>CM033736.1:9681388-10281388 GCA_019671005.1 Hibiscus mutabilis
CAGCAGAGGCAGAATTTTACTGCTTAGCTGATGCTGCTTCTGAGCTAATATGGCTAAAAGCTGTTCTTCATGATATGGATGTTCCAATAGAAACTATTCCTGTCGTGTGGAGTGATAACACGAGTGCAATAGCTATGGCGGCTAATCCAGTAATGCATGTGAAGACCAAACATGTGGAGCTCAATTTGTTTTTTGTTCGAGAGAAGGTCCAATCACAAGAAATTCAGGTTAACTATGTTCCGGCACATTCACAAGTGGCTGATATCTTCACCAAACCTATCTCTATTGGCAAGTTTGAGGAGTTTCGTGAGCTTTTATGTGTTCGTAGTTTTTCTGAACTTGAAGATATAGAGAAACAGGGGAAATGTTAAAGGAAGTTTGAGTTTGTAATGAAGTGTTAGTTGGGCCGTTACAACTGCTTTAACAGTTGTGAATATGGGCTATAAGTAAGTGTATTGGGCTGATTAGAAATGAGGGTTCATTTTGATGTATTTTGTATCTGTTAAACAATAAACAAAGTCAAGTCCATTTTGTTCATCGTCATCTCTCTTCTTCTATTTTCCTATCTTCATCTTCTACATTATGTACAACTGTTTTACAAGTCCCCATCGAGAACAACAACCGCACTCAGCCCCAATCACATCACACACAACAAATGCACTCACCCCAACCAGCCATCCCAATTGTCGCACTCGAACATCACCAGGCCCCAGCTCAAAGCATTGCCTGAAACAACGACAAACAGTCCATCCCCTTTCTGACCAAGGCATTAACAAAATTATTTGCTTCACGAAAAGTATGTACGAAGCAAACACTGCTAACCAAATCATATACCGTATCAATCGTAACAAACAAATCCTAAAACCTCCATGGACGATCTTCTGTTTGCATTATCCAAACAAGAGGCACACATGAGTCCGATTATATAATTAATGCTTGACAAGAACACCATCGTGAACGTGAAACCATTGACAAAGCAAGTGTGATAGTCCTAAATTCAACCTCATTAAAGTCAATAACTCCCAACAAACCTGAAAATAACGCAAGGATCTTACCCTCCTCATCTCATAACACCCCTTTGAAACCTCTTAGACCCAACTTATTTCGAGGTGAACCATCTATGTTAAATTTAAGACTACCTAGAGGCGGTGGCTTTCAATAAATCTGTTGGAAAATTGTGATAAATTGGAAACTTTGAGACATATTTTCTATGGGTAAAGATGGAGATTTAAATGATGAATTTATATGTTCACATTTTACTCCACGAGATCTTTACAACGGTATCGAATATGCTCAAAATGGTTGAGTGATGAATGAAAAATTGATGCTCAAAGTAAGTTATTTGTGAATTGTGTGTAAAGAAAATGAAGAACTCGTATCTCACATTAGTAGAATATCAAGTATGGAAAGTGTTTATATACACTAATCCACTTGCTTGTTATTGAATGATTTGGGTTGAAAGTATGCCTTGTGTGCAAGCGTAGGTGGGGTGTTAATTGAAGCTTGTTGAACCCATTTGGGTTAAGGGTGCACCCACACATCATGGGCAACGTGAATGTTTCGATTGATCAAGCTCTTTGTGTAGGCTTATTGATATTTTACCCACCATATATTAATTTTTCCTTAAATGTGTCATATCTTTTTGGAATATTCCGAATTTAATATATGGTAAGATATTGTATTAATGGTCGGATATTATTTGATATTGTCTTGCAGTTCACCAAATATATTCGAATATATGTGATATTAATGATTTATTTTTGAATTTATTCAAATACAATATTACTGACCTTAATTTCGGAATATACTATTTCCAATTATTCTCCCATGTAAAACCCCTATAAATACCTTGTTAACCTACTAGGTTAAACACACAATACAAATGTAGAGTATTTTCAATTGGTTTTACTTTGTGATTTTCGAAACTAGTATTTTCGGTGATAGAGGAAGACGAGGTTACGGTTCGCTGATCACTGCAGACGTGCTACTGTTGTGCTCATTCTGTTGTTGTATCTTGGGAGATAGACGTTCGGCGTTTCTCAAGCACCATAGGAGCGGACAAATCTGTCTTAAGGAAACTGTATGCTACATAGGCCTCAACAAATAAACGGTTTCAGCATGGTTTCGGTTGTTTTTGATATAATTTCGAGTTACTTTATTTTGTACTCTATTCGATAAAATAAATAAATTCAATATTTATTTTACTGTCTATTTATTTCCTGGATTAATGTTTACTTTTTAATAAAATCCCCAACCGAGCAGTCGAGGCAGCAGCAACACAACAACACTTGCGCGGACAGCTCCATGCTGCGTCGACCAAGTTCCAAGCCTCTTACGCTACACGAATCCAAGTGAAGGACATAAACAATTGATCTATACTAACAATCAATTGGTTTAGTGACATGAGATATTAAATCATTAAGTAAAATTATAGTTTAAATATTGACGTTATGAATGGAGTAAATCAGATTAGAAATGTAGCCACAGAATAAGTCTCTGCAATACTCGATTTAGACTAGTTTGTTAATGAACTAGATACAAATGATTATAATAAATAAATAATTGAGCTATAATTTTGAAATTTAAAAATAAGGTAGTTTTTTTAGGCTTAACTACAAAATAAGTGTTCAAACTATGTCTCTTTTTTGCAATATGTGTTTAAAGTATTTTTTGGCTGAAATAGGTGCCAAAAGTTTTAGTTTTGGCTGAAATAGGTGCCTAAACTTTTATTTTTGACTGCAATAGGTGCTTAAAATTTCATTTTCGGTTGAAATAAGTGCCCAAGTAGGTGCGTCAATTGACTTTAAAACAAGTTAAAATGAAACTTTAGACACGTATTTCAACCAAAAAATACTTTAGGCACCTATTATAAAAAAAGAAATATAGTTTAGGCACTTATTTTGTAGTTTAGCCTTTTTTATTAAGTAGAGAGGTATTATATTTTCATATCAGGATTCGAACTCATATAAAATACAACCATATGAACTACTAAGTGCTAATTACCGGATGTAAGAGATTTTAATTTGATATGATGACAAATTTAAGTTACATCTAGAATTATCTAAAAAATACAATATTCAATCACGAATTTATAATCATAAAAAAATCAAATATAAATATTCAGTGTTATGTATGGTGAAACTGAAAACTTACATCTATAATAAATTAATTGTGAGGTACCTACTAAATTAATTCACTCCGTGTCTTCAACAAATTTTAGTTGGGGAGCACTGCTTTTGACATTCTATTCATCAACTTCCTACGGGTCGACTTTGGAAACAAATTCCTTTTTTAAAAATATTTAAATTTGAATTGTTTCGATTGCAGAGCTGTGTGATAGTTTTTTTTTTTGAAAAGAAAAATCATTAAAAATCCTTTCAAATTTTAAATCGTGAAAACTGAGATGAACCGCTTGAGAAAAAAAGAGTGGCTATATAATAATTCATTTCATGTCATAACACATCAGACATACGTGTTCAGAAATACAAGACATATTAGATTTTGGTATAATAATATATAATTGTAGATAATTATAATAATTTATAATTCCACTGAATTAGATGTAATTCCTATTCTTAAGGGAGGTAAGATCTAAAATAAAATTTTAAGGTGAGAAATGGTATAATTACACTCCTTAATTTTATAATTAATATTATTTTAAAATTTAAATTGATGTGTCAACAATATTTAGAGCAAGTGGTTAAAGTTCTCAGTCGTCACTCTCCCTTTTCTTTTAAGTTATGAGTTTTAAACTTATTAGCAGCAAATTTTTCTTTCCTTTTCCCTAGATAGAAATTGTTAAAAAAAATTAAATTGATGTAATTGTATATATACAATTTGTTTTGCTAAACATGATATAAAAATTTAAATATAATTATACTATACCAATCATACGTGAGTGTAATTATCAAGGTAGTACTTACATTTTTATGCAATTGCATTTTGGTAACCAAACACCCGTAAATTCTTTATTTTTCATTTTGTATATTTCATGTTAATTTTATGATTTAATTGGTGAATTGTCCCAAGTAGTTGTATATGTTAAATATTCAAATTCATCAAATCGCTTTAAATATAAATAAAATTTTAATATAAAACTAAATATATCAATGCATATCGATTGGAATAATAGAAGTTCGGGTTTTTTTGTGTGCAAAAATCCGTATTTCGATTCCTCTTTGTTAGGAATAAAAATCCTCTGCACCTATAATCATGCTCATTTCTATGCCCACACTAAAAAATATTAAAAATTAAATTTTAAACCCTAATCCTAAATTTCTAAATCTTAGACCCTAAACCCTACCCCTAAAATGTACACCCAACTAATTTTCTAAACCTTAACCACAATCCCTAACCTTAAACCCACTTTTTAAAGTGGGAACATCAAAAGAGACATAGTTTGAGGCAGAGGATTTCCATTCCTTTACTAGGGCAATAGGGTTCTCCTTTTCTTGAATGAGAAGAATAATTCTTCGCATCTCAACTTTTGCGGCGGCGTGATGTGCATCCATCGCTTGATGGCAGGTAATTTTAAAATCTTCATCTTCCATGATTTTTACAAGAGGAATGCTCTCTGGTTGGAGATAGTTCAAAGGAAGCCTGGTTCATTTATGGTTGACATATTCCATAACTCAGTGGCTGATGTTTCCCTGTTGCTTTATCAGGATCCACGACTACATGTTCGAGGCCTGCTTCTTAGAGCCACATGGTATAAACCGCCGATTGTGGAGAATCACGTGGAGGATCGTGATGACGTGAATGATAATCTGGACACGAAGTTGAGTATGACGAAGAAGTTTTTTACACCAATTCATGGGCAAAGAGGACACTCAAGCGGTAAACTAGATTATTATTCACGTCCTCCGGATTCTCCACCTGTATTTGGTAGTCTTATTGCACAGGTGTTCCTTTTCTTTCTCTGCAACAACATAACAACATTATGGCATCATGCGGTGCTTACAAGCTTTGTTGTATTGGTGTTGGTTTAGTAGCTTTGTTGATGGACATCATCAGGTTTAAGCTTTGGGGAACTTTTACAATGTAAGAGATGCGATCATTTCAGCTTATATATTGAGTTAGGGCACTCGATTGAGTTAAGGTACTCACTCATTGAGCTTGCTGGCTGTTTTTGGCTCGTTTAGTTTGGATCATTGAAGGCGCAGTCTAGATAGTTGGAGTCTTTCTACTGGATATTTGCAGCTTATTTCGGGTGGAATGGGAGTAGATAGCAGTACTTTGTTTACCTTTTTTTTTTTCGTTGTTCGGTTCGCGCTTTTTTTTTGTGTTCAGACTTGATTTTTCTCTGTATGTGTTGTACTCTTTTTTCTCCACAAAGTTTATAATGAGACTCACATTGAAGCTTTATGCTTTTATTAATAAAATAAATTTGCCGAGCAAAAAAAATATTATTGGTCCGAATATGTTGGTTAATGTAGTCATCTTTGAGAGGTGACATTTGGTAAATTGGAGATTCATTCTCGGCAGTGGTAGATTCAAAAATATTTTTGAGGGTGAACACACATATATTAACATTATGTTTGACTTCAGTTCATTATTATTTGGTGTGTGCGGGCTCGATTCTTTTAGCTTTTGCAAACATGTTAATTTCGCGTTTGTGAATATACACGTTTAACGTTCACAAACATTTTCATTTATATCTTCGTGAACATAAGAGACTAGGTATAAATAAGTTAACAATGTTTATTTATAACGATGTAAATAAGTTATCAATGCAAACATTTGTAACTCAGAAAACAACTTTGTAAATAAATTGTCCAGTGTGAATATATGGTGGATCAGCCGTTGTTATATAATTTAAAGGCTAAAGGGCTACTTTTGTCTTCGATTTTGATTCAAATAAGCAATCTAGCCCCTCGCAGAAAAACAGTTAATTAGGTTTTTTTGTTCGCGAATTGCATCAATTTTGCCTCTTGACTGACGTTGACCGTTATAGTGCTAACGTGGTAATTAACGGTGCTGACCTGGCGGTCCATGTGTATGACGGTGTGACAGGTGGGTTGAATTGATTTTTTAAACCGACTTCGAGGGCATAATTAGTTTTTCCCAGTTCGGGGGCATAATTGATTTTAATTGAAAGTTCGATAAAAAAATTAAGTAAAAAACATAAAACTAAAAATACCAAAACTTATAAACATAAAAAATTAAAATATAAAAATATTTATAAACCATCGAAAATTAAGTAAAAAACATAAAACTAAAAATACCAAAAGTCTACTAATATTGCTTGAACTTATTTTCAATTGAATCGTTCTTGTATTAGAGTAGTAAAAACCGAAATTTTCCTTCGTTTTTCTACGTCAAATATTAATGAGCCTCATTTGATGTAGGAAAGAGAAAGAAAATTTGAGTTTTATTGTTACTCTAATACAAGGTTGATTCTCTGAAAATTTATTTAACGAATGGTAACACTCAGACTGATGAAGTCGAAAACTTTTTTGACGAAAATATTAAATTTTTAATATTTTATAAACATTTTTAAATTTTTAAATTTATATTTTATAATTTTATAATTTCTAATACATTTTAATTTTTTATTTTCAATATTTTTTTGAATATTTTATTTATTTTTATTAAGTTTAGGGATTTTTTAAATGAAGAATATTTTGATTTTTTTTTATAGAATTCTTACTTTGCTTATTTTTAAAATTATCAAGGACCCAAAGGATATTTATAGCAATTTGTTAATCGATTTTTCATATATTTCATTTGTAAGAGTTCAACTCGAAAACTCAAATTATTTACCCGATTTTATTCAAAAACCAAACAAATCGATTAAATTAACTTGAAATTTAAACAAATTATTTATCCATATTTAATATTTTTTTAATATTTTAATAATTTCTTAAATTCTTACTATTTTTCTTAAATGTTAAATAAGTTATCAAACTTTCAATTAAAATCAATTATGCCCCTGAACTCGGCAAAAAAATCAATTATGCCCTCGAAGTCGGTTAAAAAATCAATTCAGCCCCTCTGCCACATCATAATCACATATGTACTGTCAGATCAGTATCGTAGACCGTCACATCAGCACCGTTAATTGCCACGTCAGCACTGTAACAGTCAACGTTGGTCAATGGGAAAATTTGATAATAATAAAATAGTGAGCAAAAATAAGCCAATATGAGTATATGACACCTTTGCAATCCTTGCAGATGATCCTCTCTCAGTATACGGGGACTCACTGTACCCACATATCGAATTTGAAGTTCTAGACAAGTTTTCATTCTTTAAGGCATTATAGGTAGGACTATCCTCATCATGCAGCCATGGCTTTTCTTGTTCATTGGAAGTTTTTACACTATATATAGGGGCCGGGATGGTTAGAAAAAGAATTCAATCCTGTCTTTCCAAGAGCAAACTTTGAGCTTGCTGTAGTTCGTTTGCAATCACTGAGAGTCGTTTTTCCGGCAGAACAGTCGAAAATAATTGAATATACCGGTGTTGGACACATACCGGTAAATAATTGCCATAGTTTGGTTTGGTGAAGATAGGAACCATAATACTAAGTGATGTATGGACTGATGTACAGCGGCATTGTGACAAAACAGAGATTTCCTGGAACCAAAAACACATATGGAAGACTTAGTAATGATTACTACGTATACTAGCTCACAAGATAATAAGGTAATACCTTCTGGGTGTCCTCAATTTCATCCTCACTGCCAAATGCAAAAATAAAAACAAAGCATGCATAAGAAAGAGATAAAATATGATTAGCAAAACAAACAATGTGTGAATGGATGTTGTTACATGCCACATTTACTTGCAGTAAATAAAGGCATCTACAAATTCACATGCAAATTGATTATATGTAATGGGACTTCTTGGAGGAACTGGCGATCATAAACAAGACTTTCTTGCACATAGGCATAGCAACCACCTGCCACTAAAACTCTAATAAATAAGGAATAAATTAAACAAAAATAACAAAACTATCCGCTTACGATTCCTCTAAATCAATAACTTTAATAGCAACTTCTTTTTTCATTTCCTTATCAAACCTGCACATAAAGAAAGGCATCAGCTACCCATCTCATCATCATCAATTACGATTCATGATTTAAACAGCCATAGCATGTCCAACGTGATTATCGTTAAGAACCTGTCAGAGATGTGTTGCAGTATAAGTAGCAGTTACATGGTCAAACAAGATAAAGTACCATACACGCCTCAAATGTGAAATAGAATGTCAATTCTCTAACTAATTTAAAAAGGATCAATGTCAGTGCTACAACAATTACCAACAGATATGCCGGCAACTTACATGATGTGTTCCCAGGCATTTGAGATGCCATTAAAAAATAGGCAAATAAATAAGACAGTAAATGGCTCACTAGAGCACCCTGCTTAAAAAATAACAGCCTAATCTATCAGATAAACTCAAAAAAAGGGGACAAAATGCCAGCTTGACATGATAGGACAAAAGAGATGCCAGTTATTACATAAAGGGCTCTATTCCAAGAGGATTCAAATGAGAACACACTGCAATCATTTTAAACACAAGATAACTAAAACTCAGTTTATTGAGGACACTCAATATTTGTAACATTGCTATCATTCCAACAACACATTAAAAATTAGCGATGCTCCTAAACAGTACATAAGTTCTTTACTTTTGCACCGGTCATTTCCCGAGCCTATTTTATTATCACATAGACTAACTAGATGTCTCCATAAACTCCTAACTGAAGTGTATAAGATATCAATTTATAGCTCATTCAGCACCCAACATCCCTTGAGGCTCCCTCTTTCCCCACTCACAGGAAGACCTTTTTCCCTTTATATTTAAATTAAAAGTACAAATTCAAATTCTAAGAAGCATGATATATTTTCAACTTAGACACTAAAATATATAATTTCAACAATAGCATTCATATTATTTATCACTATTCCACTAATTTACTCCTACCAGACACCAAGCAACTCCTAAATTAAACACTGGTAACAAAGTTAAAACATGTGCAACATATTACATTCAATCAAGAGTAACACTTTTACATCCACTTTAAGATCTTTTCTTATAACAAAATGTAAATGAACAATGCAAATCCACTCAAGCAGTGTGATAATGAAAGAAATCGAAACAGCCTTACGCTTTATAGACATCGCCAAATGCTCCTCTACCAATCAACTCCACTTGGCTAAATCTAGACCCTGCTGCTTCCTGTAAACCTGCTATATCAGCCATTTCTACATATAAACCCCGTCGACATAAAGATCAAAACCTACCCAAAACTCAACCCCTCAAAACATTCACATTCCACCCATTCTTCGATTACAGTTCAATACCCAGTTCCATATTTTCCAAAACCAGCTTCGAGAACCCAATCCCTGAAACAGAAATTTAAAACGAAACCCATTAATATCCTCATATAAAAACACGTAAAAAAACAAATTCAAACACCGAGAAAATCCCACATTCACGATCTAAAGACCCAATGAAAAGTAAATCTTTTTTTACCAATAATTGAAATCATAAAATGCTCACAAGCTCATGCAGTGAAAGCAAAGCATGAACAAAGAGACACATCAACACAACAAATAAAGATTTGGTGAAAGAAAAGCATATATTAAAGTGACTTGCGAACAAAAAAAGAGTCCTTAAAAACAAATTTAACAACCACCCATCTCAAAATTTCACTCTCTCCTGATAGTGAAACCACAACATCCGCATGTACCTTACAAACAACACCGAAGCAACTTGCTTTTTTCCCTTGCATTGCATTCTTTTATTCCTGTTGGAGAAATGTTGTTTTTTTTTAATTTCAGTTCTTCGGTTTCGGAAGATCTTTCTCTTTCGTTAATTCAATTATTACTTCTCCCTGTTTTCATCAAAGAGATCGAAGAATAAAACAAAAGATGTTCGTTAATGGAGGATTCCGGTGTGCAATTTTTTGTTTTTTTACGGGAAAATTGGTGAACTAAAACGGCATCGTTTCGATCAGTTTTTAGTTTCGGACACAACTGACCTAGCCATAGTGGTCCACTTACAGCTGAACTGGGTTGAGCCTTTGTTGACCTTTAAAATACTAACATACAACCTATTATTGTAACAAGAGAATTTGAATATTACAAAAAAAAAAAAAGATTTCATTTAATTAAAGAAAAACACAAAAAAGAAAACACATTCAATCATAACAGAGAATTTTGGGGATAAAGCAAATGGTTAAGCTTTCGACATCCCTTTTGGTGATCCATGATATCATAACCCATGCATAGAGCCTCGGGTATCATCGAGTTATGGTTGAGACCGACAATACGGAGGTCTCAAGGATTTTATTGGGAGGCTCAAGAGCCCTGTTGAACCATGGTTTTGTTGTGGCTATACGAAAATGCTTCAGCTTGATTGGGAGACTGTGATTTGTCATGTCCATCGAGAGCCTAATGGTGTCGTAGATAGCTTGAATCGGATTTTCCGTGGAGCTCCAGTAAGAGGTGCCACCTTTTCCTAACCATGGGCTAATCTATTAAGATACCTGGTGGGTCACATGACTCACCGTTAATATTTTGAGTAAACTACAACGTATGTCATTTAATTTTGGGTAAATTTACATTTGAGTCACTTAAATATAGGTAAGATTACATTTGAGTCCCTCAAATATGAGTACAGTTATATTTTCGTCACCCTTCATACTTGAAAAAATTACTACTACAAAAATTACATTTGGTTCAATCCTCAAATGTTCAAACTTTTGATAACCTTTGTCTTTAAATTTCAGAAGAACTTTCACGATATCACACTTATCTCTTTAAACGTTCTATTTGACAAGAAAAAAAAATGATTGATCCCGAATTTCTCCACTCATAATATCAATTCAACTTTTATGTCACTTCTATCAATGGGTGATTGTTATTACTTTTTTAATTCTTTTTTCAGGTAGGGATATTTCTTTAACAAAATGTATTTTTTTATGTTTATTTAGTCGATTGTCTGGAGGGATTGAAAACCTTACACCTTTAAATAAGATAAATAAGTGAACCACCGAACTTAAATTCCTGGATCTGCCCTGTGCCGATGTTCCCTTGGAGGTTGCTTCTACCCTGCTCAAGGATATGAATAGCTTAGTTTAATGATTTTCTAATTTCAGTATTATAAAAAAGGCTTAAATCAAAAATAAACCCTCAAACATTGCTTTTTTCTGTTTTAACTACCTAAACTATGCTTTGAGCAAAATAAATCCCTAAACTATTATTTTTGGTCACTTTAAGTCCGATAGTTATTTAATTCAAAAAAATTATTTCGACTAGTAATATGTTGACACATCACAATTTTTTTGACCAATAGATAGTTTAAGGGCTAAAAGAAGAAAAATGGCAGTTTAGGTACCAAAAATGATAGTTTAGGGACTTATTTTGCCCAAACCATAGTTTAGGTACTTAAAACAGAAAAAAACATAGTTAAAGGGCTGATTTTTCATTTAAGCCTAAAAAATGATATATAGTTATTTGAAAATAAAAATAAAAAAAGAAGAAAAAATGGCTGACAACCTTAAAAATTACACTTTTAAAGAAGAAAAATAGAAAAAAAAAACATTTCTAAAAGGAAAGGTCTAGCGGCTGAGGTTTATTGATGCATCCTTGATTTTATAAACTACCAAATATTTTATTCATATATATTATTACTCTTTGACAATGCACAAACACCTTGCAGACAAAGGGATTGCACCCGAGTTTCTTAAGATGAACATCATTCGCTTTTCTACTGAGACCACTTGTTGGGTTCGATTTTATAAATATATTATGAGTGATAACTTTTAGGGTAAACTATATAAATGGTCTCCCGACTATGATCCAATTCTTTGTTGAGTCCCTTGACAATCAAAAGTTACAAATTGGTCCCCAACAAAAAAAATAACAAATTGGTTCATTGCCGTTAAAAATTTAACGGCTGATAATGTGACAGTTAACAAAAGTTGGCATAATAACACATTTAGTCTTTAATTTTTACACTTTGTTTTAACTTGATCCTAATTCTAAAAAAATAACCTCTAACATTTTAAAATTCTATCAATTTAGTCTATTTCCTTCTCACCGCTAAAAGCTCTATTACCCCACTATAATTGGCCGCCTGGGGAACCCAAACCCCAACCGAAAAGAACAACTCATATAAAGAATTTCCCTTTCAAATGGCAGAGTGAAAATATTCTGACATCTATGTTAATGAAAAGTTTTCAATATTATCCGGAAACATAGGAAACAACATGCATGTGTACCTTTCAAAAGAGTTCAAGGCCGAACCCGACCAGATTGGATGCGTAGGAGGCAACTCAACTTCTACTGTAGTTGTTGCAGACTGGAAGCAAAATAATACCCACACAAGCTCAAAAAACGTAAAGAAATAGACATTTGAAAAGTTTTTATAGGCATCTTCAAATTTACAACACAAGGGCAAGGGAAAAAAAGACGGGGATAAACTTTTCTTCTTTAAAATAAACATCTATTCGAAGAATATCTTTTCAAACTCCCTACCTATGACATTTAATTCTTAAATAGTTAAAAAATGGGAGAGGAAAGATAAGTTTTTTATATAAGTTGTTCTTTTCTGATGGGTTTGGGTTTCCCAGGTCACCTGTTTTGAGTGGGAAGAAGAAAAATGGTTAAATTGATAGAATTTTGAAATAATAAGGGTTATTTTTTAGAATTAGGACCAAGTTAAAATAGAGTATAAAAATTGATGACTAAATATGTTATTATGCCAATTTTTGTTAACTACCATGTCATCAGCCGTTAAATTTTTAACAACATCAGACCAATATGTTACTTTTTTTAAGTCGGGGACCAATTTGTAACTTCTGATAGTCAAGAGACTCAACAAAGAATTGGGTCATAGTCAGGGGACCATTTATGTAGTTTAACCTAACTTTTAAATGAAAATATAAATATAGATAACATTAAATAGGGTAAATTACGCATATCATTACTGAACTTTGCTCCCAGACCTATTTTGGTCACATAACTTTCAAAATGATCAATTTACTCACTGGATTTTATTTTTTGGCCTATTTTAGCCACTATGTATTATTTTATCAATATTTTAGTATGACTTGACATATTTTATTATTATTAAACATAAAAAATAATTTGAAATAAAAACAAATTATATTTTATTATTATTAAATAAAAAATTAATTTAAAATAAAAATCTCAAACCCCAACACTCAAAACCCCAAATCACTTTCAACATCACCGGTCATCTACCCATTCGCCGGCATCACCCTTACCGACATTATCCACCCATTCGTCGTCATCACATTAAATCCCTTCATCGCTCTCAGCAATACAATCCCATCATCTCATCATTCTTCACAATCCTTTTCTTCTTCGATCAAACCCAAAAACAAATCATCGCTATCTGGCTCTTAAATCCCTTCCCAACAACCCCAATACCAACCTTAGTCCCAACTCCAAGCTTACAGCCACCGGATTCACCACGAATAATAACAATAACAATGAGAATAAGGAGGAAAATAGAAAAAGTCGCACTAACAAGGTCGAAATGTCTTCGAATGAATCAATCGATTTTATTACCTATTTTAAATCAATCAATCAGATGTTGGGAACCAAGATAATAAAGTAAAAATTGGGAGGCTAGAACGATCAACTGAATGTCAAGAGATGAGTGAATTGGCCTTTAGGTGTTTGTAGTGGAAGCTATGGAAAATAAAAAATTGACACAAGAATATATAGTGGTTCAAGCTTCTAACCAAGCTCTACATCTACTACCTTAGCTTCACACTAAGGATTTTCCCAAATTCACTATGAATTTCTTCATTTTTTTCTAGGTTCCAGACTAAACCTTTACAACCGCAAAGCTTAGAGAAAATACTCTTTTACAGGAGAAAAACAAATAGCAAACAAGAAAACCCTCACAAGGTAAATGTGTTTGCACAATTAAGCTCTCACCCAAAACCACACTTGAGCATATATGACAACTTGGCTCACAAGTGTTTTCTACAATAAATATGACAATTTTAGGCTCTAAGACACTTTCTAAATTATTAAATGTTGGTAGTTGGTTTCTTGTTCTTTCATGGATGCTTGGAGAGGTCTTTTAAACCCTCTAATGGCTTCATGACCGTTGTTAGCCGTTGGGGGTTGGTAAGAGCCCTTGGAGACATAAATTTTAGCCATAAATGTAGTTTTGGGCTCGTCGGTACTGGTACTCGGGGTCCGGCATCAGTACCTGTCTCAAAGAGGAAAGAGCCGTTGGAGCAATTAATGCACCGAGTATCGATACATGATACAAGGGTATCGGTACGCACCCTAAGGTATTGGTACGGCTGAGGCTGTATCAGTACTCCAAATGGCTAGGGGTGTTCATGGACGGTTAATCGTACCGGCAAAGCTTATCGGTACGATTACCGGAAGTCTTGGTACGACATTTTGATGAACCGTTCCCGTCCCGTTTAAACTGGTTACCGCCTAAACAGTTAACCGTTTTATTCAGTACGGTTACTCGGGTAACCATGAACCATTTTATATAACCAAATAATGTCTTCAAAGTTTAAAACAATTAAAAGTTAAGAAAAATCATATTAATTACACAAATATTAGTAATAATCAATAATTTATATTAATTACACAATTATTCATATAATCAATAATGTGATATCATTATAATTTAATATCATTATCGTTTTTTTAAGGAAAAGAATTTTGTTAAAATCTCGTCCGCCGTTTGAGTCAACCAAAATCGAGCAAAGAAAATCTAAATAGGAAAAAGTACTCCAAATTTATTTCATTTCACGATCATAATAACATGAACACGAGCTCAACAGAGTTGTTCAAGAGCAAATATAAATAAAACAAAGACACGACAACATGAACCGTAAAAGGAGCTGCAAGATCAAACCAATGTTCCAAGACACAAACTACTTGCAACCACACCGGAAAACTCAACAAAAATAAAAGGATGTTATCCCACTATATCTCAATACTAGAATAGATGCATGTTCGAATAGACGTACAATACACGTTTGATTATTACTAATAATTTAATATCATTATAAAATATATTTTATGTATGATAATTACACATATTAGTAATAATCAATAATTTAATATTAATATAAAAATAATTTTAAAATTTCTTATCGGTTTTTTCGGTTAACCGTTTAGCGAAAAATTTACTTTGATTTTAATTAGCTATTCATTTATTATATAGTATCATATTTAATAGGAATGAAGAAAAATAAATAAATGGAAAAAAGTTTGATACAAAGGCCGTGTAAACTTTAGTTTATACGTGTCTTTTAGTTTAAGGTTTAAAGTTTAGGGGTTTAGGATGTAGTATTTAGAATTCAAGGTTAGTGTTTAGAATTTAGCGTATAGGGTTCAAGGTCTAAAATTTAGTTTAAATTTGGGATTTAGGCTTTTATAGCGTAAATATACAGACTTTTGTAAAATTAGTTTTACGTGGCCAGTGTATTAAAATTTTACCCAAAATAAATAACACATTATTTACATCCGCATTTCGATTCCTCTTTGTTAGGCCAATAGGGTTCTCTCTTTCTTGAATGAGAAGAATAATTCTTCGGCATCTCAACTTTTGCAGCGGCGTGATGTGCATCCATCGCTTGATGGCAGGTAATTTTCAAATCTTCATCGTCCATGATTTTTACAAGAGGAATGCTCTCTGGTTGGAGATAGTTCAAAGGAAGCCTGGTTCATTTATGGTTGACATATTCCATATCTCAGTGGCAGATGTTTCCCTTTTGTTTTATCAGGATCCACGACTACATGTTCGAGGCCTGCTTCTTAGAGCCACATCGTATAAACCGCCGATTGTGGAGAATCACGTGGAGGATTGTGATGACGTGAATGATAATCTGGACACGAAGTTGAATATGACGAAGAAGTTTTTTACACCAATACATGGGCAAAGAGGACACTCAAGCGGTAAACTAGATTATTATTCACGTCCTCTGGATTCTCCACCTGTATTTGGTAGTCTTATTGCACAGGTATTCCTTTTCTTTCTCTACAACAACATAACAACATTATGGACACCAGGGTTCTGGACAGGCGCGATAGGAGCAACCGCACAGGGTCCCCGAGAGAGAAATCCAAAAATAAAGAACTTAAGTTAAATAGTTGTAAAAAAATTATAAATTTGCATATATAATTATGTGTATATATATAACAATTATCTAAAACTTTAAACATGCAAGAAGAATGACACATTTTAAGTGAAAATGTTTGATTTTTGAATGTTTTTAATTTTTTGTTGCTCAATAGGATAATATAATAATATTTTTTCTATTAAGGTGATTTTTGGAAGAAAAAAAATTATATCTTTTACTGATTATAAATTAAGGGCCGCATTATTGCATAGGGTCCCAAAATCTTTGAACCGCCCTGATTATGACATCATGCGATGCTTACAAGCTTTGTTGTATTGGTGTTGGTTTAGTAGCTTTGTTTATGGACACGATCAGGTTTAAGCTTTGGGGAACTTTTACGGTGTAAGAGATGCGATCATTTCAGCTTATGTACTGAGTTAGGGCACTCGATTGAGTTAAGGTACTCACTCTTTGAGCTTGCTGGCTGTTTTTGGCTCGTTTAGTTTGGATCATTGAAAGCGCAGTCTAGGGAGTTGGAGTCTTTCTACTGGATATTTACAGCTTATTTCGGGTGGAATGGGAGTAGATAGTAGTACTTTATTTACCACGTTTTTTTTCCGTTCGGTTCATGCTTTTTTTTTTTGTGCTCAGACTTGGTTCTTTCCTGTATGTGTTGTACTATTTTCCTCTACCAAGGTCCAAGAAAATTTATAATGAGGCTCACATTGAAGCTTTAAGTTTTTATTAATAAAAAAAGTTTGCCGAGCAAAAAAAAAATACTATCGGTCTGAATATGTTGGTTAATGTAGTCATCTTTGAGAGGTGACATTTGGTAAATCAAATATTCATTCTCAGCAATGGTAGATCCAAAAAAAATTTTGAGGGTGAGCACACATATATTAACATTATGTTCGAATTCGGATCATTATTATTTGGTGTGTACGGGCTCGATTCTTTTAGCTTTTGCAAACATGTTAATTTCACGTTTGTGAATATGTACGTTTAACGTTCGCAAACATTTTCATTTATATCTTCGTGAATATAAGAGACTAGGTGTAAATAAGTTAACAATGATAATTTATAACGATGTAAATAAGTTATCAATGCAAACATTTGTAACTTAGAAAACAACTTTGTAAATAAATTGTCCAGCTTGAATATATGGTGGATTAGCCGTTGTTATATAATTTAAAGGCTAAAGGGCTAATTTTTTCCCTCAAGTTTGACCCAAATAAGCAATTTAGTCCCTCGCAGAAAAATACAGTTAATTAGGTCTTTTTGTTCGTGAAATGCATCAATTTTGTCCCTTGACTGACGTTGACCGTTGTAGTGCTAACGTGGTAGTTAACGGTGCTGACGTGGTAGTTAACGGTGCTGACGTGGCGGTCCACGTGTATGACGGTGTGACAGGTGCGCTGAATTGATTTTTTAAAACCGACTTCGAGGGCATAATTGATTTTTTTGCCCAGTTCGGGGGCATAATTGATTTTAATTAAAAGTTCGATAAAAAATTAAGTAAAAAACATAAAACTAAAAAATACCAAAAGTTATAAACATAAAAAATTAAAATATAAAAATATTTATAAACCATCAAAAATTAAGAAAAAAAACATAAAATTAAAAATACCAAAAGCCTACTAATATTCTTTGAACATATTTTCAATGGAATCATTCTTGTATAGAGTAGTAAAAACCAAAATTCTTCTTCGTTTTTCTACGTCAAATATTAATGAGCCTCAATTTGATGTAGAAAAACGAAAGCAAATTTGAATTTTATTGTTACTCTAATACAAGGTTGATTCCGCTAAAAATTTAACGAATGGGAATACTCAGACTAACGAAGTCGAAGACTTTTTCGACGAAAGTATTCAATTTTTTAATACTTTATAAACATTTTTTAATTTTTATATTTATATTTTATCATTTTATAATTTCTAATACATTTTAATTTTAATTTTCAATAATTTTTTGAATATTTTATTTATTTTTATTAAATGTAAGGATTTTTTAAATGAAGAATATTTTGATTTTTGTAAGAATTCCCACTTTACTTATTTTTAAAATTATCAATGACCCAAAGGATATTTATAGCAATTTGTTAATCGATTTTTCATTTGTAAAAGTTCAACTCGAAAACTTAAATTATTTACCCGATTTTATTCAAAAACCAAACAGATCGATTAAATTAACTTGAAATTTAAACAAATTATTTATCCATCTTTAATATTTTTTAATATTTTAATAATTTCTTAAATTATTACTATTTTTGCTTAAATGTTAAATAAGTTATCAAACTTTCAATTAAAATCAATTATGCCCCTGAACTCGACAAAAAAATCAATTATGCCCCTGAACTCAGCAAAAAAATCAATTACGCCCTCGAAGTCGTAAAAAATCAATTCAGCCCCCCTGCCACATTATAATCACATATGTACTGTCAGATCAGTATCGTAAACCGTCACGTCAGCATCGTTAACTGTCACGTTAGCACTGTAACAGTCAACATTGGTCAATGGGAAAATTTGATAATGATAATAGTGAGCAAAAATAAGCCAATACGGGGACTCACTGTACCCACATATCGAATTTGAAGTTGTGGACAAGTTTTCATTCTTTAGGGCATTATAGGTATGACAACCGTCATCATGCAGCCATGGCTTTTCTTGTTCATTGGAAGTTTTTACACCATAGGGGCCTGATTGGTTAGAAAAAGAATTCAATTCTGTCTTTCCAAGAGCAAACTTTGAGCTCGCTGTTGTTCGTTTGCAATCACTGAGAGTAAATAATTGAATATCGCGGTGTTGGACACATACCGATATCCAACACTCACACTTGTGGTCATGTAACGTGTATAATTTTATACAAATATTTGTTTTCTCATATCGTGGGGATTGAGTACAATTGTATATAACAAAGGAGAGAAAAATATAATATTTACGGTAGTCATAAAAACACATTAGTGAATCAGAAACCTCCAAATTATAATTTACAAACGTGATATATAACACCTACAAGGCTACAATAAATTTGAAACAGCTTAATTTATGACTATTACCAATTTATGTTCAATCAATAAAATAAAGACAATCTATTCAAAAAAATAAAATAATAAAATAAGGACAAAAATAAATGTTTTTATTGAATAAATATTTAATTCAATCTATAACTCAAAATTCAAGGTTAGAAAGGAAAAGGGAAAACATAATTTCACTAAATATTTAATTATCATATCCCTATTTTTATTGAATAAATGAAGAATTTAAAAAATAAAAGATTACATATCTTCGGTCTTGAGAGCTTTGTAAGTCTTGAACTTTGAAAATTTAAAATTTTATGTTTGAAAAAGAAAAAACGTCAAAGTAAAAGTAGCATAACTCAAAGAATTTTTATTTTAAGACGAAAGTGAATCAAATTGATGAAACTGTAAACTACAATGAAAACTAGCCTCAAAGAAAACACAGTTTCAATGAGCTTTAGTAGTCGCCTACTCCACCATTACTTTCCCTGCTCCTACCACTCCAAAGAATTGCACTTGTGCCCCGATAATGAAAGAGCCGAACAAAGAGAGCAGCCCAAAGGGTCCATGGAGAGAGAGCGACGGCGTGTGTTAAACGGGATTCTAGAGCTTAACATTCGATCCTGAGCCGATGGCACTGATTATCGTAACACCAACATGATTTCTTCAAGCAAAGTTGATAATATCGATAATATGACAACCAGCAGATATCTCTAGAATCACTGGCTTCATAGCTGAGTCAATATCTCTGGTTACTACAAGAAGTGGCATGGGCTTATTTTTGGTCCCCGAAGGTCTGCCTCTGGGCTTCCTAGCGGTGGTTTCCGATGAAGGGGCTATTAGGATTGAGAGAGGAAGGCAGAGACAGAGAGAGAGAATATGTGTGTGTGCCTCTAGCCACTACAAGAACTGGCATGTGTTTATTTTTAATGTGGTGTTCGTTTAAATGATCGCCAAAACAGTGAAATTAAGCCACTAGTTCTTAAGTTCCTTAGAATTCACAATTTAAACTCCAAAGTTCACCATGTGTTCAATTTAATCCCTACCTTCACCAATATATAAAATGTAAAAAGAAAAGAAAAACCAAGTAAATGAGCTCATAAACGAGCTTATTCGTAAACTTAAACGAACCAAACACATCTCTATTCGTATTCGTTTATTTATTAAATAAACATAAAATTTTATTCATATTAATTTATTTAACTTAATAAGCAAATATAAACTAACGTTAAACGAATATTTCACATAACCTTCTTTGAATGTTGTGTTCATTTAGACCCCTAACTATAATCCCCCTTTGAAATGGGTAACCCTTTTTCAAAGATTTCATACATATTCAGCCAATGAAACGTCATAGTATTGCTATTGGTGGGTCCCCGTGGGATGTAGGGCCTCGTTCTGATTAAATAAACCGGATCTATTCTAAATAAATAAACCGAACCAGGAGTCAAATCTCTTTGATCTCGGTTCAACTTTGGATTACACTGTTAGACCCGGTTTATTTAATTAAAATAGAAATTATACGCTAACTCTGTGACTTGGTATTAATTAATGGGTAAACAAAGTTTCGACTATTCTGCCGGAAAAACGACTCTCAGTGATTGCAAACGAACTACAGCGAGCTCAAAGTTTGCTCATGGAAAGACAGGATTGAATTCATTTTCTAACCATCCCGGCCCTTATATATGGTGTAAAAACTTCCGATGAACAAGAAAAGCCATGGCTGCATGATGACGATCGTCCTACCTATAATGCCATAAAGAATGAAAACTTGTCTAGAGCTTCAAATTCGATATGTGGGTACAGTGAGTCCCCGTATACTGAGAGAGGATCATCTGCAAGGATTGCAAAAGTGTCATATACTATATTGGCTTATTTTTGCTCACTATTATTATTATCAAATTTTCCCATTGACCAACGTTGACCACAGTGTTGACATGACAGTTAACGGCGCTGACGTGACGGTCTATAATACTAATCTGACAGTAGATATGTGATTATGATGTGGCAGAGGGGCTGAATTGATTTTTTAACCGACTTCGAGGGCATAATTGATTTTTTGCTGAGTTCAGGGGCATAATTGATTTTAATTGAAAGTTTGATAACTTATTTAAAATTAAAAAATAGTAATAATTTAAGAAATTATTAAAATATTAAAAAATATTAAATATGGATAAATAATTTGTTTAAATTTCAAGTTAATTTAATCGATTTGTTTGGTTTTTGAATAAAATCGGGTAAATAATTTGAGTTTTCGAGTTGAACTCTTACAAATGAAATATATGAAAAATCGATTAACAAATTGCTATAAATATCCTTTGGGTCTTTGATAATTTTAAAAATAAGCAAAGTGAGAATTCTCACAAAAATCAAAATATTCTTCATTTAAAAAATCCCTAAACTTAATAAAAATAAATAAAATATTTAAAAAATATTGAAAATAAAAACTAATATAAAAATTAAAATGTATTAGAAATTATAAAATGATAAAATATAAATATAAAAATTAAAAAATGTTTATAAAATATTAAAAATTGAATATTTTCGTCGAAAAAGTCTTCGACTTCATTAGTCTGAGTGTTAACCCATTCGTTAAATAAATTTTCAGCAGAATCAACCTTGTATTAGAGTAACAATAAAACTCAAATTTTCTTTCTCTTTTCTACATCAAATTGAGGCTCATTAATATTTGACGTAGAAGAATGAAGGAGAATTTTGGTTTTTACTACTCTAATACAAGAATGATTCCATTGAAAATATGTCCAAGCAATATTAGTAGGCTTTTGGTATTTTTAGTTTTATGTTTTTCCTTAATTTTTGATGGTTTATAAATATTCTATATTTTAATTTTTTATGTTTATAACTTTTGGTATTTTTAGTTTTATGTTTTTTACTTAATTTTTATCGAACTTTCAATTAAAATTCTATTATGCCCCCCGAACTGAGCAAAAAAATTAATTATGCCCTCGAAGTCGATTTAAAAAATCAATTCAACCCACCTGTCACACCGTCATACACATGGACCGCCAGGTCAGCACTGTTAATTACCACGTTAGCACTATAACGGTCAACGTCAGTCAAGAGGCAAAATTGATGCAATTCGCGAACAAAAAAAAAACCTAATTAACTGTGTTTCTCTGCGAGGGGCTAAATTGCTTATTTGGGTTAAACTCGGGGACAAAAGTATCCCTTTAGCCTTTAAATTATATAAGAGCGGTTGATCCACCATATATTCACACTGAACAATTTATTTACAAAGTTGTTTTCTGAGTTACAAATATTTGCATTGATAACTTATTTACATCGTTATAAATAAGCATTGTTAACTTATTTACACCTAGTCTCTTATGTTCACGAAGATATAAATGAAAATGTTTGCGAATGTTAAACGTACATATTCACAAACGCGAAATTAACATGTTTGCAAAAGCTAAAAGAATCAAGCCCGTACACACCAAATAATAATGAACTGAATTCGAACATAAAGTTAATATATGTGTGCTCACCCTCAAAAATATTTTTTGATCTACCACTGCCGAGAATGAATCTCCAATTTACCAAATGTCACCTCTCAAAGATGACTACATTAACCAACATATTCGGACCAATAATATTTTTTTGCTCGGCAAATTTATTTTATTAATAAAAGCATAAAGCTTCAATGTGAGCCTCGTTATAAACTTTCCTAGACCTAGGTGGAGAAAAAGAGTTCAACACATACAGAGAAGAACAAGTCTAAGTAAAAAAAAAAAAAAAAAGCACGAACCGAGCGGGAAAAAAATGGTAAACAAAGTACTACTATCTACTCCCATTCCACCCGAAATAAGCTGCAAATATCCAGTAGAAAGACTCCAACTATCTAGACTGCGCCTTCAATGATCCAAACTAAACGAGCCAAAAACAGCCAGCAAGCTCAATGAGTGAGTACCTTAACTCAATCGAGTGCCCTAACTCAATATATAAGCTGAAATGATCGCATCTCTTACATTGTAAAAGTTCCCCAAAGCTTAAACCTGATGATGTCCATCAACAAAGCTACTAAACCAACACCAATACAACAAAGCTTGTAAGCACCGCATGATGCCATAATGTTGTTATGTTGTTGCAGAGAAAGAAAAGGAACACCTGTGCAATAAGACTACCAAATACAGGTGGAGAATCCGGAGGACGTGAATAATAATCTAGTTTACCGCTTGAGTGTCCTCTTTGCCCATGAATTGGTGTAAAAAACTTCTTCGTCATACTCAACTTCGTGTCCAGATTATCATTCACGTCATCACGATCCTCCACGTGATTCTCCACAATCGGCGGTTTATACCATGTGGCTCTAAGAAGCAGGCCTCGAACATGTAGTCGTGGATCCTGATAAAGCAACAGGGAAACATCAGCCACTGAGTTATGGAATATGTCAACCATAAATGAACCAGGCTTCCTTTGAACTATCTCCAACCAGAGAGCATTCCTATTGTAAAAATCATGGAAGATGAAGATTTTAAAATTACCTGCCATCAAGCGATGGATGCACATCACGCCGCCGCAAAAGTTGAGATGCGAAGAATTATTCTTCTCATTCAAGAAAAGGAGAACCCTATTGCCCTAGTAAAGGAATGGAAATCCTCTGCCCCAAACTATGTCTCTTTTGATGTTCCCACTTTAAAAAGTGGGTTTAAGGTTAGGGATTGTGGTTAAGGTTTAGAAAATTAGTTGGGTGTACATTTTAGGGGTAGGGTTTAGGGTCTAAGATTTAGAAATTTAGGATTAGGGTTTAAAATTTAATTTTTAATATTTTTTAGTGTGGGCATAGAAATGAGCATGATTATAGGTGCAGAGGATTTTTATTCCTAACAAAGAGGAATCGAAATACGGATTTTTGCACACAAAAAAACCCGAACTTCTATTATTCCAATCGATATCCATTCATATATTTAGTTTTATATTAAAATTTTATTTATATTTAAAGCGTTTTGATGAATTTGAATATTTAACATATACAACTACTTGGGACAATTCACCAATTAAATCATAAAATTAACATGAAATATACAAAATGAAAAATAAAGAATTTACGGGTGTTTGGTTACCAAAATGCAATTGCATAAAAATGTAAGTACTACCTTGATAATTACACTCACGTATGATTGGTATAGTATAATTATATTTAAATTTTTATATCATGTTTAGCAAAACAAATTGTATATATACAATTACATTAATTTAAATTTTTTTAACAATTTCTACTTAGGGAGAGGAAATAAAATTTTGCTGCTAATGAGTTTAAAATTCATAACCTAGAGAAAAAAGAGAGTGACGACTGAAAACTTTAATCACTTACTCTAGATATTGTTGACACATCAATTTAAATTTTAAAATAATATTAATTATAAAATTAAGGAGTGTAATTATACCATTTCTCACCTTAAAATTTTATTTTAGATCTTACCTCCCTTAAGAATAGGAATTACATCTAATTCAGTGGAATTATAAATTATTATAATTATCTACAATTATATATTATTATACCAAAATCTAATATGTCTTGTATTTCTGAACACGTATGTCTGATGTGTTATGACATGAAATGAATCATTATATGGCCACTCTTTTTTTCTCAAGCGGTTCATCTCAGTTTCGACGATTTAAAATTTGAAAGGATTTTTAATGACTCTTCTTTTCAAAAAAAAAAAAAAAAACTATACACAGCTCTGCAATCGAAACAATTCAAATTTAAATATTTTTAAAAAAGGAATTTGTTTCCAAAGTCGACCCGTAGGAAGTTGATGAATAGAATGTCAAAAGCAGTACTCCCCAACTAAAATTTGTTGAAGACACAGTGAATTAATTTAGTAGGTACCTCACAATTAATTTATTATAGATGTAAGTTTTCAGTTTCACCATACATAACACTGAATATTTATATTTGATTTTTTAATGATTATAAATTCGTGATTGAATATTGTATTTTTTAGATAAATCTAGATGTAACTTAAATTTGTCATCATATCAAATTAAAATCTCTTACATCCGGTAATTAGCACTTAGCAGTTCATATGGTTGTATTCTATATGAGTTCGAATCCTGACATGAAAATATAGTATATCTCTACTTAATAAAAAAAGGCTAAACTACAAAATAAGAGCCTAAACCATGTATCTTTTTTATAATAGGTGCTTAAAGTATTTTTTGGCTGAAATACGTGCCTAAAGTTTCATTTTGGCTGAAATAGGTGCCTAAAGTTTTATTTTTGACTTGTTTTAAAGTCAATTGACGCAACTACTTGGGCACTTATTTTAACCAAAAATGAAAATTTAAGCACATATTTCAGCTAAAATATACTTTAGGCACCTATTTCAGCCAAAAATAAAAGTTTAGGCACTTATTTTAGTCAAAAATAAAACTTTAGGCACTTATTTCAGCCAAAAAATACTTTAAACACCTATTGCAAAAAAGATACATAGTTTGAGCACTTATTTTGTAGTTAAGCCTAAAAAAACTCCCTTATTTTTTAATTTCAAAATTATAGCTCAATTATTTATTTATTATAATCATTTGTATCTAGTTCATTAATGGATTAGTCCAGATCGAGTATTGCATAGACTTATTATGTGGCTACATTTCTAATATGATTTACTCCATTTATAACGTCAATATTTAAACCTCTAATTTTACTTAATGATCTAATATCTCATCTCACTAAACCAATTGATTGTTAGTATAGATCAACTGTTTATGCCCTTCGCTTGGATTCGTGTGGCGTAAGAGGCTTGGAACTTGGACGTCGTAGCATGGAGCTGTCCGCGCAAGTGTTGCTGTGTTGTTGTTGCCTCGGCTGCTCGGTTGGGGATTTTATTAGAAAGTAAGTGTTAATCCGGGAAATAAATAGACAGTAAAATAAATATTGAATTTATTTATTTTATCGAATAGAGTACAAAATAAAGTAACTCGAAATTAAATCAAAAACAACCGAAACCATGCTGAAACCGTTTATTTGTTGAGGCCTATGTAGCATACAGTTTCCTTAAGACAGATTCGTCCGCTCCTATGGTGCTTGAGAAACGCCGGACGTCTATCTCCCAGGATACAACAACAGAATGAGCACAACAGTAGCACGTCTGCAGTGATCAGCGAACCGTAACCTCGTCTTCCTCTATCACCGAAAATACTAGTTTCGAAAATCACAAAGTAAAACCAATTGAAAATACTCTACATTTGTATTGTGTGTTTAACCTAATAGGTTAACAAGGTATTTATAGGGGTTTTACATGGGAGAATAATTGGAAATAATATATTCTGAAATTAAGGTCAGTAATATTGTATTTGAATAAATTCAAAATAAATCATTAATATCACATATATTCGAATATATTTGGTGAACTGCAAGACAATATCAAATAATATTCGACCATTAATACAATATCTTACCATATATTAAATTCGAAATATTCCAAAAAGATGACACATTTAAGGAAAAATTAATATATGGTGGGTAAAATATCAATAAGCCAATAGAGAGCTTGATCAATTGAAACATTCACATGTTGCCCATGATGTGTGGGTGCACCCCCAACCCAAATGGGTTCAACAAGCTTCAATTCACGCCACACTTGCGCTTGCACACAAGGCATACTTTCAACCCAAGTCATTCAATAACAAACAAGTGAGTTAGTGTATATAAACACTTCTCATACTTGATATTCTACCAATGTGAGATACGAGTTCTTCATTTTCTTTACACACAATTCACAAGTAACTTACTTTGAGCATCAATTTTTCATTCATCACTCATCCATTTTGAGCATATTCGATACCGTTGTAAAGATCTCGTGGAGTAAAATATGAACATATAAATTCATCGTTTAAATCTCCATCTTTACCCATAGAAAATATGTCTCAAAGTTTCCAATTTATCACAATTTTCCAACAGATTTATTGAAAGCCACCGCCTCTAGGTAGTCTTAAATTTAACATAGATGGTTCACCTCGAAATAAGTTGGGTCTAAGAGGTTTCAGAGGGGTGTTATGAGATGAGGAGGGTAAGATCCTTGCGTTATTTTCAGGTTTGTTGGGAGTTATTGACTTTAATGAGGTTGAATTTAGGACTATCACACTTGCTTTGTCAATGGTTTCACGTTCACGATGGTGTTCTTGTCAAGCATTAATTATATAATCGGACTCATGTGTGCCTCTTGTTTGGATAATGCAAACAGAAGATCGTCCATGGAGGTTTTAGGATTTGTTTGTTACGATTGATACGGTATATGATTTGGTTAGCTGTGTTTGCTTCGTACATACTTTTCGTGAAGCAAATAATTTTGTTAATGCCTTGGTCAAAAAGGGGATGGACTGTTTGTCGTTGTTTCAGGCAATGCTTTGAGTTGGAGGCGGTAGTTCTGCTTAGTTGCTGGGGCCTGGTGATGTTCGAGTGCAACAATTGGGATGTCTGGTTGGGGTGAGTGCATTTGTTGTGTGTGATGTGATTGGGGCTGAGTGCGGTTGTTGTTCTCGATGGGGACTTGTAAAACAGTTATACATAGTGTAGAAGATGAAGATAGGAAAATAGAAGAAGAGAGATGACGATGAACAAAATGGACTTGACTTTGTTTATTGTTTAACAGATACAAAATACATCAAAATGAACCCTCATTTCTAATCAGCCCAATACACTTACTTATAGCCCATATTCACAACTGTTAAAGCAGTTGTAACGGCCCAACTAACACTTCATTACAAACTCAAACTTCCTTTAACATTTCCCCTGTTTCTCTATATCTTCAAGTTCAGAAAAACTACGAACACATAAAAGCTCACGAAACTCCTCAAACTTGCCAATAGAGATAGGTTTGGTGAAGATATCACCCACTTGTGAATGTGCCGGAACATAGTTAACCTGAATTTCTTGCGATTGGACCTTCTCTCGAACAAAAAACAAATTGAGCTCCAAATGTTTGGTCTTCACATGCATTACTGGATTAGCCGCCATAACTATTGCACTCGTGTTATCACTCCACACGACATGAATAGTTTCTATTGCAACATCCATATCATGAAGAACTGCTTTTAGCCACATTAGTTCAGACGCAGCATCAGCTAAGCAGTAAAATTTTACCTCTGCTGTAGATTGCGAAACCGATCTTTGCTTCCTTGAACTCCAAAAAAGAAGATGCATCCCGAGAAATATGCAGTAGCCAGACACAGATCTAAGGTCATCACTATCACTTCCCCAGTCGGCATCAGCAAAAGCAACTAAATTGGAGTCTATACTTAATTGAGAAGAAAACCAAAGAACAAAGCCAAGTGTACCACTCAGATAGCGCAAGATCCTTTTCGCTGCCAACAAATGTACATCAGTGGGATTTTGCATATATTGTGCCACTTTGTTGACAGCAAAACTAATGTCTGGTCGTGTATGACAAATGTACTGCAGAGCACCTACTATACTTCTATATTCATGAGCATTTGGCAACATTGTACCATCAGACTTACTCAGTTGTGGAGAGATAGCCACAGGAGTTGTTGCTGATTGAAGTTCTCTAAAATCAGTTTTGACTAATAACTCTGCAATATATTTCTTCTGAGTTAGAAACAGCCCACCATTAACCTTTTTGACTTCAATTCCCAAGAAGAATTTGAGATCACCAAGATCCTTTAAGGAAAATTTGTGGTGAAGTTGTTGGATAACCATGTCCACATGATGTTGCGACGATCTAGGGAGCAAGATATCATATACATACACAACAATGTATGTGATGATATCCTCATTCTTAAAAACAAAAAGAGACACATCCGCAAGTGAAGAATTAAACCCCAAATGCTTAAGAAACATTTTAAGTTTCGAAAACCAATTTCGAGGGGCTTGCCGCAAGCCATATAAAGCCTTTTTGAGTTTGCACACTAAAGGACAACCATCAGCATCTTGAAAATAAAAACCATCAGGTTGCTGCATGTATATATTCTCCTCAAGGTCCCCTTTTAAAAATGCATTATTGACATCTACATGCCGCACTTGCCAGCTTTTTGTAACAGCCAACGAAAGAAGAGCATTGACAGTAAAGAACTTCCACTGGACTGTAAGTGTCCCCAAAGTCATGGTCAGCCATCTAAGAATATCCCTTTGCCACAAGTCTGGCCTTATAGCGTTCAACTGACCCATCAGCATTTTTTTTGACCTTGAAGAGCCATTTACACCCAATGGCTTTCCTATCCAATGGCAAGTTAACAAACTCCCATGTGTCATTTTCTAGTAAGGCATTATATTCTGCCATGACAGCCTCTTTCCAATCAGGATTCTTCAAGGCTTCATGTACCGTTGCTGGAACCTCCTCCACTTGCAAATGATAGAGTTTAGGCTTAAATATCCCTGCCTTGCTTCGTGTTATCATAGCATGAGTGTTAGCACCGGTTGCATTTTCAGTGCCACCTGATGCAACATTAGAATTTCCTAAATCATTCTCCACTTCATAAGAGTCCATAGGAGACCAGTGATCCACAGGCTCAGGAAATTCTTCTCTAGTCTGATCTGCTGAAGTAGAAATGACAGTAGGTTCAATAGAAAGGATATTTGCTCCTCTTTGATCCGCTGAAGTAGAAATGACAGCAGGATCTGAAGTAACTTCTGTATCTTGGTCAGCTGAAGTAGAAATGACAACATGACCTGCACCTTCTCTAGTCTGAACTACTGAAGTAGAAATGACAGCAGGTTCAGTATAAGGGATGTCTGCACCTCCTCCATCCGTTTGAACAGCAAGTAAAAATGCAAAAAATTGAGTTTTAAGCATAGCAAGAAAGAGCTGAAAAGCAACAGTAGTTTTTGATTTATGCTTAAGCAGATACACCCAAGTATTCCTACTGAACATATCCACAAATGAAACATAGTAACTAAAGCCATCAGACGAGATATGTGAAGGTCCCCAAACATCTACTTCAACCATTTGAAATGGCATTGTGTAACAGTACTAGAAGTCTTAAACGGCAGCGCATGAATTTTACCTAACTAACACGCATGAAAAAAGAAGTTGGCTGCCAACCTACTGAATGTGCGTGAGACCCCTGCATGACCACCCACAATCGAACTATAGAATTCTCGTAGCAACAGAGAACGTAAGGCAGCCTCGTTAGGGACAAGTATCCTGCCTTTATGGACAGTCAAACCATCCTGATAAGAATAGTCGAGAAGGGGCGCAACGCCGGAACACAACTGAGCCTTTAAATCTTGTAGTGCTAGATCACAATTAGTGGCCACTCGGATATCCTCGACAATTCCAAATAAAGGACGAGAGAAAGCCAAAAGAGTAGCCGTAAATTTTCTCGATAGAGCATCGACCACCGCATTGAGTTTTCCTGGACGATAACGGATCTCGAAATCATAGCCAATCAACTTAGAAAGCCACTTCTACTGCTCCGGTGTTTGTATGGTTTGCTGAGTTAATTTCTGTAAGGATTTCTGATCTGTTAGAACAATAAAACGTCGACCTAATAAATATTGTCGCCATTTTTCGACTGCATGTGTGATCGCATACATCTCTCGGTGATAAGTTGAAGCAACTTGCATTCGAGGACTGAGCTTTTGACTAAAATATGCCAAAGGGTGACTCTCTTGAGTTAACACAACCCCTATACCAACCCCAGATGCATCAGTTTTTACCACGTATTCTCGATCAAAATTTGGAAGGGCCAGCACTGGTGTCGAGCATAATTTCTTCTTGAGAAAAAAACGTCTCCTGGGTTGCGTCCACACGAAGGGGTTTCTTTTCTTTAACAGGTCAGAAAACGGGGTTGCTAATTTAGCAAAACCCTTAATAAATCGCCGATAGTACCCCACAATTCCCAGAAAACCGCAAACCTCGCGCACATTTGTTGGTGATGGCCAGACCTGTATTGCGCGTACTTTATCTGGATCCACAACCAAGCCATTTCCAGAAACTACATGTCCTAGATAATCAATTGAACGCTGCCCAAACATACATTTCGAACGCTTAGCCACAAAGCTATGAGTTCGTAACACTTCTAGAACCTTGCGAACATGGAATAAGTGATCAGACTAATCTCGACTGAAGACCAGGTTATCATCCAAAAAATCAATACAAATTTGCGAAGGTATGGGCGAAACAGAGCATTCATGGTAGACTGAAATGTAGAAGGGGCTTTGTTAACCCCAAACGGCATAACGCGAAATTCATAGTGACCTTCGTGCGTACGAAAGGCCGTCTTGGGCACATCTTCAGTTCGAACTCGGATTTGATGATATCCTGCTAGCAAATCCAGTTTAGAAAAAAATTGTGCATCACCCAATTCGTCAAATAATTCGTCAAATAATTCACGATAGGAATGGGAAACTTATCTTTAATTATAATTGCGCTCAATGCACGATAGTCGACGCAGAAACGCCAAGAGCCGTCCTTTTTTACCAACAAAACCGGCGAAGAGAACGGGCTATGGCTCGCTGAATCAGTTAATTATCCAACATATGTCGAACTTGACGCTCAATTTCCTCTTTCTGGAAGTGCGGATAACGATAAGGGTGTACATTGATGGGTTGGCTATCCGGTATCGAATGATCAGTGTGTCTGGTTGGTGGCAAACCTCCGGGTGCTTTAAAGACATCTTGGAACTCACTTAGCAATTATTGCATAGCCTACAGAACACTAGGAACAATATCATTTTCCAATTGCAATTGGAAGAACGCAGCTACAGAGCCAGTTTCTTGTAAACGATGCAAGGACTAAACTTGCATTTGTTGAGGACCCAGATAAGTTTTGCTTTGCCAACAATGACAGGAATTGTTGAGTTGAAATTCCAATGTAAGCTTGGAAAAGTCCATAGTTACAGGGCCTAACGTAGCTAACCAAGCCACTCCAAGGACCATCCCAGCTCCTTGAAGAGGGAGAACAAAAAAATCTGTAGTGAAATCTGTGTGTTGAAACCAAATCGGCAATTCCCATATACACCTTTCAGTGCGCAATTTCTCTCCATTACCGACCAGTACGCGAAAATTAGGCATAGCTGTAATCGACAATCCCAAAGATCTAGCCACTCTGGATTGAACGAAATTGTGTGTACTGCCTCCATCAATCAGGATACGCACCGGACGGCCGTGGATTTCACTTGTAACCCTCAACGTGTTCGGCGTGTAGCAGCCGGCGAGAGTGTTAAACGACACCAAAGAGTGTTCTCGATTCTCTCATTCCCCGTCTTTGACCTTCGGATCAGACTCTAGACTCGGATCTATGTTCTCGCCCGTATCATCCAATAAAAATAACTGAGAGTCTTTGCAACGGTGGCCCGGAACGAACTTGGCATCGCAATAGTATAATCACTCATTTTTCATAGAGTTTTAATATTATTAGTATTATTTTAATAATATTATTATTAATATAAAATTAATAAAAAATTAGAAAAATAATAATAATATAATATAAAAAAATTAAATTAAAAAAAACAACAAAAAAAATAGTGAATGATTGGTCCACGTCACCCCATACGCACCTCAATTGCCTATAAATAGAAGGCAGGGGGAATTCACGCAAAAATGAAGAGTCAGCCAAGGCTTGCCAAATAAGAGAGCATAGCTCTCGGGTAGTCAAGGCCCCTGGTCCTAACCAGTTCGATCGGGATCCTATTTTAGATCCGATCTAGTTAATATTTTTTTAGAGGTCGTGGTAGATCTCGGTGAGGTTCAGTCGGGGTTCATCATTCGAGCTCCTAGTTAGGTATATTTTCTTTCCTTTTTATTTGTGTTGTAATTTTTATAATTTAATGAAGTAGTATTTAATTTAAAATTGTGTTTTTTAGTTTGTATGTTTATTTATGTTTTAGATTAGTATTTATTATGTTTTAAATTTATGTTTTATATTAATATTTTATTTATGTTAAATTTGTTTTTATTTATATGTTAGATTAATATTTATGAATGTTAGCATTTTATTTATGTTAGATTTGTTTTATTTATGAGTTAGATTAATATTTATGTATGTATATTTTAGATTAGTATTTTATTTATGTTAGATTAGTATTTTATTATGTTAATATTTATTTGCATTTTTATTGTATTTAAATTATTTACCATATTTTATATTTTGCTCACTAAGATTGCATATCGAGGTATATAAATCGTCAATGCAGTGCCCTTTTATCCGAGCGTAAACGGGGCCAGTATCAGGCGTAGTGATAGTGGTTTGGGCATTTACCCTCGGATAATGGGGCCTTTAAAATATACTCTCACTTATAACCAAATTTTAATTTAATCGCCATTTTAATCCGGAAAGTCTAATATTAATAAAGCGGTAATTATTAAAGTACCAATTTTGGGCGGTGTGGGGGTGCTAATCCTTCCTCATCCGTAACCGACTCCCGAACCCAACAATTTTCAAATCTCTGGTTTTATGGTGTCTGACCTACCTAAGTGGCTGGTGGCGACTCCAGTTTTAAATAAAATACGGTTTTTACAAAATCTCACGGAAGACATTTTTAAAAACAAAATAAATAAAAATACGTTTTTTAGCGAGAGGGACATCGCTACAGATGGCGACTCCGCTGGGGAATATTTTTTTGTTTTTTCAAACAAAATAAAATGAGTCGAGTTTTTTAAATAATTACCGCTTTATTAATATTAAAAATTATGGATTAAAGTGACTATTAAACTAACATTCGGTTATAATTGCGCGTTTATTTTGACGCATTTAAAATATGGCATATAAATCTGTCCTTCTTAAGTGGGGGAAAACGCTAATGCTTTCGTGGAGATATCGTTCTCCTGTGTAGGCCTAGTAAGTACCTTCGGGGCTCGAGTACCTTATGCTTTCGTAAGGATATCGTTCCTTCGTCCAGGCATAAGCGAATGGGTCCCCCTGAATTAAACCTGGTTGAAAGGAGCCTATAATGGGTGATGATCGGGGGCCTTGCTACTCTTAGTAGAGGACAGCGAGGACAATTCAGGTACCTCCTTAGGTGTTTTAGACGGGATAAATAGGGTTTTTTGTTTGTTTACCTTATTTAATTTGTCCTTTTATTTATGTATTTATTATTTTTATCCGGTACTAACTCATTTCTTTTTGTGTTTTATTTTTATTTTACACATACTTTTGTTGCATTATCATTGCATCCACATTACATAGAAGCGTTGATTCAAGTAGTTTGCCCGATTAGAAAATCTTTCATCATGGAAAAATGTGTCTTAAAAAGGACGGCATCAATCTAGTCGTGCGACATTGGTCAGAGATTAATCAACAGATCCGAGGTAACAATTTGCCGAGCAAGCGTGTAGTGCCAAAGTATACACACGAGACCCAGATGGTGGACATACAACAAGTTGCAAGGCGTGTGAATGACTTAGCTACCAAAGCTGCGGCTCTCCGACCTTTCGTAACCCCGGACATGGAAGAATGACCATGGTTTATTGAGTTGCTCAAAGCTATCGAAGAGCTAGGAGGTAGAGCTAGGGCTTATGTGTAGAACTTTGCTTTGTAATTAAGACTTTTTGTAATATGGACTCATTTTGTAATGTGGACCCTTTTTGTAATATGGACCCTTTAGTTCCCATGAAAGTCGTTCGACATGGTGATTACCAGGGGAATCAACGCCTTTATTTGCATTCATGTTGCATATCATGACATGGTATTGATTCAAGAACAGTTCATTAAAAGGCTTTTAAAATAGAAAACGTCTGCATTGCGGGAAACGATAATATTACAGTATCAAGTTAGGCCGAGCAAAGACCAATCGAGAAAGAAGACGGTACGATAGCAAAGCACGTGCGATGCAGAAGATTCAGTCAGGGCCGCAGAACCCCAATTTTAAATCTTCACATTTAACCATTTTGTAAAAATCTCAAAGATTTTAATTTAACTCCTTTAAAAAATTGAAAATATTATTATTTTGCTTTGAATCTTTTTTCCTCCTAAAACTTTCAGAATAATAATAATAACAAAAAGAAACCTAAAAGTTTTATTTTTTAAGTAAGTTAAAACTTTTTGATAATAAAAAAAGGGAAATATTTAAACCCAAATGATCTTTGAGAATTTTAATTTAAACCCAAAAGTTTTAAAGACTTTAAGTAGAGCCCCTTAGAACCACTAGGACCAACCCTATTTAGACGCATTATTCGATGATCGATATGTTTGCACCCAGATCAACCGAAGAAGAAACTTTTGTATGCATTATGCCTACACTTGTCAATGTTTTTAGAAGCCACAAAAATAAAGATCATGATGTCACGAGTCAATGGAATAGAATAAGAGGAGAAGACGAAGTCATCCATCATCCTGAAGACGACGTCGAGACGTGGAGCACAAGTTTTGCTTTTCGAAGTCAAGGTCTCCAAAATAAATCCAACTGTTGCCTGTAATTCATTATTAATTTCTTGCAAACAGACATTTTCTCTATTGAAAGTTTTTTAAAGACTGTTCGAGAATCAACACCGCATTTGCATGCATTCTCGCATTTATAGGGTATTGATTCCCGAAGTGGTTTCTCAAATCTCAGAAATCGTTCATAATTGGCAAAGGGTTGTTTGGTCATATATTAGAGGGCACAGATCCAAGGTTTTGTCCCAAAACAAGATCGGAGACAATAGAAGAAGAATCATCTGAAGACTTCAGGTCATACACGGTAAGGAGACACGGTACTGGTAATGAGCAAAGTAAAGTGCAAGAGTTGAAAGAAGCAGAGGGAATAAGTGATGAATCAGATGAATACTTTGACGAAAGGTAAGTGATCCATCGAACCGAAAGAAGAATCGATTAAGGATCAAAATAGAGAGCGGGGTAGTCAGAATTTTACCTCTAAGCCAGCCAAATACGACAAATTGAACCATTTTGTGATCCGCATCAATAAACAGGCGAAAGGTATGTCTGAGTCGGGCTTTCAAAAAGTGGAGCTCAGTTCAGAAGAAACCCGAGAAGCAAATAATGAAAGGTAATACATCTTGATTCTTGTGAGGTACACCAAATTACTCCTAATGTTCATCGAGAAGAGCCTTATTACCTCGGTAAAGTCTCTAGCGAAGAGACCGTCTTATCTGAGAGATTACGACACACGTGCTAGGGGCAGTTACCATTTAGGAAGTTTGGGTCACAGTATTGACAATTACGGGGCCCTGAGGAACAAGTTCAAGATCTTATCGTGATAAGAATTTTGGGTTTCGAAGACAGAGTTCCCCAATTCTATAGTGAGCTAATAATCACCCGAGGGAAAAAGTCGAGGAAGAATCGATATCCAGGACAAAGTTCGAGTAATACCGAAGTGGGTCACTCAAGCGAGTTAATTTGAAGATCGGAGATAGGGGCATCCTAGGAGAGGGATATTCTTTCGAGTTCAGCCAGCTCAGATAAGAGAGAGATAACTTGGATAAAATTGAATTTGCAAACTGATCACCAGAAGCTTTACTGAGTGTTTAAGAATATCAGATTGGGTCACATTTAAAAAAATATATGAACGGTGTTGTTCAGTTAAAGGACGACTCGGAATATTGGAAGAAGAGAAACTAGTCAAGCAAGAATCAAGTCAGGTTGTTATCAGGTAAGTTTGAGGAAATTAGGAATAGGTACGACAGTCTCCAGAGATGAGCTACAGAATAACTTAGCCATTAACAAGAGTTTTGGAAACAAGTTTACGACAGAGCAATGACAATCCAACACTCTTCAGTTGGAAATGACAACTTCCAAGCTGCGAAAGACTAAGCAGGGATAGATGAAGACCCGAAGATCGATATTACCCGAGCATGTAAGGCGGCTCAACAAGGTGGCAGGCTTAGTCAGAACATGGACCAAGTGTTGGACCACGGAGGCAAGCTGACCGGACTACTGGATGAAGTTAAGAAAGTAGGCATTGAAGCTTATCAGTAACTGTAAATAACTAATATCTGATATAATGAATCATTTTGGCCTCAATGAACGTCGTTCTATGGGGATCACTTTTGGAATCAATACCTTACTGCATTCATGTTTATATTTTAGGATTGCATTGCATTACATTGTACAGTCATGGCATATTTTACATAACATTATCATTACCTTGCATAAAATTTTTTGGGGTAATCCAAAGAACAATTAGAGTTTTATCATGAATAAAATAATTGAACACACTCAAAAATCAAGATTCGAGCAGTTAGAAGATGGACTCGAGAGAAAAAGAGCGAGAAAAAAAAAGTTTGACGCCTTTGATGCAAGAAAGCTCTGTTTGAACCCTGATTTGGTCGTTCCTCCGAATTCTAAAGATTCCCAAATTTGCGCATGATAACGGAACAAGATGCCCCAAGATTCACGTGACCATATTCTGTAAAAAGATTGAGGGTTGCATTGAAAAATTACCGATCCACTACTTCCCCGACTGTCTAGCAGGACCTACCGTGATATGATATGCTTTGGACCTAGCACCAAGTCGTCAGTATCTCCAGGGTACGAAGATGAAACCTGATGAAAGCTTCAAGGAATGTGCTTTGAGGTGTCTGTGTTTAGCGACCGAGGTGCAGCCTCCCGTAGATGAAGAGGAAAGTGACTTCCATGCCACATTTCTTATTTCTTCTTTGATAAGGTGCTCGAGAAAATGAATGCCAGCTTTGAGGACTTCATGACAATCAGAGAGAGAATCGAACATACACTCCGAGACCTAAGATTAAAAGACCAGACATGCCTAAGAGCAGAAGGAAAGAAAGAGATAAATGGGTACCACTTTCGAAGGTTCTCGTGATCGTAAGAGAAGAAGACAGACAGATTCCTCTGAATCACCGAGAAAAATTCCTCGGACAAGTACATATTTAAAGATATTCAGAGTATTCCATCTCAGACATGTGGCCTCATCTGGTCAAGGGTTAGTACCTTACCTCAAGGCTAATAAAGACTACGCCTAGCTCATTTGCTCACAGTTTTGATCCATACAGTATATGTGAGTTATACATTGAGGCGTCGGGGCATAACACTAAGAAATTTGGGGTCGTTAATAGAAAAAAAATCAAGAAGCTGGTTGACGAGGGAGTCATGACGAGAGAGTTGATCCAGCGGTGGAAAAACAAGAGAATGGGCAAGCCTACACTATAAAAGATCGGAATGAGTTAGTACTCGGGAGGTAGTCCGGAGGTCTCTATGGTTTTCCCATCAGTTCACAAAGAAATTCTCAATACTTTGAAAAAAAACTCTCAAACAGATGTTTTTTAGAATTAAAAATCACATTTCCATTTAGAAAGTATTTTTACATTATTGATTCTTTAAACATTTTATTTTTATGGGGTAGTTTTTGTTCTCTCATAAGCATATACAAACAGTACCTTTGTTTCAGATCCAAAGATCAACTCTAAGTTGCATATAATTAGAAGAGATTGAATGTTGTGGGGATACTGTAAATGTGAGTATCTGCTAGTTTACTTAGGCTAACAGAGGAACAAAGTGGGTGTTTAGACAATGGGCAGTTCCCATTTTAGGAATTTATCTTCTCATGCACTTGTCGTTTAAGATCCTTGAAACGAGAGTTGACCATAAACCTCTACCCCTAAAGGCTTTCTCAGGACATCTGTGAATGTGACGATGAATGGTATTCTTTTACTTTACCAGAAGACAGAGATGAGACTAGACAGATTGGATACGAAGATCAGAAAATCATCAAAAGAAAGTGGTTGAAAACAAGGATATCTCTAAATGAAAAACCAAAGAAAAGAAGAGAAATGGTAATCAGAAGGCCGAAGCAATCTAGATCGAGTAAATATCAGAAGAGCTGCAGAGAGGCAATTAACTTCAAGCAGAAGATAGCATCAATACCCAGTATAGATATGTGTTGATTTGAGGATACATTTATAGACTCGAATAAGAAAAAATAGGTTCAAGGCTAAAAACCCAAAATGGGCAGTCTAAGACAAAAAAATAAAAGAAAAAAAAGAAAAACAAAATAAAAAAGAAGAAGAAGAAAGAGAGAGGGAGAGGGAGAAAAAAGGAAGAAAAAAGAAGAAAATAAAAGAAAAAGAAAGAAAGAATAATGTATATGCTTCACACACAGATCAAACAATACAAGAACGAGACTTCAACTATGAGCAAGAGACACGAGGAATCCACATTTCAAGTAAATATCAGTTTTGAAAATTAGTATAGAAGCTCGAATTGAAGCAAGTCAAGACAAGTCGGCCCGAAGATTGCCAATTTCGAAAAAGGAAATAACCTCTAAGGTGAAAACCCAAAAATGGGCAGTCTAGAGTGATCTTGAAAATGAAGAAAAAGAGTAGTCTGCCTGAGCATGCTGGCATCAATATCCAACCAAAATACACTGATCTGAAGGTACAGAAGAAGGAAGTGACATCTAGGGTGAAAACCCAAAAATTGGCAGTCTAGAGCGATCCAAGAGAAAAAGTGAAAAAGAAGAAACTAAAAAGAAGAGAAAAGAAGAAAGAAAGAATAACATTTCATCTGGGCGTGCCAATCACAAGAATTTCCAGGAATGTATTCGTAGTCATTCATTCAAGAAATCTCAGTTTCGAAGAGTTTTGGAGGAACAAACATTATTGAACAGAAATCGAACATCATTACATAGCCAGAATGTAAGGCAACCTACAGTAAAAAAGAAAGAAAATGAACTCTAGGGTGAAAACCCGAAAACGGGCAGTCTAATGATCCAAAAAAAGGAATGAATAATGGGCATATCCAAGCTACACAAGTACAGAAATACTGTTTCACTTAACCATAAACCAAAGGCCTACATTATAAGCCCCAAAGACTATTCTGATCATCCATAGATATTCAAGTTGAATGAGAATGTCTTCAGATTTTATTCCGCCTATAAGGGTTAACTTTGCTTCAAGGAACGTCAAACTTCGAAGTGCTTGATCGACACCCAAATGAGGGAGGGATGGGGCATGGTGAGATTAAGAGAGCCACTTTAAATGGGGTAGAAACTAGGTAGGGTTGTTCCTCTCAAAAGCCTATTAGACCAGAAGAAACTATACATTTGCATATATCTCCACAATGGTCAAGATCTTCTAAATATGCACTTCATTATAGTTGATCTCTGGCAATTTGAAACAGATGTGCTATGGTATTTGATATTTTGGGGGTAAACATGTTTTAAAAGGTTTGACATTTTCTCCCAAAGTTTTGATGTTTACCATTTTCCCCAAACATTAGTTTTTAAAATGTTTGGCAATATACTTCGAATTTTGTTTACCATTCTCCAAACATTATTTTTTTTAAAAAATTTTGGTCCTTAAAAAAAAGAGAAAAGAAAAAGGATGTTTACCATTTGTTCCAAACAATGTTTTCAAAATGTTTGGTGTCCCCTCCAAGTTGTGATTTTCAAAATGACTGTTATCTTTTCAAACAATCATTATTTTTTTGAAATATACACAAGTAAATTGCCTTTTGCATTACTTTAAAAATGAATGATGATGAGATTTAAAGCATAGAGACCGATAGTTAATTCCCGTCAAAATGCTACGAGAAGATCAAGGATGAGCTCAGGGGATGGAAGTATTTTGGCTCACTCTGGTGACTAGAAATAGATCAAGGCTCTGTATGATGGGTCAGAAAATTCAAAGCAGTGGAGCCCGTGGTTGAATGGGGTAACGCCAAGCGAAGAAGATGACAAGGGTTTTATAAGAATAATATAAGAACCAGAAGATCATTTATGGAGATAAGTGATAACCCTGAAGACAAGAAAGCCTTCCACACAAAGGCTTGAAAGCATGTTAATCTAGATTCGAAGTGATTGATCAAATGAGGATTTAAGAACATACAGTGAAGAAGTAAAGAGATGAAGAAATCTGAGGAACGACCTTTTAGGTTGTAAGACTTTAGAACAAAAAAAGGCTGAAAGAAAAAAAAAGAAGAAAAAAAAGAAAAAGAGAGAAAGAAATAGAGAGGAAAAAAAAAGAAAAAAGGAAAAGAAAAAAATAAGAAGAAATTAAAGGAAAAAAAAGAAAAAAAAAGAAGAAAGAAAGAAAAAGAAAAAGAGAATGAGAAGAAAAAAAAGAAAAAAAAAGAGAAAAAAGAGGAGAAATGGAGCATTACATTGCATGCATCATATAGATAGGGGCATGTCAATTTTTGCTTGTTTTTAGACAGGTATTTGAAGAATTGTCAAAGAATTTACTAAAGAAAGAAAAGATCGGCAGCCATAGCAGCGTGAGGCTAGATGTTAAATCTTTCGGGTCATCGGTAAGTCATTCGGGCACGGTGTTAAGTCATTCAGGCCACCATTAAGTCTTTCGAGCATGTTGATAAGTCCTCCGGGTCATCAGTAAGTCCTTCGGGCATGATGCGACAACCATAGTAGCGTGAGTCCAGAAAGATCGACAGCCATAGCAGCGTGAGGCCAGATGTTAAATCTTTCGGGCCATCGGTAAGTCCTTCGGGCACGGTGTTAAGTCCTTCGGGGCCACCATTAAGTCTTTCGAGCATGGTGATAAGTCCTTCGGGCCATCAGTAAGTCCTTCGGGCATGATGCGGCAGCCATAGTAGCGTGAGTCCAGAAGGATTGGCAGCCATAGCAGCGTGAGGCCAGATGTTAAATCCTTCGGGTCATCGGTAAGTCCTTCGGGCACGGTGTTAAGTCCTTTGGGCCACCATTAAGTCTTTCAAGCATGGTGATAAGTCCTTCGGGCCATCAATAAATCCTCTGGGCATGATGCGGCGTCCTTAGTAGCGTAAGTCCAAAAATATCAACAGCCTTGTAAAAAAGAGAAAGAAAATGAAATAGAAAAAAAGAGAAGAGGAAATGAAGAAAAAAAAAGAAAAATAAAAATAGAGCAGAAAAGGATGGAAAAAAGGGGAAAAAAAGAGAAAAAAGAGAAAAGAAAAATTCGAAGATAAAGGTTATATATAGGAAGGGCTTGTATTTTCAACAAGCCCTCACAGTGAAAGGTTCTATATAGGAAGAACCCGTAACTACGAGATTTCAGAAGCTAAAAGTTCTATATAGGAAGGACTGGCGGCTCCAGGGTTTGAAAACTAGCAGTTCTATATAGCAGGAACTCCCAGTCGGAAGAATCTATCTGTGGCGCATAAGGTTTTATATAGGAAAAACCTGCCACGTTGAAGGCGAAGAGTTCTATATAGGAAGGACTCCAAGCTTTACCGTCTCAGAGTGAAAAGTTCTATATAGGAGTAACTCATAACTCGAGGCTTCAGAGTGAAGGGTTCTATCTAGGAAGAACATGTAACTCCAAGATCAGAAGGTGACGAAGTTCTATATAGGAAGAGCTTACAAGCTTGAAGATTCAACTAAGGAAGAGCGGAGAGTTTCAGAAGAACACGTGATTCCGAAGCCAAAGACAATGAAGTAGGTAAAAAATGAGTGCTTTTGATCTTCGCTTTGTTCTCGTTTCACTAGAACAAGCAAAGAGGGGCAACTGTAATCACTCATTTTTTACCATATTTTAGTGTTATTAGTATTATTTTAATAGTAATATTATTAATATAAAATTAATGAAAAATCAAATAATAATAATATAATATAAAAAAGTAAAAAAATTAAAAAAAAAGCAAAAAAAAAAACAGTGGATGAGGGTGGTCCATGTCACCCCCATAAGCCCCCAAATTGCCTATAAATAGGAAGCATGTGGGGCAATTCACGCAAAAAAAAGAGCCGGCCAAGGCTTGCCAAATAAGAGAGCATAGCTCTCTGGTAGCCAAGGACCGGGGGCAGTGCCCACGGTCCTAACCGGTTCGATCGGGGTCCTACTTTAGGTCCGATCTAGTTAATATTTTTGGAGAGCTCGTGGTAGATCTCGGTGGGGTTCAATCGGGGTTCGTCATTCGAGCTCCTAGTTAGGTATATTTTCATTCCTTTTTATTTGTGTTGTAATTTTTATAATTTAATGAAGTAGTAGTTAATTTAAAATTGTGTTTTTAGTTTGTATGTTTATTTATGTTTTAGATTAGCATTTATTGTGTTTTAAATTTATGTTTTATATTAATATTTTATTTATGTTAAATTTGTTTTTATTTATATGTTAGATTAATATTTATGAATGTTAGCATTTTATTTATGTTAATTTTTTTTATTTATGAATTAGATTAATATTTATGTATGTATATTTTAGATTAGTATTTTATTTATGTTATATTAGTATTTTATTATTTAATATTTATTTGTATTTTTATTGTATTTAAATTATTTGTCATATTTTATATTTTGCTCACTAAGATTGCATATCGAGATATATAAATTGTCAATGTGGTGCCATTTTATCCGAGCGTAAATGGGGCCAGTATCAGGCGTAGTATAGTGGTTTGGGCATTTACCCTCGGGTAATGGTGCCTTTAAAATATACTCGCACTTATAACTAAATTTTAATTTAATCGTCATTTTAACCCGAAAAGTCTAATATTAATAAAGCGGTAATTATTAAAGTACCAATTTTGGGTGGTGTGGGGTGCTAATCATTCCCCATCCGTAACCGATTCCTGAACCAACAGTTTTCAAATATCTGGTTTTATGGTGTCCGACCTACCTAAGTAGCCAGTGGCAACTATAATTTTAAATAAAATACGGTTTTTACAAAATCTCACGGAAGATATTTTTAAAAACAAAATAAATAAAAATATATTTTTTAGCGAGAGGAATATCCCTACAAATAGTAACATAAGCCTTTATCGCGTCGAGCTTGAGCCTCAACGGCAGAGAGCTTGCGAGGTTGGGGAAAAACAAGATGAGGGAATTTGCCAGGAGCGTCTAGAGGGAGAGGGCGACCGGGCAAATTACGTGGTCCAGCCGGAGTAATTGTTGGAGTGGGCAACAATGGGGCTGATTTGGGCCCAAACCCCCGAGTTAAAGACTGCTTCAAGTCCAACAAACGCGCCTCGTAGAAACGGGCCAAGGTTATAGCCTCATTCATCGTCGAAGCCCGCTGAGATAAAACTTCATTCTTGATATCTGGGCAAAGACCCAAAATAAAGTATTGGGTTAAGAAAGTGTCGGGTAGGTTATGTGTACGCAAAACCAACTCCTCAAACCGTGTTTGGTAGTCTTCAACCGATGCCGTCTGAGTGAGTTTGGTCAAGAGGCCCTCCGGCGATTCAAGTTCGGTCACGGCGAACCGTTTGCAGATCACGGCGATGAAGTAGTCCCAGCCTGCTAGTTGCCGCTGGCGTTGCATCCAGCGAAACCACTTTTTTGCAACCCCATCCATACGAAACGACGTCATTGTCACCCGATGATGATCGTCAGTCCCGTAAAAATCGAAGAAGTCCTGGGCAGAAGCAATCCATTCCTCAGGGTCCTGGCCGGTGAAGAGGGGAAGGTCCACAGAGACTGGCTTAGGGGCGAAAAAAATCCATCGTCGCTCTCATCTCGAATCTTGCCTTTGCCGCGCAACACTCTAGTATCACTCGAACCGTCCTGGATCATGGTCGATTGATTCGTTTGGCCTAACTGCGTCGAAATCGTAGTTAATCGTTGGACAACATCTTGGAGAGTCAGCTTGTTTTCGTTCACAGTAGCTTAGAGCGCCGACAACGTTTGCTCGTGACGGGCCGATGTATCATGAAGAGTTTTAATGGCCACAATTGTTGACCATAGCTCAGAGGTCAATGAAAGCACCAAATGTCAGATTCTAAATATATGAGAATTGGGAATGCAGAGAATAGAAGGAAGGAGAATGTATTCAGAGAGAATGTGGAAAAATATCCAAGTTTTTGCTTAGTTTTTACATAACCAAATTCCCATTACTTATATGCCAGCTTCTTAGAATAATACAAAATATGTTCATGACTTGGGCATTCTCCTTTCCCTGGTTCCTCGGTGTTCTGTTGTACGCGCTTGTGGTCCCTGGCTCGTTGGTTCCAGTCTCTCGTTCCCTCCATGGTTGGTTATAAGTTCCCGCTCCTGTGCATTCATAACAAGAACCTTGTTGTTGGTTTGTGTATTTGGAAAGCTTTTGAAATGAATGGGATTATGCCTTTTTACTATTATTTCGTTTTTCTCATTAGCAATAAATACTTAAATGTTGTGCTCAACCAGTAAGTAACTAAATCTTTTTAAAATTTGTTTTCCCCTTCGTGCGCATTAAAACTGCAGATTGATTTCTAAAGATCTTCCCTTTTTTGGGTTAATTCTTGTTTCATTCCTATCTTTTACTTTTTATGCAATATGGTCCCTGCATTGCTCACATATATGATTTTTTTTATCATTTAACTTTGTTTTGCATTTATTATTTGTATATGTATATATCTATTTAATATATTATAGATATCAGTTTGTTTTTAGCCCCTATAACGTATATTGTGTATATATATTGTGTATATATATAAGTATCTTAGTGATTTATAATATATGTACATATTTATTTATTTATTTCAAGCACTTTAATTTCTTCTATTCGCACAATCTTTATAGCCTTTATATTGTTTTAGGCCATCTTGTTTAGCATTTATTTTGCTTTGTTTTATGCTATCCATGTATGCCATGTTTTGTTATATTGTTGTATTCGGATATATTAATTGTTGATATGGTGTCTCATTCTTAGAGGGTAAACTCGGTTAGTACCGGAGGTAGTGGTGGTGGTCTTTATTTATTCTTCGAGTAATGAGGCATTTAAAATTAACTCGCATTTATAAACAGATCTTAAATTAAATTAAATTCGAACTCACAATTTCTAATGTTAAGGCAACTCGTAATTGACTAGGTACCAATTTTGGGCGTGGTGGGGTGTGAACCCTTCCCCACACCTAATTGACTTTTTAACTTGTTTTTCTTTTGTTATCTTTCGGTGTTCGGTCTAGTTAAACCGACCAGTGGCAACTCCAAGTTTTTCCAAATATTTTTCAAAATTTAAAAATTGATTCTTCCAAGTGACTCAAGAGAATTTTCAAATTTAGTCGCTACAATATCGATACGAGTCAACTCGTATCGATAAGAGTGGCATATCGATACTGGTTAAAGCTCGTACTGGTACGCTACACTCAGCTTATCCTTGCTCTTCATAATTAACAAAGGGTACTGGTACGGGCCTCCCGCGTACCGGTACTGAAGCCCAAAAATGACTTCCCAAACTACGAAATTTAGCTCAAGGCCCCTAAATTCAAGCCATAAGAGTAGTTACATGCTTCCTAAAGTCTATTAGGATTTTTATTAACATAATTAGGCCTCTTTAACATACTTTTAACATTGAAACAACATAGAGATCAACCAACCACCAACATGCTCAACACCCAAATACATTATGCTTAATGTAAAGCAATTACCATTATGAAAGACAAGAAACATTTCAAATTTAGAGATGTACTATCCTTAAGCATAAACTCCAATGAAGATTATTGACTAATTTTCTACAAACTTTTCTTTTTTTTTCTTTGATGTTATAAATTTCTTTAATTCTTTCACTTTCTCTCTCTCCGTGAGCCATGTAGAGAAAAAGATGAGTTTTTTTTTTCTTTTCTTTCCTTGTTCTTCTTTTATAATGAACATCCATCTACCCTTTTAAAATTAAATTCAAAAACTCTTTATATCCAATGGTCGCCATTAAAGATGACATATCCATAAAGATCTAATGGCCCAAAATACTTGCTTGTAAATAGAGTTGTAAATGAACCAAACATTCAGTGAATTGTTCGTGAATCGTTAAGCGGGAAGTTCAGTTTATGTATTAAACAAACGAACATGAACAAGATTTTATGTTCGTTTAATTAAATGAACAAAATGAACAAAAAGCTTGTTCGTGAACAGTCGGTAATTCGTTTATTTATGTTTGTCTGTTTATGCCCGTTTAAATTTATTCACATTTATCCATTTATATTTATTATTTTTCAAAACAAAAGTATCATATTTTTAAAAAATTAAATTTATTCACATATGCTCGTTCGTTTATGTTTGTTTAAATTTATTCACATATGTCATTTTATGTTCGTTTGTTTGTATTCGTTTACGTTCGTTTATCATTTAAACAAACGAACATGAACAAAAACGAACAAGCTACATTCCTTAACAAACGAACACGAACAAGAAATTATGTTCGTTTAGTTGTTCGTGTTCGTTCATTTGTTCGGTTAAAATTAAAAGAACGAACATGAACATACCCCTGCTCGTGTTCGTCCGGTTCGTTTATAGGCTTACTTGTAAACGCTTCCATAACTTCTTTGGATAAATTGGGTCATAAAGACTAAACCCTTCCCTTGTTTTCACTCTATGCATTTGACTTCCATGCCTTTTAATTTTTGTCCTTAATAATCCTTAGATTCACTTTTCCTAAATTAATCCTTAATATTACAATACCCAATCTAGATCCAAGATTTGAATAACTAACCCGAAATTCGGGTCGTTACATTGTTTATAAATATTTTTAAATTTTATATTTATAACTTTTGATATTTTTAATTTTTATGTTTTTTACTTAGTTTTTTTTAATTCATTATAGTGTTTTTATTTTTTATATTTTATGAATATTTAAATATAATTTAAATATTTTTAAAATTTTAATAATTTTTTTTTTAGCTTAAAGATTAAGTAAGTTATCAAACTTTCAATTAAAATCAATTATGCACCTAAACTGGTCAAAAAATCAATTATTCCCTCAAAGTCGGTTTAAAAATCAATTCGGACCATCTGTCACTTCGTCATCACATGTAGATCGTTACATCAGCATCATGGACCGCCACGTCAGCACTGTAACGGTCAACGGGGAAAATTGATGCAATTCGTGAACTAAAGGACCAATTTGACTATATTTTTTGCGATGGGCTAAATTGCTTATTTGAGTTGAACTTGAGGGTAAAAATACCCCTTTAGCCTTTAAATTATATATGTATTAACCACTATGGCGATCCACCATATATACACGCTTGACAAATTATTTACAAAATTGTTTTTTGAGTTACAAATGTTTGCTTTGATAACTTAATTACATCGTTGTAGATAAGCATTGTTAACTTATTTACACCTAGTTTCTTATGTTCACGAACATAAAATAAATATGTTCGCGAACGTTAAGAAGAGTAATTAGACCAATTCTCACCTTAAAAATTTATTTTGGATCTTACCTCCCTTAAAAATAGAAGTTACATCTATTTCAGTGAAATTATAAATTATTATAATTGTTCAAAAAATAAATTATTATAATTATCTAAAATTATATATTATTAAACCAAAATCTAATATGTCTTGTATTTGTGATCAGGCGTGTATATTTGATGTGTTATGACGTGAAATGAATTATTATATGAGCACTCTTTTTTTCTCGGACGAGTTCGTCTTAGTTTCGACAATTTAAACTTTGAAAGGTTTTTAATGAAGCATTTTCTTTTAAAAAAATTATCACATAGCTCTGCAATTGAAACAATTCAAATTTAAATATTTTTTTAAAAAAATTGTTTCAAAAGTCAATTTGTAGGAAGTTTTTTTTGAACAAATTTTACATAGGGAGGGAGGAGAATTTTGGTCTCAATGAGTTTAGAACCCATAACCAATGAAAGGAGAATGTGTCAACTGAGAGCTTTTAACTACTTGCTCTAAGATTGTTGACAACCTGTAGGAAGTTGAGGAATAGAATGTTAAACGCAATTCTCCCCAACTAAAATTTGTTGAAAACACAGAGTGAATTAATTTTGTGGGTAAAATTTTGATACACAAATTGTATACAATTAGTTTTACACAAGCCTGTATATTTACACTATAAAACTCAAAACTTAAATTCTTAACTCTAGCCCTAAAAATTAAACCTTACAACTTAAGTCTCTAAACTTTAAACCCTAAACTAAAACTTTAACCCCTAAATTACATGTTTTTTCCTAATTTATGAGGCACCTCACAATTAATTTATTCAGACAGTTTCAACTCTACCTAAAAGCGTCCGACTCTTTTCTTCTTCTTTTTTTCTCCTCTTTCTCTTCATCTCCTTTGAATTTTTTTTCTTGTTTTATTGTCGGTCTATCTTTTTTTATTTGTTTGTTGAATTTTTTTCGGCGTTCAGGGTTTATGATTATCTTGTAATTGCTACTGGACTCACTGATCCTGTTCCTGTAACTAAGGTGGAGAGACTTCATCAATATGATGCAGGTAACAATCAACAACACTGCAATATATGGAACAGTTTTGGGTTCTTATTCTGCTCAAGTTAATTCTATTATACCATATGCTGACACCTAAGTGCCGGTCCTGTTCATCAATATGATGCAGACAACATTGCAATATAGAACAATTTTGAATTCTTTTTCTGCTCAAGTTAATTCCATTATATCCATATGGTGACAGAAAATCAGAAGGTGCAATCTGCTCAGTCCGTTTTGATTGTTGGACGAGGTCCGTCTGCACAAGCATTTAGATTTTCTTATCGGCAGCCTGACGCTTGAGTCTCCTCCGTGCCCGTCTCCCCATCGTGGCTTCTTCCTTCCTAGGCTCCCGTGAGCACCCGGCACCAGGGTCCTGGAAATGGCGCCCTGGCCTTGCAGACCCACTGTCAGCCCATCTCTGATTGCGGATGCGGACACTAGGGGAATACTTATAATAACTTTCCATATGATCATCCAAGTCCTCAGGATACTCGTCTTCTCTGTCATCCTCGGCTTCGAACACACACACACATATATATATATAACACGTCTGCAGTCAGAGAAAGAAACCCAGAAACTATATTGACATACCAATAAGCATGCTCGCAACCTCTTATGAGTGCAGTTTCCTGAAGCACTATATTATCCAAACAAATTGCGCATGTTCCACAGTGATTTTCATTGCACTCCTAGCAATAAAAACACATAAAGATTAACCAAGAATTCTAAAAAAACCTCAACCTAGTGATTTTTTCTTTCAGTTTTGTCAGCAGCCAAACCAGGTGATAAAAAACCTAAACCTAGCGTAAAACATAAATTTGATTCTACAAACTAGTGTTAAGAAAAGAGAGGAAGAATGAAAAAGTACCTGCTGATCATGAATGGAAAGATCGGGAAGAAGGAGGGCTAGTTGTTCACCGTCGTTCTTCATCTTGGCGACTGTCTTGATTATGATATTAATTACTACTATATGTTCTTGTTTTGCTTCTGAACTACTAAAAAAACAAATTTCTTAGTGTTATAAGATAGTAAGCAAAACAAAAAACTGTGAGATTCGGATTCAAGAAAGAGAAAAGTCGAAATGCGTTTGTAAAAAATGTGCTATTTTGGAAGTGATATAAATATGATGGAAAGAACCCTCTTTGGGGAATGGGCTAACATTCGATCTTGATCTTTCTGAGTAGCTACAAGATGTTAACAACCACTAAGCCAAGCCTAATGTGTGATTGTTTAATGTTGTCGAATTATGCTAAATTTGTTAATGGCTTTGCATCTGTACTAAGTTACCCCTAGTAGTGGGGGTATATTAGAGATGCATACAATCGTTGTACATTTGGATTGGGGTTGGGATTATTGGCGGGGCTTTTGAGTTGCAGAATGTGTGAAGTGTGATTATATTTATGGATCCAAGACTTGTTTAGGTTCATATTCACAATGCTGTTATTATGAATTTGTTACTGGCTTTTGGTATGAGTGATGTTGGAACACAAACTATTTTCTTTCCCCTTAAGTTAGAGTTTCACTCTCTATGAATAAAATCTATGGAGAATAATTTGTCTCTGGTCATTGTTTGTTTTCTTATGTACTCTCTGTCCCACTTAATATGTCCCTTTTGTGTTTTAAAATTGTCTCACTTAAATGTCTTATTAAAAAATCAACAACTTTTAAAAGGCATATTTCTCTTTATACCCCTTTTTTAGTTTCCCAACAAAACAAAATTTAACTTTTCAATGATAAAATTGTCGTTTTAATTATTTTACATCGTCTTTCTTACACAAACTTTTTCTTCCTAAAACTACGTAAAAAGTCAACAATAGACGTTTTTGGTGAGATGGAGGGAGTATAATTTTTTCAACTTCAGCTCACCAGGAAATGCATGAACATTTCATTTAGCAATGCTTCTATTGTCATTCAGAAATGGAATTTTCATTTTCCTTTAATACTTATTTGTCAAAAACATATTCAAACTATTATTGTATTGCTAATTATATTTTAGAAAAGATTATTATCCCATACACCGGTAGTGGAAATTTTTTGTTTCCACAAGCTTTTTAGTTTTAGGATCTATGGTTTTAGTTTAGGGTTTAGTGTTTACGGGTTTTAGTGTAGGGATTTAGAATTTAGGGTTTATGGTTAAGGTTTAGGGTTTAGAGTAATATGGTTAGGGATTTAGGTTTTAACCTATAAACCCTAAATTCTAACCATAAGCAAAAAATTCTACCAACATCCCCTAAATTCAAAACTACTACACTTAACCCCTAAACTCTAAATCATAAATGGAGTCCCTAAACCCTAAAACTAAGGCGCTTGTAAAAATAAATTGTGCATGAAATAATTACTCTTTTAGAAATATTTAAATATTAATATAAAGATACTATTTTAACCTCTCGTTATGAATTGGTTATAAAAAAATACTATGATACACAAGCTTGTTTATATAAGTCTTTTAATTTTAGGGTTTAGGGGTTTAGTGTGTAAGGTTTAGAATTTAAGGTTTATGGTTAGAATATAGAGCTTAGGGTTTAAGATTTAGGTTTTATGGTGCTATGGTTTGTAATTTAGGTTTTAAATTTTATAGAAGGGTTGTGTAAATTTATTTTACACAGCTTGTATTTCAAAATATAACCCATTGATTATTATGTATATTAATTAATGGATAAAATTTTTATGCACATGTTGTGTAAAAATAATTTTACACAAGCCTGCATATTGACACTGTAAAACTTAAATCTTAAAATTTTAACCCTAACCCTAAAAAGCCAAACCCTAAACCTGAAAAATTATACTTATGAAACTTAAATCTTAAATTTTTAACCCTAACCCTAAAAAACCAAACCCTAAACCGTAAAATTTATACTTTAAATTCTAAACACTAGCCTTAAATTTTAAACCCTACAACCTAAACTCCTAAACTTTAAACCCTAAACTAAAATTATAGTCTCTAAAACTAAAAGCACATGTAAACTAAAGTTTATACAACATGTGTCAAAGGTTTTTCCTTAATTAATACCAAGTTCATAAAGTTAGCATATAATTTCTATTTTAATTAAATAAACCGGATCTATCAATGTAATCCAAAGTTGAGCCGAGATCAAAGAGATTTGACTCCTGGTTCGGTTTATTTAATTAAAATTGATCCGGTTTATTTAATCAGAACGAGGCCCCAAATCCCATGGGGACCCACCAATAGCAATACTATGACGTTTCCAAACATTCTGATGGGTCCCACTTACTCTAATTTAGAACTTCATTGGCTGAATATGTATGATTTTTTTTTTAAAAATTTCTACCTATGGGAGGGAGAAGGCATTTGTTGTCAGCAAGACTTTTTATTCACTTGTTCCAAGTTGTGTTGATAATATGTGTGAAATTTTGAAAAAGCGTTACCCATTTTAGATGGCAGATTATAGTTAGGGATTTAAATGAACACATTGTTCGACGAATGGTTCATGAAATGTTCATATAATATTCGATTATGTTCACTTATTAAGCTAAATAAACTAGTATGAATAAAATTTTATGTTTATTTAATAAATAAACGAACAAATGTGTGTTCGGTTCGTTTATGTTTACAAATAAGCTCATTTACTAATTTTTCTTTTTCTTTTATTTTTTAAATTTTATATATGGTGAGTGTAAGGATTAAATTGAACAAATGGTGAACTTTGGAGTTCAAATTGTGAAGTTTAAGTAGCTTAAGGACTAGTGGCTTAATTTTACCATTTTGGCGAACATTTAAACGAACATGTTCATGAACATTAATAGAACGTGTTTGCGAAAGCAAACAAACAAACACGAACACAATATTAAAAATTTAAACGAATAAAAATCAAACATGAACATAACCTTTTCTTTCAAGCATTGTTCATTTACACCCTAATATTAATGGAGATCTTTCTCTCTCTCTCAACCCTACTAGCTCCTTCATCGGAAACCACCGCTAGAAAGCCTAGAGCCAGACCTCCAAAGACCAAAAACAAGCACATGCCACTTCTTGTAGTAATAACTCCTTCATCAGAATACAAATACAGTAAGAGTACGATAAATATAAAATAAATTAATATATATAATAATAATTTATTTAAAACAGTAATAATAATAATAATATCTAAAAGAACTAGTAAAAACAAAATGTTTATAAAAATTAAAGTAAAAAATAGTAATCCTTTTTTATTGGGCCCCACAAGATAAATAGTCCTCAAAAGACAGTCTTTTCATGCGTTCTTCTTCTTCAACCGTCTCCTTCTTCTTTGTTCTGCATCACCTGGTTTTTTCTTTTTAATTTTTTTTTCATTGATCGCTCGAATCCGCCGATGAGGCTGCCGTCAGAATCTATGTCGAAGCTCGTGAGTCTCTCGGTTGTAAAATGACCTTGGGGACGCTCGTGAAGGTCACCTGCCGTCCCTGAAACATTTCCGAAAATATCCGAAACGTCCCCGGCCGCTTTCAGCCGTACCCCGTCAACGTGGGACGTCCTCGGTACCCGTCCCTAGGACGTGTCGGGTACTTGAAACGACATAAAAATGTCGTACCCGTGTTTTCTAGATGACTATGCAGTCAAATGTTAAGAATATTTTTTTGATATTATGCCCGACTCTTTTAAAAATATTTTGATGTGATTACATGATAGTATTTAATCTTAATCTTTTAAAATAGTACATACAATGTGTAAATTACGCCGGTCAAATCTGAACCACCTAGGAGAACAACACCATCTTTTACTATTAGAATAATTCAATAGATTCAAGTCAATACACAATAACTAAACCTATGAATATGTGACAGACAGTTGCGGGACATTTATTTTCAACACCCCTATTTGTAGTTGGACCATATATCCCTCTTATTATTAATGAGAGGGAAAAGCAAGGGTTGTCCTTATGGTGAAGATACTACTCTATATGGTGATGAGTGGCCTATAATGTTTGGTTCATGTTTAAAATTTCTGGTTGTTTTTTTTAGAAAGAAATGTTATTTAAAGTTTGAACTTGATTCTCCTTGAAATTTGAGACTACACTTTGTATTATCATAACACTTAACACTTATCGGTAACTTATATATCATATAACAATTGTAATGTCGATTAAGGAATGTTATTTCAATTGTATTGCATTAATATGCTATTTGTTTAAGGTTTTAATTAAGTGTACCTCATTAATTACTGCCTTAATTCCCTGAACTCTCTAGTATAGTGTCTTTTTATGTTGTAGGACACTAGAAGTATGTAGTAATGTAGTTTTACATAGCAATTAATGAGGATTGGTTGTGGTTTTGGTTTCACAATTATCCACTTAAGAACATAGTTTATGTCGAACTCTCTATGTTTATTATTAATTTATTGCTCATTCTCAGGTCATATGATATCATTAATGTTATAGTAATTAACCCTGAGCACTGGCTCAGGGCCCCACTTTAATGGGGCCCATAAAATATGTGTAAGTTTAGCATATAGCTGAGACCATATGCTTCTACCGCTTTTATCATTAGGTGGGGTGATTTTAGTGCAATGAATATGAAGCATAGCTTGTAAATAAACGGCAACTTATTAGAAATTGGAAGGAATTAATTATCTAAAAAAGGGAAAAGAAAATGATAATATAATTTAAGAGCGGTCATAAAAAAAATATATATCTCAAATTTTTTATCTCTATTTAATCTCTATTAGTTGAATATTAAAAATTTATTAAGAGTAACTACCTTAAAAATAGTATATTCACACTAGAATTATTAAACAAAAAGGAAAAAAGTTTTTTTTTCAAATTAATAGTTTAAATAGATGTAATATAATTTTGTTTTATATGACCTATTTTTAAGTTTTCGCTCAGAGTCTCAAAAATGTTTGAGACGGCTCTGGTAATTAAACAAATGCATTAGCATTAAATATCATGGAACCAATAAGCTCCCCGTTCCATTCCCCCACCATTTCTATAGCGCACGTATACATCAATTCATGTGTTAACATCAAATATTGTGTCAACGGACCTCATAAACGTTCCGTTCTCCACATTCTAACACTTTACATGTTGGTTCAGGAAAAAAAAGGCTTTACAACATAATTCTTTTAAAAGACAAAAATAAACACTTCTTATGACAAGCGAATAAAATTTTGATAAAGTTGATAGAGGAATGACAACCAGTACTAAGGTCAGTGTCACAGCCAGTTAAGTAAAAAAATAAAAAGAACGTGCGGCTAAGATTTTGAAAAAGCGAGTGATACACAATTAATTATAATAGTTTATTCGTAATTATCATATTTTTTTTTTTATAAATTCTAAATTTAATCCTAATCATACCTAGATGAGATAGGAAGGGGAGACTCTAGGAGAAAGAATGAGAGTGTTCTTAGTGGGTCTAGAACTCATGACCTAAGGGAATATGAGAGAACAATGATGAGTAGTTTGACTAGGGATGGCAACGGGTCGGATCTGGACCGGATCCAGCTGGACCCAGATCCAGACCCATTTTCACATCCTAAATCCAGACCCGTCCCGGATCTGCGGGTCTAGAAAATTGGGACCCGTATCCAAATCCAATTGATCTCACGGATCCGGGTCCAAAACGAGTATGTTAAAAAAATGACCATTCGACCTATTTTTTAACGTAATAAAACTGTCATTGACTAATTTCACATCACATCTCCAATGGAAGAAAGATTAATTTCAATACAACTAATAACAGAATAAAAAACGATAAACTAAAGTCTCAAAAAAAACTCCAACACAATTACACAAATGTCTTTTGAATAACACAAACATTAAAAAATGTAGATCATGAAACATTCCATTGTCGCAAGCCGAATACCGCACTTCTACCTCCTTAGAGTGCTAGTCTTCATTACTACTTAAATCATCAACATCTTAAAACAAACAAGAAACAACCAACCAAAGAGAAAAAATTGTTTAATGAAAATAATATTTGTGAAATTTAAATATTAATATTAAGGCTATGTAATATAATAACTTTCTTCTTTATCATGCCAATGATATCCACCACTTCCGCATCATCATCACAATCTTCATTAATAGTGGAACAAGCATGTGTTCCTTCAAAAGTGTTTGTCATAAATAAATAAAAATTACATTAGAGAATAATGTGAAATATAAAATGAAAGCAAAGGAAGGGAAATAATATTTTAAAACCAAAGGTGGGTTTTTCTATAAATGGGTAAACGAGTCCAGGTCCGGATCTTAGTGTCAGATCCGGACCCGGATCTATACTTTAATCAGAAGATCCAGATTCGGCCCGGATCCGTCGAGTCCAAAATTTTAGGATCCAGACCCTATAAAACGGATCTGGATCTACGAATTTGGGTCGGGTCCAAGATCCATTGCCATCCTTAAGTTTGACTAACTGGTCAAATATGTTTGCTCATATATTCCCAATTGAAAGAACCGATGAAATAAAAAAATATAATTTAAATTAGCCATCCAATCAAGCTTGTTGATCAGTGTAGATTTTTGTATAATAACCGATATCTAATTAATTTGTTGATTACTCAAGATCGGATACTGTAGAAACTCGGACGATCCTCTCAATTCAATTTGCTCTATTCACATCACCATGATTTAAATCTTCGATCTTATTTAAGAAATTTAGTGCATCTGTATTACAAACAAAATATATCACATTGCTCATATAAAATATATAATATAAAAAACCCACCATATTAGAGTATAAGTGATGAAGAACAAATATAACACAAGTGATGATGAACAAATATAATATATGAGGTTAATCATTCATTTGCTCAGCTTTTAAACCAATCCCATTAATTAAAATGTGTAAAGAGAGAGGTGGTCCTGGTGATGAAGACACCTTTGGATTTTAGCATAAATGGTCAAAACCCCATTTATGTCTTGCAGTTATGTCAAAGTCCTTACTGCCCCTAAATTTAATATTTTGTGTATCTTGTCTTTCATACATTTCTATAATTTTTATTAAATATATTTTTATTATCATCGGTATAAGTACTACAAAGGGTTATTATGTGGTGACTCTCCCAATCTAATTTATTTCATTCATAACGTCAAGATTAAAACTATTAACCTTGCTTGCTTTGGATCGTCTGTGTTAGCTCGTTCTCTACTCGGTCCTAGATTTATGACTCGAGCGTCAGTTAATTTAACAGGTGATGATGTTCTTTTTTCGATTTATATGGGATGCAGTTGTAAGCGGGTTTTTATTTGCTTCGAGTAGGTTCTTTCTTTTGATTTTTCGATAAATTTTGTGTACTTTCGGTCTCGGTTGTATGTACTCTTTCCTCCATTTAGGATTAGGGAGGTTTTTAACGAGAGACACAATGTTGGGTTAGGCTTGTATGATTATCTTATTAAAATTATATTTTTCGAGCAAAAATAAACCTTACTTAAAGGATTTTGTGTCTCATCCCACTAGATCAACTGATAATTTAATTGACCGATATACTATCAAAGTTTGCTGTGTAATACCCCAAAATTTACTAAGTTGATTAAGGGTCATTTAGCACTAAGATAATAGCTTAAAAGCTAACTTAGTGACTAAAATGACAAAAATGTGAAAGTTAGGATTTCTTTAATTATGGATTTTGGAAAGGAAATTTCTAAGGTTTAAAGGTCTCATGTGATAGATAATGAATTGAATAAGGTATTCTTAAAGTTTGGTTGAATTCCAAGGAAAATTGGAATGAGAATTGAAGTTTTGTATGGGGTTAAATATGATTTTTAGTTGTAATAATAGAATTAAGGTAGTAATGTTGAATTGAGAACCAAATTGCAAAGTTAAGAAGCTTGAATCCTTATCTTTGCATTTTAGTGACTATTTCGGTAAAGAAGGAAAATTAAGGAGAATTATTATGAATAATTATTTGGTGAAGAATGTGATGAGTTGGTGGTTTAAAGCCAGTGATTGGACTAAATTGAGAAGTATAAAAGTAAGGAGAAGTTAGTATAAAAGTTGAAGTTGTTTATGGAAGCTGTGTAGAAAAACTGGTTTATGATAGTAACTTTAAAAATTCACCATAAACTCTACAAAAATGGTTAGATGGTGAATTTTACACCGATGTAAAGATTTGTTCGTCTAGTTTCATGGCCAACAAAGGGAATCTAATTTCGAGTTCCGAGTCAAAAGATATGAATTTTTAAGTGACGAAAGGTCAGAAAACAGAACACCAGTCTGTTCCGAATTTCAGCACTTTAACTGGCTTTGAAAATTCGCCATAAATCGTACAAGTTGAATTTGGGCTATTAATTTATATGGTTGAAAAGCTTATCGAATCTAGTTTCTTTCAGAACAAACATAGTCAAATTATGAGTTATAGATTATTTTATAGAAATATTTATTCGAAGGTACTGCAAACTACCAGAAAATGAGAATTGATATACTTTGTATCTAAGGTCGATTAGTAAGCTTGAAAGGGGTTAATGGAAGTTCAAAGTGGTTACTAAGGACCATAATGATTTTTTAAACAATACAAGGAAGAAAGGAAAACGTTTGGAGATTTTGTATTCGAATGATTATTTTGGACAATATGTCTAAGATATTGTTAGATTGGGATCTAACAAATATTTTACTTATTTGAATTATGAAGTTAAGTTCGAATCAAGAGAGGTTCGAGGTGCAATGAAGGAAATGATCAAAGAGGACTTAGTGAGGCATACTAATAAATGGCCCAGGTGAGTGCAATGCATACATAACATTATACATGGATGTTTCATACATTACCGGTAGGACTTGCGATGAGTCTACCTGGTTTAAATATGTCAAAGGTTGAAAATAAATGTATTTATCACTAGTTATTGATGATGGTATAATATGAATATTATTTCGGCTATGAACTATTAAATGTTGATATATATTGATATATGTTGCCCAATGTATGATATAGAGGTTTGATGGTACAATTGGATATCCATAAGGTCATAAACAGCTTTATAAATATTCTAAGCACTTTAGGTAAAGTGCAAATATTATAAATATTCATTGAGGAGTATACTCGTGCATGGTTTGAGTATACAGACTTATTACAGGTACTAAACACTTCGGTGTAATTTCATAAAAACTCAATGAGGGATATATTGTATACTCCGGCAAGTATACAGAAGCACTTTGGTGCTAAGCACTCTCGGTAGAGTGCAAATAATATACATACTCAAGAAAGGTTGGGTATAGGGGGATAACTCGTGTACATAGAATCTCTTAATTCGATACCTTGGGCTAAATAAATTGAAAGAAATCACAAAGAAACAGGAAGATAAGCTTGAAAGCTTGCAGATAGAAATGGGAAAAATGTATTGGTAAGCATTGAATGCTTACATATGGAATGGCAACGGTATTAGTAAGATCTAATCTTATCACTTTGATATACATATTTATTTATGTTAACGAGCATATAATGGTAAGGTGATCATATGCATTGTTAATCATTAATATTGATATTATGACAATTACACTTGAATTCGAATTATTGCCTCACTAAGTAAATACTTAGCGTGTAACAGTTTTACACGTAGGAAAGAAGAAATGGTTGGAGTAAGGGGCATAAACAGACATCATCAACCAATAACAGGTACATCAGTATCAGTAAGATATCTTTTGACACTGTTTGATATTTACTAGTTGGCATGTATATTAAAATGATATGATTGCTCTGATAGAATTTATATTTTATGTGGTATCTTGATGAATTTTAAATTAGGCAGTTTTATTAATTATATAAAGTTAAATTAAATTAATAAGTTGCTGCTTGAAATTAAACTTGATTTGAAGATTAAAATATTATATTTAAACTACACGCGATTAACTACATTTGTAAATAGAAACTAAATATATTGTAATATTTTTAAAAGAATCAAAATTTTTACCGAGTTACAAATGTAGAGGGTTTTACAAATGTTTTGTGATATCTCTGACTCATATTCAGCTATGAATACGGGAAATGGGTATTACATTTATTGGTATCAGAGCTGCAGGTTTAGTCGATTCTCAGCCTAAAGGAAATGGTTTTATGTTAAAAAGAGTATACATGCCACTAGGATATCAATATTACTGATCTGGTGTTTTTATGATCCGATTGATGTTGCTCCTTACTAGTGTAAATTGGGAGGAATTATAAGAAATATTTGAGCCAAGAAAGCGTGATGAAATGGTAAATTGAAAGCTTTGGAAGGAATCAAGAATTGTAACAATAAGGTTAATGATAACCCTTCGGATAAATCGGAACAAGAAAGGGGCACTGGTACAATAAGGAGTGCCTGTGCAGGATTAAGGAACTGAAAAGTTCGGAAAACACCTGAATTGAAAGGAAAAGTATATTAAGGTCCAGTGATTGTTGATTTATAACTGAATAATCTAAGGATTACACTGGAAGGATTCCACTGTTTAGATACCGAGATATTGGATGGAGCTGTTTTGTTGCTCCGATATTTAAGCTAGATTAGAAAACCATCTGAATTTGCTTCATAGCCAGGATTGCACATATTAGTCCGAGTTTATAACATCAGGACTGATAAAGATTGGGATGATTCGAAAATCATAGAAGGTACATCTCATCTTTTTGGATAAACCTGTATTGATGTTGATGGGTCCTAGATTTACACATTCCTATATAAGTACGAAGTTGAATGGTGAACGAGATATCATTTTAGAACCCATTTCAAGTAATATAGCGGTCACGAATTTGTTGGGTTGTAATGAAAGGGCGAGCTGAACATGTGGAATTGCTCGATAAAAACATAAGAAATAGAGTTCCCGATAAATTTAATGGAATTATCTTTTGAGGAGTCTAAGATGGTTGTTGGCATGAATTGGTTACCTTCATATCAAGTCGTGATGAATTGTCGCACAAAGCAATTAGTATTGAAAAATACGGAAGTACAAAAATAGTAGTTGTTGATAAAAGGGTAAATCCCTTCTCCAATGTAATTTTAGTTGTTTTATTAAGGAAATTGTTGTTATAAGGTTATTAAGTTTTCTTAGCAAATGTAGTAGATACTCAGGCTGTTGAAGTTAAATTGGAAATTAACTCGACTGTCCAAAAATATCCGGATGTATTTCCAGATGGGTTACTCAAAATTACCTTTAGATTGAGAGGTGAAATTCAAAATAAAGATGTTACCAGACATTGCGCCTAAATTAATGGCCCCGTATAAAATGGCTTCGACCAAACTTCAGGATTTAAATGTACAATTGCAAGGAATGTTAGGTCGACGTTTTATAAAGCCAAGTGTGCTACCTTGGGGTGCACCAGTATATTTGTGAAAAAGAAAGATTAATCTATGTGATTAAGTATAGATTTCTGTCAGTTAAATAAGGTGACGATAAAGAATAAATATCTTCTTCCAGAGACTGATGATCTTTTGATCAGTAAAAAAATAAACAATATATATGTTTCCAAAATAAACCTTCGATTGGAATATTATCAGTTAAAGATTAAGGAAGAAGAAATTCTAAAGACAACTTTTCGGACTCGGTATGAATACTATGAGTTCGTGTGATGCCTTCGGCATTTATAAGCCTAATGAACCAAGTATTCTAATTTTGCTTGGACCAATTTTTGGTAAAGTTCATTGAGTATATTTTGGTCTATTCGAAGGAAAAAGGAAGAACAAGATGCCCATTTTTGCATTGTTCTTCAGACTTTTTGAGAAAAGAAGCTATATGCTAATTTGTTAAGGTGTGAATTTGGTTGTCAAAAGTTGTTTTATTAGTTATGTGGATTTGGTAGTGGGAATAAGAGTAGACCCCAAAAAAGTACAAATTATAGTTGAATAGAAATCTCTGAAGAATGTTTTAGAGGTTTAGAATTTCTTGATGATTGTCTCCTCATTGACCAAGCTATTGAGGAAAGAAATTCCATTCAGTTAAACAGATCAATGCTAAGAAATCTTTGAGACATTAAAGGAGATCTTAATAGAAGCCTTGGTACCAGTACAACCAGAATCAGGTAAAGATTATGTGGTGTATAACGATGCTACTCATAACGGTTTGGGAAGCGTACTTAGGAAATAAGGAAAAGTAATGGTTTATGCTTGAGACAACTTAAGATATATGGGAGGAATTATCTTACTTAGAATTTGGAGCTAGCAATGGTTGTATTTGCCTTAAAAGATATAGCATCATTATTTATACAGTGAACGATGCTATATTTATATTGGTTATAAAAGTTTAAAGTATATGCTTACTAAAGAAGAGTTAAACTTGACGTAAAGAAGTTGGCTTGAGCTTTTTAAGAATTATGATATGGTCATTGACTATCATCCAGAAAAAGCTAATGTGGTAGCTGACGCTCTCAGTCAAAAGACAATTGTTGCCTTAAGAGCTATGAATGCAAGATTGGCATTAAAAGAAGATGATGTTTTGATTGTCAAGTTAAGAATAAAAATTTACCATATTGAATTAAATAAGATATCTTTAAAGAAAGGATGAGAAATGTTGTCAAGGTGCAAACAAGTGGAAAAGAGTGAAACTGAAAACTTGGAAGTTAGGTTTGATAGATATTTGTATTATCAAGGAAGAATTTCTATCTCGATGATGGAAACTATATGTTGATGATAAAAGAAAAGATATTTAATATGAAGTTAAGGATAAAGTATTCCTTAAAAGCTTCGCCTTGGAAGAAGGTGTTGTAGTTTAGACAAAAAGAAAGTTAAGTTCAAAATTTATTGGGCTATAAGAAATTGTGAAATGAGTTAGTCTGATAGTTAAGCTTACTAGTTAGCTTTATCTTTGAAAATGAACAAGATTCATAATGTATCGATGCTCTGGAAATATTGATTAGACCTCTCACTTGTTGTTACTCTGGAGAAAATAGAGATTCAGCCGGATTTAAGCTATGAAAAAAAACTGGTAAAGATCCTAGCACATGGAGTCAAAGAACTAAGAAAACAAAAGAAATTTGGTTGTCAAAGTTTGTTAACAAAAATCACAAGGTTAAAAGAATCAAAATTTTTACCGAGTTACAAATGTAGAGGGTTTTACAAATGTTTTGTGATATCTCTGACTCCTATTCAGCTATGAATACGGGAAAGGGGTATTACATGCTGCATTATTTTTTATACTTTGAATGGATTTATATTTTAAGATGACTGATATATTATCAAAGTTCTTTTAAAATTAAATTAAATTTATTTATTTCTAACAATGTAACATCATTTGATTTTGGCTTAAATGAAAATTAAGTGCCTAAAGTATGATGTTTTTGAACTTTAGGTGCCTAAAGTATTTTCTTGTAAAAATAGGTGCCTAAAGTTTCAAAAGTTATAATGTTAGGTGCCCGGCTGTTAACTACCGTTAAAAAACCGTTAACCAATACAAAATTGACACGTGTCATTTTAAATTTCTTTAAATTATTATTTTTTAATAATTTAAAATTTTACAAAAAAATCTTAAAATTCTAAAACTTTCTAAAATAGTCTCAATATCCCTAAATTCTAAATCCCCAAATCCTCACCGCTGCCGTCGTCGCCGACCTCACATTTTTTTGTAAATTTTGGGATTTTTTTAAAAAAATTAAATTTCAAAGTTTTTTCAAAAATAATTAAAAAATAATATTCATACCATGTGTCGTATTTTAAATGGATAACGGTTTTTTTAACTGCCGGGCACCTAAAATTATAACTTTTGAAATTTTAGGCATCTATTTTTACAAAAAAATACTTTAAGCACGTAAAGTTCAAAAATAATAAACTTTGGGCACTTATTTTTCATTTAAGCCTTTGATTTTATACATCATCAATATATTAAATATAATTATGATAGTATTTTTTAACAATTAATTTCTTATAGTTCATTAATAATATATTAACTTTATATATCGTGCATTGTATATAAATCTTTAATAAATTTGTACTTAATGCATTGATGATACGTATATTCTTACATTAATTTTCTTTTCGAAAATAAAAATACAATAAAACAAAACAAAATAAAGCGCAACACCGAAAGCGCTGGGGCAGAGCACAGAAAAACTAAAGTTAACTCATAATAGGAATTTGCATCATCAATCAACCAAGGATTCTTATCCTTAAAAACTTTTTTTTTTTACAAAACTTAATCTTACCTAAAAAAAGGAGGAAAGAGGGGCTCTAAGAGAAGGAAGAGTATGCTCTTAGTGGGTCTAGAATGCATAACTTAATCTAAAATGCATAACTTAAAGAAATATGAGCAGCTTGGCCAGCCAACCAACTTGTAAACTCCTCGTTTTTCTTCTTCTTCTCGTCGAACACTTTTTTGAGTTTTGGAGTTTAAAAAACATGTTAGGGACAATCAAAACTATAAAATTTGGGGATCAATGGGAAAGGGATGAGACAAAATTCTATCAAAATTAAGATGATGTTTTAAATTGATGAATTTTGGACTAAATTTATAATATATATAAGTGTTTTGGACTAAAACTGTGATTATACCAAGCTATTTCATCATCTCCGTTAGTTTCTAACGGCCGAGATACTGAAACAGAACAAAAATGTAACGTTAGACACTATTTTACCAAAAATAATAGTTGGGGGTACTAAAACAGTAACGCGGACATAGTTGAGATACTAAATATGTAGTTTTCCCATATTTATATTAGATAAGAATTCTTATAGAATAAGGTTTCTTGGTAGCCAAGTATTTGACTCTATAAATATAAAGTATGTTTTAACCTTTAGAATTATGAAAGAGAATTATTTTTGGAGACATGTAATCCCTTTTATGATCTCTGCAACTGTTGCGGCTATGTTGCAGAGATGAATATTGTAGGGATATTTAGAGTGTATTTAGATATATCAGTTTGAGGTACATATGTTATAATGTATTTGTATTCTTTGTGGTCTCTATATTTTTAATAGATTATTGTTTCTCTAATTCATGAAAATAGACAATATCAATCACGTTAAATTTTGTCTCCTTCTCGTATCTTATTTTCTGTCGTTCTCACATTTTTTTCCTACAAATTCATAACCTAAATAATTAACAATTTTTAGAAGTAAAATAAATCATTTTTATATTATCTAGTATGTAATATCTTATGGTTTGTTGAGAGTGTATGGGCTTACAAACACTATCCATGCATGATATATATAAAATATATATTTATACAAAAGAAGAACGAGGCGCTGACAGCCCTGTTCTCCCCGGGGTTAAGTAATATTTATTGTATCTTTCAACAAAAAAAAAATTATGTAATATTTATTGTACCTCCTTAAAAAAATTAAGTAATATTGCACTCCTTGTCAAAGATTGAATCTTGGTGAGAGTTGTGCATTTGAGGATTTGATATTAATTTTTTTTAATTTAGTAACATAGTTAAAATTAAATATTGAAGAAACAAATTGTCTAAATTTAAAATAATAAAGATTTATTAGGAGTATATAGTTAAAAACTCTCGGCTAATATTATCCTATTTTTCTTAGGTTTGAGGTTCAATACTCATTTGGAATAAATTTTCTCATTCCCTCGAGGTATGTTCAGAAAAAATAATAAAGATTTATTAGGTATTGAATTTTAAAAATGAAGGGAGAAAAACTTAATTTAATTTTTTGAAGACAAAACTTAATTTAATTTAAATTTAAACGTATAGTCTATAGGTACCCAAAATACTAATAGACAAAAACTAAATTTGGAGGGATATTAGCTTCTCCCATTTTCTATCTTAAGGGTCAATTTGACATTATTTTTGAAAAATACTTTTAAAAAAGTCGAGTTTAAGAGTTTAATGTTTAATATTGATGAGAATAAAGTACTTTTGAGAAGATAAAATATTTATTTTAGACATATATTTTAAAATAAAATATGTTAATTTAAGTGATGTTCAAACTAAATAACATTTTAATATACTATGAAATAAAGCAATTTAAATTATAATAAAAATATTCAAAAATTATGACAACACCTTAGTAATATTTTGATCTATAAAATATAAAATAATTGATTTATCGATAAAAAATTGAAAACATATAGGCAGTGTTTGGTAAATAGCTTTTTGAGCTAAAATTAGAGGTTTGAAGCATTTTTAGAGGTTTGACCAGTCAAATCCGCTAATTTGGATATTTGGTAAATAGATGATTGTAATAGTATATTGATGTAAAACCTCTCATTTTGAAAACGCTCCTTTTAGGAACTTTTTGAGTTAGAGGTTTGGATAAAACTTGTAAAGACTATTTTGTCCTTGATAATTATAAAAATTTATCTAAATAACATAAATTTGATTAACTAATAAAATAAAAAATAATTTCATAAATAAGAAATTAATATATAAATTAATAAATACATATAAATTTAATAATTAATAAAATTATATTCAGAATATAATTTCATAGATAATAAATTAATATATACATCTAAATTTAATAATTATTAAAATTATATTAAAAATATAATTTTACAAATTAAAAATTAATATGTGCATCTTCATATATGCTCAGTAATGATATTAAAAAATAATTTTTATAATCTAATTAATATTAATAAGTACAAAATGTTAATAGTAATAAATTATTCAAACAAGTATCAAATATAATCGTGTCCTTATATGTCATTTTGCTTGTTCAAATAATCAAACAACTATCGGTTAATTTTACCAAACACTTTTATACAATCAGTTAATTTAATTCGCTAGTCAAATCAGCTAATTTTATCCGCTATCAGCTAATATAATCCGCTATCCGTTAATTGTCAAACATGACCATAATATATATATATATATGCATATTTTATATAATATAACAAAATAAATAATAAAGAGCCAAAAAAATAGAAGGACAAAACAGAACAAAGAAAATATAAGAGAAACAAAGTACAGTTTTTTTTTCTTTTGTTAAGGTTAAAAAGTGATTTTTTCCAGCAAAAGTTGAGTTTCATCCTGTTTGGAAATGTTTGTGCTTTTTTTTTTTTTGCCCTCTCAGTTTTTTAAGATTTTGTCTTTACTAATTCTGGACGACTTGTTTCGCACACTTAATTTTAGCTGGTGTGTCTTTCAACGTAAATTTTCTACATATACAAGATCTCAAACTCGAAACATACTTAAGCAATATCAAACTACTTACCACTTCGACCAACCCGTTAAATTTACTTAAATAAATGGTTTTGGGTACTAAAACCAATCCAAACGGCTCCGCATACCTTTGACTGCTCTAGCTTTAGTTTAATTGAGTGTATAAAATATGAATTATTATAATGCTATACACCGACGGTGAAAGTAAAATTTTTACAAGTAAAATTATTTGGGGTTTAGGGTTTAAATGTTAGCTATTTAGGTCGTAAGATTTAAAATTTAGGTTCATGGTTAAAATTTAGAGTTTAAGTTTAAAAGTCATAGTTTTAAAGTTTGAATTTTAAATTTTAAATTTTGACTTAAAATATTCAAGCGTTTACAATAACAGTGTATTAAATATTCAACCATAAAGTATTAGTACTTACAAGTTACACATCACTATATAAATCCATAAATTATGAGTCAGAGAATGCTAATTATACATGAATAAAAAATTAATATAATTATTAGTATCTAATTTATTGATCGATTAATTCAGATCAAATATTACCATTTAAATATTTCTATAAATATCACAATATAACAGGTTAAAAATACTAAAAATAATCAAATACGAAATAATCAATTATAAATTTTTATACCCATAATTAAAAAAATTATACCCAAAATTGAGAGGGACCCACAATCCCGAATGGACGGATTTGATCGTTTGAAAACTTATGACCTTTCTTTCTAAATATTTCTTTTTGACTTTCAAACCCCAAGTAAAAGAATGTACACAAACAAAAGTAACGCTCCCGAAAAGAATGCGCGAAAGTAAATAAGGAATCCAAATCAATTCAACTTTAACTTCACGCTACCGTCATGCGCGTCTATTAAGGCAGAAATTAATTAAAAAGTTTTGACTCCACTCATTCCCTTTTCTATTATTAATTCACTTTTGATCCCTGTATTATACTTTATTTTTCACTTCGATGCTTGAACTTTTTTTTGGTCTCATTTCGATACTTAAACTACAGCTTACTAAAAAATTCTGTCAATAACAGCAACAAGTTGAACATCGATAATTTTTTTAGATAAAACGAGATGAAAATAACAATTTCAATACTAAAAGTTCAAACAAATTAGATATTAAAATGAAAAAACAGCATAATTCAAAGTTTAAATAGTAAATAATACCTTTTTCATTTTGGGAAACGTATGAAGGGAGATCAATACAATCACTTTATTGCCAAAACGGACACGTTTTTTTTTAAAAGACAACAAACGGAGTAACCGGCGTTACTTGATTTCCATGAAACTGTGGTTACGATCCTTGTTAACCACGAAAGGTAAAATATAAATAACTTTTAGGTCAAAATCCAAAATTAGTCCCTTTAATTTGATATAGTTTATGTTTTTTTAACTTTATTCAAATCAAGGACTGCCATCGCAATTTCTCCTAAATATTATTACAAGGAGGAATAGAGAGAGGAACATAGATGTGTGTGTCTATTTTAGGTATAGAAATCAAAGTGTAAGAAATCGGAAAGTTGTCTTCTTCCTCTTATTCCTCTCTGCAAAGGAAACACCGACAACTTTGGCTGTGGTATTTACTCCTACATTGAATTTTTTAAATATTAATTTATCTTTATTATTACACGTTTAACTCATTTTTTATAATTTTACTTTATTTCTTTGTAGTTGGTTCAATTTCTGAAGCTGTTTACTTTGCCTTAAGGTTTTTCCTCTCTTTTTTCCCCCCTTCTTTTGATGAAGCTGTTTTGATCTTACACTGTTTGATTGTTGCAGGTGCACCAAAAGAGCACGATTTTAGTGTAGTTGAAAAATCAAAGAGAAAAACAGTGTGAGTCGAAACTAAAAAAATGTATGAAGATTGTCCAGTTATTTCATCAATGGGAGCGAACGTGATCTCCACAGAAACCTTATTTTCATCAACATTTCAAAACCCTAATTTCAACTTCTTGCCTTTCGAACCTTTACCTCCCATGATCCCTGTAAGTCACTCTTCCCTTGTTCCTGCTTAAGTTGTACTAGTACTATCTGTTCCTTTTATTTTTACCTTTTCTGGGGTTAAATTTAATAGAAAGAAGAAAATGGGTTGTTGCTGGGAGGGAAAGATGAAATGGAAAGCGGCTCTGGGAGTGAGCTACAAGCTGAAGACAAGCTTGGGAATGAAGAGAATAGTAGTGAGCAGCCCCTCAAGAAAAAACGTTACCACCGCCACACTGCTCGCCAGATCCAAGAAATGGAAGCGTATTTCCCCTCATCTTTAACTCTCTTTTTTTACAAATTCATAATTATAACATTGCCTTTGTTTATAGAGAGTAGTGTTTTTTTTTTTGCAGTGTTTTGAAGGAATGCCCCCATCCTGATGACAAGCAAAGGATGAGACTAAGCCAAGAACTTGGCCTCAAGCCTCGCCAAGTCAAGTTTTGGTTCCAAAATCGCCGCACTCAGATGAAGGTGAAAAACATGAAACAACTTATTTTCATCTTTCTCTCTCTGGTCTTTCTCTACACATACTGAAGAAAAAACCCGAATCCCAAGGAAACGCGTTGCTGGGTTTGCATGAAAAACCAGCACAAACCCTAAACTGCTGAAAAGGATCTTTAATTTGGGGCCACTGCAACCACAGTCTGTATTCATAAATGTGGAGTACTGGGTTTTGCATTAAACTGATTTACCTGCTCATGCGCTTCCCAAAGAGTTCTCACAGTTAATTCAGATTATGTAATTTATGTATACTCATTATGGCTCTTAAGGATATAGTTTATGTTTGATTTTGTATCTTTAATTGTTTATTGGTTTAAATAAATTGTCAGGCTCAGCAAGATCGATCCGAGAATGTAATACTTAGATCTGAGAATGAGTCTCTCAAGAATGAGTTTTATCGGCTTCAAGCGGAACTCAGCAAGCTTGTTTGTCCAAATTGTGGTGGTCCGCCTTTGCCCGGAGGAGTTTCCTTCGACGAACTTCGTATGGAGAATGCACGCCTTGCAGAAGAGGTTATTCATCACGATATTTCTTATATATATATATATATATCATCAGTAAGCCAAGCCAAGCCAAGGCTTCTCAATCCTGTCTATGTTTGATATTTACTCATTATATTTCAAAGTAAAAAAAAAAAAACTTAGATTTTTTGTCTTACAATTAGTCCCCATTCAATTGTTAGTATTTTTGTCAAATTTTAATTACTATAAGGTATGTGTACAAAGTTTAGAATAATTTACGCATGGAGTTACTATTATTGTATGGGTGTATTAGAGGAAAATTAATTTAGGGCAAATACTAACAAGTTTTATAATTGATTTAATACTTTTAAATCCAAAAAGTGGAATTAATTTGACATTTTTATATACAAAGATTAAATCAAAGCACAACCGTTTCCAACATATTTACCCTTTTTGGTTTTGCATTAGGCTATGTAGTACGAGTTTATTTTTTCCTTTTTTTTTATATAGGAATATGAGTAAATCCATTGTCTATGTTGATATGTTTTAACAGTTGGAACGTGTCTGCGCCATTACCTCACGATGTATGGGACGGCCAATCCAAGCAATGGGTGCATTGATGCCACCTTCATTAGATTTGGACATGAACATTTATCCAAGGCAATTCCCAGAGCCTATGGCTCCTATACTGCCTGAAGCATCCTCCTTACCCGAGAACAACAATCTGTTTTTAATGGAGGAGGAGAAAACTATTGCAATGGAGCTTGCTATGTCTGCCGTGGATGAGCTGGTGCAGATGTGCCGAGCAAATGAGCCTCTTTGGATCCGAAACAAAGAAACCGGCAGGGAATTACTTAACCCGGAAGAGCATGCCAAGGTGTTCCATTGTCCATTAAATCTCAAGCAGCGCTCAAGTGAGTTGAGGACTGAAGCTAGTCGTGATACTGCAGTTGTTATTATGAATAGCATCACTTTGGTAGATGCATTCCTTGATGCCGTACGCTTCCTTTCGTTGAATTTTTCTCTTATAACTTCATACAATAGCCATATTTAATGGCGTAATCTAGTTTTGAAATGGTTTCTTTACGTTTGTAGAACAAATGGACCGAGCTCTTTCCCTCTATAGTTGCTAGAGCCAATATTATTCAAGTTATATCACCAGGTGTTTCAGGGACTAATGGTTGCCTCCAGCTGGTATACACCAATGCCTACATTATATTCATTAAACTTATTTCCGTCCATCTTTTGAGTATGCTTTTGTTGCTTTGAGCAGATGTATGCAGAATTGCAAGTTCTATCTCCTTTGGTGCCCACTCGAGAGGCATATTTCCTTCGTTATTGCCAACAACAAAATCTGGAGGAGGAAACGTACTGGGCAATTGTTGACTTCCCACTCGATGGCTTTCATAATAACTTACAATCTCTATTTCCCTCATACAAGAGAAGGCCCTCTGGCTGTTTAATTCATGACATGCCTAATGGGTACTCAAGGGTGAGTAAAACATATCTTTCCCATGTACATAAATGTTTCAAATTAAAGTTGTGCATGATTTGATATTAGACATATCAACCGTACGTGTTCGGAATTCGGATCTTGGTAATTAGTTAAGGTTAATGGGTTTTAATTGCATTTGATACTAGGGTTTTTCACGTAGGATTTAGATTAATAGAGTAAATTTCAGAAATTTTGAAGCAATACTGATATATATATATGTTTTAAATTGCAGGTTACATGGGTTGAACATGCAGAGATAGAAGAGAAACCTATCCATCAGATATTTAGCCATTTGGTTCAGAGTGGGATGGCTTTTGGAGCAAACCGTTGGTTAGCTGTTTTAGAAAGACAATGTGAAAGGATTGCTAGCCTCATGGCCAGAAATATCACTGACATTGGAGGTTTCTAAATTTCTCATCTTTGCCAAACCCTACTTTTTTTTAGTGATTTGGTTTCCATTATAATGAGATCCATGCCCTTAAATTCTTTCACTTTCAGTGATACCTTCCCCTGAAGCAAGGAGGAATCTGATGAGGCTGGCTCAAAGGATGATAAAATCATTCTGTGTCAACATCAGCAGTTCCAGTGGTCAGTTATGGACAGCTATTCCAGATTCCCCAGATGATACTGTCAGAATCACGACAAGGAAAGTCACTGAACCAGGCCAACCCACTGGACTCATTCTCTGTGCTGTTTCCACTACTTGGCTGCCATACCCTCACCAACAAGTCTTTGAGCTTTTGAGGGATGAACGCCGCAGAGCTCAGGTTCCATTTTGTTTCATCTGTTTGCATCTTTTAGCATCGTCTCGGAATGGCGGCATTTTAATGTAGTGTTATGCAGCTGGAGGTACTTTCAAATGGGAATTCTTTACATGAGGTGGCTCACATTGCTAATGGCGTCAATCCTGGAAACTGCACTTCGCTTCTTAGAATCAATGTAAATTTCCTTCTTACATTTCTACATTCCCCCCTCTTTTACATGAAATGAACCCTATAGCTTCTAATTACATTAAATGCAGGTTGCCAGCAACTCCTCACAACAAGTTGATCTGATGCTGCAAGAGAGCTGCACGGACCGATCCGGCAGCCTCGTTGTTTACTCAACTGTCAATGTCGACTCCATTCAGGTTGCAATGAGTGGGGAGGACCCATCTTGCATCCCATTGCTTCCCTTAGGGTTTTTTATAACCCCAATGGAACTCATCAAAGATGATGGCACCACTGAAGAGGCCAATGGGCATCATATGTCTGCAGGCAGTTTGCTCACCGTTGGACTTCAAGTTCTTGTCAGCACAATTCCAACAGCAAAGATTAATCTCTCGAGCATTGCCGCCATCAACAACCATTTATGCACAACCGTTCACCAAATCAGTGCTGCACTGAGTACTAGCAGCAGGAGCACCCTTAGCTGCCCTGATAATGGAAATGGCGGTGAGGCTGCTAATGCATCAGAAAAATAGGGTGGTCTTGGTCCTTCATGAATTACCCTTAACATCCTCATTTTTTATGGAATTGAAGATGGGATGATAAAAGTGAGGAAGTTATTGGTAATATATTGAAAACCAAGTGGTGGGATTATCAAGTTGGATGCAGATTTAGTAATTTTATGTGGTAAATAAAACTGTTTTAGTATCAGTTTGTTGTTGATTTAAGATGGGAGGATAAAGACAGTAGTGGTGGCAATAGGTGGAGGAAGTCAAGAGCGCACCAGTTGTGATCCTTGCTTTCTTGGAAGCCCTAAAATTGGATCCTCAGTACTGGTTCGGGTATTGACTTCTGCTATATTGCCCTTTTTTTCTTGCTTTATTTGAATGCTACTCTCATACTTTAATTTATATATTTGCCTCTAGTTATTATTATTATTATTATTAGAAATTTGTACTTATATTGTCAGAATTTCAGCGTGATTCACTATTTTCAATCAATAATGTTGAATTATGGAAATATTGTATTTGAAAAAAAAAAGATTTATAGAAATAGGGACCTGATATTTTATTTATGGAAATACAGTATTTGTTGCAGTATAGATTGTAAACTCGTCATTTACTCGTTGAATTATGGAAGAAATGATTTTTTTTATAGAACTTGCCACATGTTCCCAACGAGTTCCCCTCCCTTGCATTAGAAATATGTTTATAGAAGTTCAAATCGTTAGAAATAAGCTTCCTTTTAAACATTTTAAATAGTTTCATATTCAAACATGGTAAATTAGAAACATTGGTTGACGGATATCTTTTTGCTTGCATTTCTAGAATGGCGAGTTCTTAGATCAACTATCGTTTGCTTTAAAGTTGAAAGAGAATTTTGGAAAACTCGTCGGAACTAACATGTTACTATCCACCATAGCAAATATTGTAGATCCCTAATTAAACTCCATCCCTTTATTAAAGAAGAAGAAAATATTAGAAAGCGTATAGAAATAAAAAAATAAATAAAAGATAGCAATAAGAATTAATGAAAACTGCGAAAAATAGTTGAACCTTCTGAACACAAAAAGGAAGGAACATTTTGAACGCGCAAATCTGGCACCAAACTACCGTGAAACAAGATCGATTTGTTCATGTTACAATTCATCGTAAAGGCTCTAGACACTTTAAGAGTGGGCGACAAGCTTTTGACAATAAGAAAACAAGCGGAGATAATAAACAATAAAAATAAAAGATTGAATTTTGAAAAAAGGGTTCAAGAAAGTGGTGTGTGGAATGAGTCTGCGTGAAGTAGGATATCTCAGAATCAAAATGATTTAACAAATCCCTTCAAACGGCTCTAATCTGTCCTCCAATAACAGCAAGGCTGAAGAGCGGACCACCATCAATCTTTAAGAGAAAACAAGTTAACACACACGAGAAACTATTGCAATTGTACTAAATTTCATTCAAAAACTGGGTGAAGAATACATTAATGACCATCCATTTTATAACATGTATTCAGAGACTATTCAAGGTATCTCTCAAAATTTCTCCTCAATTAGTGGAACATATCCTGTTCTTTGAATAAAAAGGAAAACTTCATAATTTAATCCTTCTAATCAACTACAAAACTATAAGGCAATATCGTAATTACATTATTTCTAAGAAGAGAAAATGCTGAAAATTCATCCAAGTATGAACAAAAGAATCTGGATGCGGTTTGCGGAGGAATATTCTGGGATACTGTTTGCGGAGGAAATAGTTGCTGCAAAGCAATCTGGTGATCATCGGCCTTCTGCGCCTTCGGCTACCAGCTGCTGGGAACGGCCTCGCCATGGCTGGATCAAAGCCAATGCGGATGGAGCTGTGCATCCCCAAGGTCTGGACGCGGCAACTGGGGGAGTCTTGCGTAATGAACACGGTCAGTGGCTATTTGGATTTTCTCGCAGTTTTGGTGCATGTCCTGTCATTGTTGCGGAACTTTGGGCCTTGTTGGATGTACTACGACATGCTTGGAGGTTAGGCTATCGCCAGATTGAACTGGAAACAGACAGCCTAGAGGCTGTAAGAATACTACATGGTGATTCTCGAGTGCTGCATAATTCAGGACTTGTTGAAGCCATTCGTGAGCTTCTATCTCGAGCATGGGCAGTACGAATAAGACATGTTCGTCGTTGTATGAATGGTATTGCCGATTGGAGAAATGCAATATGCGACGCCACCGGATGGTGTTGAAGACTTAATTGCGCTGAGGAGGTTACCTGTCCTTAGTGTTTGTCTCTCTGTATTATCGGGGAAAGAAAAAGAATCCAACCTAAAGATATGAATATGCTCTATACAAATTGATCCACTTAGCTAATTAAAATAAAACTTAGAAAAACTAGTCACGAAACACTTCTTGGACAAATATGGGCTATAAAACTTTCAATGGGCTTCATGGTGGAAATAACAATCCATCACGTTCATGTTCTTCAATTGGTGCTTTGGTTGTAATACTCCGATCCCGATTCCGATCTGAAACATTACATTCAGGCCACTTAAAATTTGACCCAACAAATTTCTATTTTAAAATTGTACATTTATCCAACATTTTAAACATTAAACCATTCATAATTTCATGTACTTAAATAACATTATAAATCATTTTACAAAATATGAGTTCCGAATTTAAGACACTATATATCAAAATAATAATTTAAATAGAGTTTACAAACTCAACATTTGTAAGGTCCTATGAATACATAAGCCCAAAACTAAATACTAAGCATTGTACTCTAAAACGATGCGATGCTGGGTTGAATTTCATCCTCGATCACGATCATTGTTGGGCACGAATCGATCAACCGAATACGCCAAGGGGTTGAATTTTTAGATGAGATTATGCAAAAATCATCGACAGCTTGATAACGTGACAATGAAGAGCCGCTACTCGTTTCTTATGTTCAGTGAGTTGTTTGACCAATTGTAGGGTACTCGTGTGTTTTTCAAGATTGATTCGAGAACGAGATACTTACAATTGAAGTGTTAGAGAGTTTCATCCTTAAACTATGACTCTCATTTTAAATTAATCCTCAAACTTTTTGAACATTCTAATTTCATCCCAAAATTATCAATATATGCTAATCCTATCTTATGTTAAGAAAACCATATTAAAAAATGTTAATTATCATAGAAAACTGATGTGTATTATGTAATAATATGATGTGGTATAAACGAAGATTTGAGGATGGAATTATAATATTCAAAAAGTTTGAGTATCAATTTAGAATGTGAGTCATAGTTTGGGGATAAAACTAGAACATTCAAAAGTTTTGGGACCAATTTAGAATGACATACATAACTTGAGGATGAAATTGAAAAATTTAAAGTTTAAGGGCCGATTTAAAATGGGTACTATAGCTCAGGGACGTATAGTGCAATTAACTCAATCTACAATATTCAAATTCCAAAAAAACAAACAAACAAATATGTACAATCATTTGAATGTGCGTTATCCATTGCCATTTCTAATATCATCAAGTCATCAGATTTAAGGTACCATTTCTTTAATAATTAGGCTGGACAGAAACATTTACAATATCCATTTCCCTAGTGATACTGCTTAGCTTTACAAAAAAAAAAAACCCCTAAGCTTTACAATTCCTGAATTTAATAAACAAAATGAAATTTTATCCCCCAAAGAAATGGAGATTCCAGGGTTTCAGTAGTCGAGGTAAAGTTTATGCTTCTTCCAAATTTGCGTCATCCCTTATGCTCCAGGAGCAATTAGCGCATTTCAAGAAGACGGTGAACGCCCAGAAAGCTCCACGGTTGTCATTGTTGATATGAACGTAACACCAGCGCAGCGGGAACAGAATCTCCACGAACGTCCACCATCTCGTTTCCCCAGGCTCCAACCTCTGCAGCGTTTGGTCCTTGGTTTCATCGAATCCGTACTTGGGATAAACGCTGTGGTTGGCTTCGTTTCTTAAGGTCACGTTTACTTTTGGAAAAAAGGTGACCACAAACCCAGCAGATGGTTGTATTGAACACGACATATACTGGATGCTGATTAACAATGCAGTCAGCAACTGAGCCAAAATTTAAAGTTGAGATGAGCAAACTATAAATATTTTAAAGTGATGAAGTAAATTCATAAATAAATTAATTTTTAAAAAAAATTAAAAAGAAAGACAAAAGTAAAAAAAAAAAAATCTTCTGAGTGAGGAGGGGCCCACATAGTTCCGCCCCTGGGCCCAGAGCTGTGAATTTATGGTTGCCGCCCAACATTGCTTCACGGGCCAGGCAAAATTTATTACTCCGCTTTCTTGCAGGTGAAAGCATGCAGCCAATTGGATGGTTGTGGAATCTATTTCTAAGTGAATCGCTTGAATACAAGGAAAATATATGCGATTTTTAGCACTGAATTTAGGGAACTAAATTTCCGTATGGGGTAGAAATTTTTGAAGATTGAATCCGGAAAAAATATGAGGCTTTGTTATTGCTTTGAAATCCTTTCCATTACTATTATTATACACTAAAATGTAATGATTTGTTTCAGGTGTGAAAAAATAAAGCTGGTGGCTGGGGATTGGTTTCTAAAGCAAGTGTTGCAATTATGAGAGAGCTGGGATTTCTGAACCAGCTTTGGGCCTGGGCTTATATTTGCAGGGGAGAACAAAGCTTGTTTTAAGCCCGTTACCGACCTTAACTTTTGCTTCCGTCCTTGAATAATGAATTCCCCAAATCTTACTTTTACTAGGGGTCTACATATCAAACTGTAATTGTTCATCAATATAACCGTTACACTTTACGTATTAATTAATCAAACCGTTAAAGTTAAATGATTTTAGTTAATTGAATCGTAAAAAATGATAGTTAATGGTTAACATATAGGTTAAACATTATTAAACTATTTATACATATATTACATTTACAAAATGGGTAAAACTTTGATACACATGCTGTGTAAAATTAATTTTATACAAGCATATGTATTTACATTATAAAAACCCAAATCCTAAATTCCTAACCCTAACCCTAAAAAATAAACCTCACACTATAAACCCTAAATTCTAAACACTAACCTTAAATTCTAAACCCTACAACCTAAACCCATAAACCTTAAACCCTAAGCTAAAACCCTAACCCCTAAAATTAAAAGGCACGTATAAACTAAAGTTTACACGACCTGTGTATCAAAGTTTTTTCCTTACAAAATTGGCTACGTTAATCTTGATGTCCTCTCATAGTATAATATTAATATAATATTTATCGGAAAGATAATTTCATTATTCACAAAAGAAACAATGAACATGTGAAAAAATATATAATAGGTTACAAGTTAACATATAACTGAACGGTTAAAAACAATTAATTGTTAATAGTTAAAACGGTTAATCATTTCTTAGCGATTAGATTACAATTCAATAATCGCTATAACGGTTAACCGCCGTTTAAGCTAAACAGTACGGTTAACCTACCATAGATACTCCTACCTTTTACATTCTAAGGAATTTATTTATAATCATCTCAGGTATACTTGAATTAGAAAATTCGTGTTTCGAATTCCAGATCAATTTTTCAAGTTTGAATGGAGAGGGCGGAAGGTAAACCGCCTAATCGATGTTAAAAGAGTGTCGGTTATTTACTTCACCAACTCCTATCTTTCTTTCTTAATTTTAAACATATTTATGAAGGAAAAAAAAGTGACCAAAGCGTTTTGAAGTTAAATCATTTGGACTCAATTTGGGGTTTTGAAGTTATATGGTACGCTTTAATTATGTCCCACGAACATGGCCCTTTCAACAAAAAAATTGACAACTTTCCTCCCAATCTTTCTTTTTTGATTGAATGAAACTTTATAATTTGTTTAGAGATAGAGAAGGAAATACATGGCGTTGGCCATGGATGGAGGGACGTAGAAGATTGGGGTGCTTAATGACGCTTCAATTTTTTTTTGAAAAAAATTTGTTGTTTATATAATTTATATATAAAAATTAAATATATACATATATAAATGACCATCTTTTATTTATAAAATAACACTCTTTTATAAATAATTAACTCTTCCTAAATACCTTTTAAAAAATAATACATTTCAAATAATTTTTTTTCTCCGTCCTTGGTGTCGGCATTAGACCATAGGGTATCATTTCCCTTCTTTGAGGTTGAAATTGGTGAGTGACGTCTAATCCCCCCCCCTTTTTCTACGGAATGGACCCAACAGAACAAATTAAGATACAAAATTAGGAAGATGGAACATCAAAATATAAAGGCAAAGATTTGATTTGCAGTTTTGAGTCATTCCTTCAAAAAAAGACAAGGTATACATTTCTAAAATTAAATCCTATTTTTCGTATTTTTATATATTCAAAATTAAATCATACGCTTAAAATTTAAAATTTAAATTCTAAATATATTTTTTTAATATTAAAATATACATAAAGTCATAAAAAAGAACCTATGATTTCTGTTCATAATAAAGTAGTGTTAAAGCTTTGGTCTTTGCTTAAGATCTGACCATCCCTTTCTGTTTATTAAAGTCCAATTTGAAGAAGGAAATGAAGCGAAATCAAATCATTCAAATCTTCTACACAACACGTTTTAAGAATCGCTCAATCTCTTTTCAAGAGTTGTAGCTTAGGAAAATAGCTGGCAAACTTAGTCGTTAGCATCCCGACTATGTCACCCAATGGCAATGCTCCTTTACTTAACCTACTAATCTATGTGTTATGTTTTAAAATTTTTAAATATTTTTAATTAAATTACCTCTTAAAATTTTTTAAAATTCTCGTTAAATCTATAATTTTAAAGAAATTAATGAGACTCCAAGCTTTTTAAAAAGTAATTTAAATTAAACTCTTCAAGATTTTAAATTCTGTTTACAAATAAAAAATTCATAAATTGTATTGTCAAAATTTATCATTAGATTATTATTAGTTAAAAGAAGTTGGAAACTCAAACGAATGCTTTTTAGTTGATTTTTTACTATATCTTTTTATATTTGTTGTACCTCCGACAAATATTTTTGGAAAACTTTCTCTCTTCTCTCTCATATGACTTCGATCGCCTTTTCTATATTGTTTGCGGCTTTCGACCCCAAGCCAATCAGGCGTGAACCGTTTGATTTTACAGTCTATATCGTTCATTGTGACTTTCCGTCCGTCCCTCGACGAGTGAACCACTAAATTTTATCCTTAAATCTTCTTTCGACTATCATCTCTACCTCCTTGTGTCACCCAAAATCAACATCAACAATATTAATAATAAATATTCAAAATGATAATGTCAAGGACATAGAAATTTATGGGCATGTTGATGTATGTGCCTTTTGATTTCCTAATATTTATTCATGCTTTGGTGAATTGTGACATCCTGGTTCCACCCAGAACTTGTGGAAGTGTTTTGGGGGAAATGAAAGGCTGGTATGCTGAGGTGTAAAGGGAATAAAACTATGAATGTCAGAGAAAAAAAATAAAAGGATTCTGATAAAACATTTTTTTAAGAATAACAAAGTAATTTTAAAGCATAGGAAAAAGTAACATAGAAAAGAATACTTGAAAAACAGTTGTCAGAAAAATTCAAAAATAAAAACAAAAAGGTAGAGCTGACAAAAATGGAGAATCTTCATATTCTATGGTGCCAAACCCAAAATTGGCCTCTCATTTTGTGCCTTATCACAACAACAGTAAGCCTAGAGAATTCGACTTTGGTCAGTCACTCCCTCCACGTTTTCAGATGCGGTACTGATTTACAAAGGTCGAAATAAACATAGAGGGACTAATTATCAAAAAATAAACATAGAGGGACTAAAACCAAATTAGACCTGAGAAAAAGGAAGTTGGGAAAAAACAATTGGGCTTTTGCTTTTTCTGCCATTGGGTTTTGGAGCACAGCAACGTGGAACTTTCCTTTGCCACAAACAACCTTTTTCTTTGTTTTGCTTTCTTATTTTGGTTCGTGTCCATTTACCCAAATTTTTTACTTCGGATTAGGGAAAAGAAAACATTGACCCATGAGCTGAAATTAAGGCCGAAAAAGGCATGCACATAGAAAAATAAATTTGGAAAGTTACAAGTGATTCGGTCAAAGTAGTGGAAGCAGCGGTATAAAATTCAAGGTGATTTTTTTAATCACGTATATATATGTCTCATTGATTAATTAATTTAAATTAAATTTTATATAAGTTTAATATAGAGATAACTTTTTCAATTAGGGATGGGCATTTCACCTAGCCTGATCGGGTTTTGACTCGACCCGATCCGATTGGGTTGTTTTTTTGAAAAAATAACTCGGGTTTGGGTCAGATTTTGAGTACAAAATATTTAACTCGACCTGTGACTAATAGTGTAATTTTTTCATATATTTGCAGTAATAGCCCCTTTTTATGTTTTTTTTACAATTAGGTCATTAAAATTGATTTTTTTATAATTAGGTCTTTAAAATTAAACTTTTTTACAATTAGGTCCATAAATTATTTTTTTTACAATTAAATCCTTACAATTAATTTTTTATATATAAGTCAGATCGGGTCAGATTTGGGCATATATTTTTCGGGCCAAGTCAACTTTTAAAGATGGGTCAAGTCAGGTTTAAAATAATTATATTCGGGTCAAGTTCGACTTGGCTAAAAACCCAATTTGTGCTCATTCTTACATTTCAACCCAATTTTCTCTATTTTCAGCACTAAATTTTGAGCCTATAATTTTACTTAAAAATTTAGCGTCTCGTCTAATAAACCAACTAGTTGGTGAGGTGTTTGTTTCCCCTTTAATCAAAACAACATGCACATAGAAAAATGAACGGTGGTGCGTGCATTCAGACGGTGGGTGTGCTTGACCTTTTCAAACCAAGAAAAGGGCTGCGACGTGGGTTTTAGTCAAGAGGTGTCGCCTGATAACAACGTCCTTTTTACCATTTGGTCAAAAGAGGAGCAATTGCGTATAGACATAAAATTTAAAAATACTTTAAACGTTTAATTAAATAATTACTTTAATCTTTTTTTGAAATAATTTAATTTTTAATATTTTATTTTTAGTTAAAATAGTATTTTTACAGATAAAAATTATTAAAAAATTAATTGTAAATAATTTAAAATGACTTGACAGAATGATAAGTTAGTAGAAAAAATTATTTTATATTTTATATAATTTTATAAAATTATTTTTTATATGTAATATTTTTTCAAGTCAACATATTCATCTATATAATAATGTCATGTCAGTGTGCATTTCTATATAGGTTCGTCACGGTATTTCAAGCTATTTACCTCCAATTAACTTATAGTTTTTATCCACATATAGACTATTTTGACCTAAAATAAAATATTAAAAGCTAAATTATTTTAAAAAAATAAGAACTAATTAATTATTCAGTCAAACATAAAGAATATTTTTTGATTTTATGCCCTGCTTCTAAAACCTGATAGTTTGTCTCCGCGCATGAAATCTCTAGGCAAGTCCAAGAATGTTATGCGGTGGACTGGTCGTTGTGAAAATTGAAGTTTTTATTTGTTTTTTTGACTATTATTTTGGCCTGTGTTGGACTTTGGGAATTGAGTTCTTTTGATTATTTGTTTGCTTTTCCACGTGTAATTATTGCCTAATTTGAATGCTCGTATAAAAGAAGAAATAAACAATTAAATAGTTTGGGTTCACAATGAACTTGGTCAAACTACAAAAATACAAACCCATCAGTTCACAAACATTATCGTTCACCTTTTTCTTCGTCTAATTTTACTTTAGTTCCTCTACAATATTGAAATCAAAATTTTAATCCATTTACTTTAATTTTATATAATTTAATCTTTCTATTTTTATAATGTACCAGGGGCAGATGCATGTTGCCCTATAAAGATGCACATGTATCCCTATTTTTAGAAATCATGTTTAAATTAGTATTAGTTTCTTTCTTTTTTTTTAATTTAAAGTGTAAAAAATATTTGCACATTCATTCAAGAAAAAAAATTATTTTAGATCTTTATTCTTGAAATTTTAGATCCGCCCTTGTAACGTAGTAATATAATTGAACTAATACCACTACTTGTTGATATCTTTAAAGTAATAACCTGAATTTTTCAAAACTACCTTTAAACATTTGTAGGTTGGTAGAGCATATGGAATCATAACTCTAAAAACCAAGGGTTAAAACCTAGTACAATATATCATCGATTGGAGTTCTGCATAGTAGAAATTTTTTGTCCATTTTCGGTGCTCCTACTTACATCCTATCATTAAAAAATAGGTTTAAGAATTAGGATTAGGGTTTAAGGTTAGAGTTTAAAGTTTTGGGTGTAAGGTGTATTTTTTAGGGTGTAGGGTTTAGGAAATCTTATATTCCCCAACCAAACATTGCAATATTATAATCCTGCCAAACAAACCAAAATAGGTAATGTAATATTACCAGTAATATGTCAAGTAACGTTACATTTCAGGAATCCTATTCTCAAAGGTAATCTTACATTCTATGAACCAAACACCCCATTATTCTTTTCTAATCTTATTCTTGTTTCATTCCAAGTATTGATATTAGTCATATGCTCAACATTATTCTCACGTTGTTTGAGCCACTCACTCAAATGCTTCCAATCATCCATTTCATCATTTGTTAAAAAGCTTTTGTTATTGTGAGAAGTGAACAATTTACAACAAAAATAATATATTTTATTCCCATGTACATGTATAAAGTACACTAACCATTTTTTATCAAGAGTTTCTTCATTGCTCAACTTTCTAGAAAAATAGTAATACTAAAAATTCTAAAAAGACTATCCTTAGGAAACGTGAGATTCAATTCTCTAATGAGCTCATTTTCAATCAAAATGTCTATGGTTTTAATATCAAGAACACCCCAATTTCTAAGATCACATATACCTAAAGGAGAAATTATATGTCCATCAATATTAACATCAACATTTGACCCATCAAGTATATTACAATGTTCATTATTCAAATTAGCAATATCATAATTGAGGGAATTTTCATTATTCAAATTTTATTAGAATGTTCAATATAATCTTTATTTACACCCAACCCATCACCATCCAAATGCTATTCTACTTGTTTTGAAAAAAATATCTAAAATTTCTTTTTGTGATTATACTAATTCTTGTGTTCATTTTCTCTTTTTTCTTTTTTCACTATCGGAATAATGTTTTTGTGTCAACATTATACTATAAGAATTATGAAGCAAATATTATAGAATGATAGCACTCGAGTCCATGTCGTTGAAGCTCTGTCTCAATTTTGATTATAACATATCAACACTAAATTTTGTAAACCGCAATCTTCTTGAATAGATGAGTACTTGTCTTCTTAGAGTATCAATCGCGACGAGCTTAATGATCTTTCATTCCCAATTGTTTGTGTAGGAAAAATATTTGGTTAAATCGAAAAAAGGTTAAAAAGGGACTTGCTTGAGGCTTGCACTAGACAGTGTCCTTATGGATATTTCGTGGTGAAGCGTACCCTCCAGGATTCAACAAGCACTTATGCTGAAGCATGCAACAGAAAGAGGAAAGAACTAATGAATACTCAGTTTCAAAACATGTTTAAAATAAGAGAGGGGAAAAGAAAGTAGATTATACTTTGGGATGATTTTTGAAGGCATATTTGCATGGTATTTATAGTATCATGCATGCCCAAAAAGGGTATTTAAAATTGGCATTAGTCAAGGGTAAATTTGTCAAAAATAAAATGAATAATTAAGAATAAAGATACTTTAATTTAAAATGAATCGTTAAAATTAACCAAAAATAAATTGTTATCAACAGCAAAATATGTTTTCAGCTTTGTGTTTTTAGCTCAATAGCAGCATTTCTTAGACAAACGCCACTAAAGTACGCGTCTGTAGTAGCTTTTCTTCAAAAACGCTACCATATATCAGTCTATCACGGTGTTTATTCAAAAAATGCCACAACATGTACAAAATTAACGACATTTTCTCAAAAAACACAGCTAAAAACCTATATTGTAGCGGCGTGTTTTTAGCCCAATAGCGTCGTTTGTTAGACAAATGTCACTGAAGTACGCATTTGTAGCAGTTTTTCTTCAAAAACACTACTATATATTAGTTTATCGCAGTGTTTATTCAAAAATGCCACTGTATGTAAAAAAATTAGCGACATTTACTCAAAAAGCCACTAAAAACCTATATTGTTGTAGTGTGAATGGTTAAAAATCAATTTTAAAAATAAAAAAATAATAAAAATGGACTGGGCCTCTATTTCAAGCGTATGACGGAATTAGCCGGTTTCAACTGAATTTGATTTCTTGGCCAAATCTCGTGTGTGCGCAACCACCATCATATGTTTCTTTTACAAGCATGATACCAAGTATTTATATTTAAACCCAAATCAAATAATATAAAAGAGAGATGTGAGATTCTTTAAAATATACTAAGTAATCTTATATTTTTATAACAACCCCCACATATTTCAAAGAATAATAAAAAATAAAGAAAGATTTAACTGAGTATACTATCATAAATATTCATTATGACGTCTTTTTGGACTATGAACCAAAACTTAGAAAAATGAGACATAGTCGACTGAGTAATTGGTGAAACGCGTTTCTATGAACCAATAAATCATTATTGTAAGCTAACATTCTGATTAATCACATTATATCTATTCTTTCTCTTTATCGCGGTTGTCCGCTAATAGGCCATGTACGTGCCTGGATTTTTATAAGTATTCTAAAAACTTTTCCATGAGTCTTATAGAAGCGGCCTCACTTCATACTTATATCAGTCAAGCCATCAAGTGTATTCTGTAGGTCAATACACCACCTATAAACTCTATGGACTTGATTAAGAGTTTTACTCACCCTCGCAATCCTTACAGTTTTTCGCACTATTTACACTATAGGAAGAGACAAAAGGAAAAAATTAGCGCTTTTCTTATAAAACCAATCAATGAGTTTTTATTATCTATTCGAACCTTCTTTATGGGACCGCCAATCACAAAGGTTAGGTTAACATCATTGTTGATTTCTTATTTTGGCATAAGTTCATTTTCCCTCGATGTTTCACGTACTAATTTTCTCCCCAGGGGTTCAGTTGAATGATTTGGCCAAAATCATTTCTAACTTCACATAATCAATTGATATCACTTCATCGTTTTTGTAGCATTTTTATTATCTCATGTTCTTAGACAACTATGTCGAGTTGCACTGAAAATTTTTATTCTTTGCAATGTCTATTGCTACTTAGCAATCACAATGCATTGGCATTGAATCTATCATACTTGTGCCTAATGAAATACATGTTAAGGGTTTTTTTCACCCACTTAACTTCAATATACATCCTAAGAAATTTTTCTACCACTTAACTTCATTATACGGGCTAAGAAGTTTTTTTTATCACTTAGCTTCATTTTACAAGCTAAGAAGATTTTCTACCACTTAGTTTCATTATACATGCTAAGACGTTTTTCTTCCACTTAGCTTCATTTTTAGTCAACTCTAAAGTAATAAATTCAGACTTCATAGTAAATTTTCTATAAATTTATGTATGGCTAAGTTTCAAGGTATAGTTCTACCTCTAAAGGTGAATACATAACCACTGTTAGATTTAGTCTCACGTGAATAAGATATTTAGTTATCATCATTGTATTAGTATAATACAATGGGTACTTCACTAAGTAAAATATCATAACTCATAGTATCCTTTTGATATCTCATTAACTTTGTTATAACAACTCAACAATCATGATTTGAGTTGTGTGTATATTAGCTCAATTGAAAAATAACATGTGTAATCTCAGGTCTAATAAAATTCATTAAGTGCATTAAAATTTTAATAATTTGTGCATGCTTGGATTAAGCAACATTATCACATGTATATTTTTCTCATTTGAATATTAGCATTATCATGAGCATTCACAAGTTTGGTATCAATATATTCAGTTTTCTTAAAAAAAATTCATGTCATATTCTTGTGATAACATATCGCTACCACATTTCCTTATGATTTAAAAAATCAAAATGACATTTGCTTCACCCATGTCTTTCGTATCGAATTTTAAAGTAAGATACCTCTCAATCTCACGTAATAATTACTAAAATAGACATGTAATCAATACATAAATAATTAATCACACAAACATCACCAATCAGTCTGATACAAACAAAAAACACGTTATCAACATAAACAAATAACCGCTCATGATTCTCACTTATCAATTTGAAAGTGGTTATTTATTAACACTTGATTGAACATCTCATTCCACTATTTTGGAAATTTATTTCAAGACATATAATGATTTGAGAAATTTACATACTTTAATTTTACGATCTGATTCGATGCATTCTTTGGGTTGTTTAATATATATACTTTTAAGTAACCAAAAATATGATTTTAATATCCATTTGGCTGATAAAAAATTGTGTGAAGTAAAATATTTTAATAAAAAAATTATTGTAAATGGATCAAAATATCAAAACAATATAAATTGTTTTAAGTAAAATCTTTTGCGATATATATTTATAAAATCATCAGTCTTAAAATTTCCTTGTAAAAAAAAATTATTTGCATCCGATAAGTTTTGTTGTATGAAATAAACAACTAATTTACAAATGCTATAAAATGAGTTATGTTCAATAATAATCACTTTTCCGCTAAAGAAAAGCATCGTAAGAAGAAATTATTCTAAAAAATTGAATCATTTTCATCCAACTACACCTATTAAAATAATACTTCTAAAGAGTTTTACACTTCTAGGTCATTTAGATCTTCTCATATCATTATGTTCACAATCAAGTCTTCAAATCAGTTTGACTCGTAGATGGATTAGAAGAAACAAACGTACAATTTATTTGTCTATTTTCTTTATGCTACACCATTTGATAGGAAAAGCTAGATCATAGATTATGATTTTTTCACTATAGTCATTAAGAAGAATAAACATATTTTTTGTCTTAGGGTGAGTTTGGCATTGTTTTAAAAAATGCTTTTAAAAGTGGTGTTAGAAAGTGAATTTGAAAAAAGTTAATAGTAAGATTTTAGTGTATAACATTGCTGTCAAAAAGTGCTTTTGAAAAGATAAAATGTCCACTTTAGATATGATATTGTAAAGTAAAAATAAATGAACATAAATGATGTTTAAATTCGTTATTATAAAATTTATTAATATTATTATATATGAAATAAATCAACTTAAATAATAAAAATATAAAAACCATGACAATTCATTAGTAGTTTTTTGTATATAAAGTATAAACTTTAAATGTTCCTAAATAATTAATTTGAATTAAATATAAAAATTTAGCCTCTAAAGTCTAGAAAATACATTTTTTGTATTATTGTAATATAACTAAATAATAATTTAATATATTAATAATTATTATAATTAATATTATTTTATAATATTAAAGTTTTTTATTATTTATTTTTATTTAAAATATTAATTTTTTAATAATTATTATATTTAATATATTAAATAATTATTGTACTTAATGTTAAAATATTAGTTTAATATAATTATTATTATTATATTTAATATTATTTTAATATATTAATATTAATATTAGTGTTAATAATTAAGGATAAAAAGTAACTTCACAAAAAAATGATTTTCCACCCAAAACCTAGAAATCTTAGCTTCTGAGGTTGGGTAGAAAATCACTTTTTAAGTGATTTTTCACTCTAATTTGGAAGTGTTTGGCATTATTTATGGGTGAAAAGCTACTTTTTTAGCAAAAGCTGTAACACCCTCGACCCGGATGTCACATTTGGGCCTCACGCCCAAACCCAAAACCATAAAATTTTTCAAACTGGATCAGCCCAACGAGTAATTTGCAAAAACATTTAAAACCATCGATTATATATATATAATGTTACAAAAGAGCTCCGGCTTAAATTTAAAACATTTGAATGTACAATTTAAATAATTCAATTTTAAATAATAAATACAAACTCCAACATGTAAGGTCCTATGAACACATAGCCCACTAAACTCAAATATCATACTCTGAAGATCACTATGTGCTAGAATCTCGGTCTGATAGTGCTCATCGATCCCACGATCCAATGCGCAACCTACGCACGGAAACAACAATTCCGAGCGCTGAGCTTACAAAGCTCAGTGGCACACATCTACTCTACTATACTTCATGTTAATCATAAACGTAAGTATGCAAGCTAGTACGAGCAATAAGAAGAGATAAATAAACATGTGCCGCTACCATAATCGCTTAAACACATATCAAGCATATATGTAACATCACAAATATCACAAGCACATTAATAAGGCAAACTAGGAGCGAGGCCCAATGTCACCCGGCACTGGGAAACCCACCCATGCTCGAAATCTCACATTGAGCTGCTCGAAATCTCACATCGAGTAGGTATACTTAGAATCTTACATCGAATCTTTACTCGAAATCTCACATCGAGTGGGTATACTCGGAATCTTACATCGAGTGGGTATACTCAGAATCTCACATCGAGTCTTCACTCAGAATCTCACATTGAGCTGCTCAGAATCTCACATCGAGTGGGTATACTCAGAATCTCACATCGAGTCTTCACTTAAAATCTTACATCGAGTGGGTATACTTGGAATATCACATTGAATCTTCACTCGAAATCTCACATCGAGTGGGTATACTCGAAATTTCACATTGAGTCTTCACTCGGAATCTCACATTGAGTAGGGCTCAGAATCTCGCATCGAGCAAATATCATCACCCGAAATCTCACATCGGATGACCTTCATTTCATCACTAGAAATCTCATAAATAAATGGCCTTCATGTGTTGCAACACTCACTCACTGGGTATCCGGATCCCACCAAACAAAGACTCATAACCAACCAAATGCCCACACATGGCACAACCACATATGATCCAGCAAGGATCCATAAGGTTACTATTACAAGCAATCACCCAAGCTTTACCAATTTGTTAATACATTATGGAGAAGTGTATAATTTATCTCATTCATTTTCTCAATTAATCCATATTATTTAATTTATCAGAGTATAATTCAATTATTAACATTCGCACGATTCCTCGAATCATGATGTTTACTATTCTTTAATCAATCCCTAAAGCTTATGAAAGTCGTTTAAGTGTGTGGCTAACGCATTTAAGTCATTAATATTAATTACCAGCTTTTTGCCCATTAAATCAATTATTTATCGGTGTTATCTCTTAATTGTCATTTTAATCAAACCTATCCACTTATTCAAGCTAGCATACAAGGCATCATCATTTATCAATAAATCACCCAATCATCAGATAATCGCACGAGTATTCAAACAATCCTACACAGTCTTTAAAGCTCATAATATACTCGAACATTCTCAAACTCATCAAGTATCTCAATAACTACCAAGCCTCGTAATACCAGTACCGACGCATGCTTATTACTCATCTCATATTTTTCAACCACTAACATGTAAGGCAATTACACTTATGATGCTCATGAAGCATTTCGGAGTTCGAGGTGTACCAACCTTAGGCTGATATTGTTAAAATCCTCATTCAAACTTCTCGAACAATCCACTTGATCCAATATCCAAAATCAAATAATCCTCGCATATCAACAATTACGAAAATACTTAAATTCTATGCATCTCTGTTTTTATGTAATATTGGTTTAGATATAGGGTAATATATAGTTTAATTTATTATGTTTTTAATTATTAGTATGTTTTTTAATATATATATTTTGTTAGATTTAGTTTTTTAGGGTCTCGGTATTTAGTTAGGAGTGACATCCCGGGTCTCCGGGTGTCATCTCTTTTGGTACCGCAGATCGTAAGTTTTTATGCATTAATGCCATATTCATGCATTTTATTTTGTTGCATATAGTATTAGGCCTTTATCGCGGTATTCTAGTGGGAGTGTCATCCCGGTCTCCGGGTGTCATCTCCTTTGGTACCATGGATATAGAGGCGAATTTAATATTGTCATGCATACATGCATTTTTAGGAATAATTATTAAATTAAATCAAATTTTTATTTTTCTTTATAAATACGATACGAATCTATTTGGTACCAATTTCAGGCGTATCGGGGGTGCTAACCCTTCCCCGTGCGTAATCAACTCTTGAACCCAATTAAAATCTTTGGTTTTGTTTTCGGTGTCCGGTCTACCTAATCTAAGTGACCGGTGGTAACTCCATTTTTAAAACTACGAGTTTTTTTTTCTAAAAAATCCTTTTTTATGAAATTTTCAATAAAATGGGAAATACCCCAAACATGATTTTTCTTAATTTTTCGTAGCGGCCCTCGACACTCGAAAAATAGTCGCTACAACATGGCGACTCCGCTGGGGAGCAAATTTTTTTAGAAATAATAAGGGAGCTAAGCCATAATTAGATTCGTATCGTAATTATTCAGAAAAATTTAAATTTGGTTTAATTTAATTTTTAATTCCTAAGTCTTGTTATTTTTTCATCATATAGTAGTCTTAGAACCTTTAGGAGGAGTGGTTACTTCGCTTCGTGGGGTTTTCACCTCCGTGCAGTGTTGTAATTCACTTCAGGAATTCGGCCTTTATATTTCGTGAGATTTTCACCTCTGTATGGTATAGGGCCGTATTCCCTCGAATCGTTCTCCACGCGATAGTTCGAGTACCATTTTCTTTAGAACCTAACCGCATATAGTATACCGTACCTGTTAAAGCCATGTCGTTATGTTGTCCGTTTAGAATTAACCTTTTTAGGTTTTGTTCCCTTTTTATTTGTTGTACATGTCTTTTATTCGCTTCGAATTGATTGCTTTATTTTATTGTTGAGTATTTAATTTATTTATTTGATTGTTTCTCTATACTGGCTTGTTTTTTTTTGTTTTCTTTTCTTTTCTTTTTCGCATCCAATTTGCATCTCACATCATACATAAATATTGATTCGAAAACAGTCCAAATTTAGAAGATAGTCGAAAATAAGAGAGAAGTGTGTAATATCAAGAGCTATAATGCTACAGTATCGAATTTGGTTAAATGAAAGACCAGTCGAGAAAGAGACAAATTAACAAGAAAACACGTGTCGGAGGCGGAGACAGAGTAAACACAAAGGCGAATCCCCGTCAAAACCAGTATGAGCCATGTTTTCCCAAAATTTAAAGATTTTACATTTATCCTTTTTTCAAAAAATTAAAATCTTTTAATTTGGCCCCTCTAAAATTAAAAAAATATTATATTATTATTATTATTTTTTCGATTATTTTTTTCAAAAAAATTAAAAAAAGAGAAAGGTCTTAAAGATTTCAATTTTTTAAAATTTAGTTAAAGTCCTAAATTTTATAAAAATTTCAAATTAAACCCTTCACAATCTATGAAAATTTTAATTTACGCCTCCAAAACTTTTAAAAAATTTAAATAAGACCCATTCAAACTCGATTGTCAAGATTTGCCCTTGAAGAAGAGATCGTTGTCTACACTCCTTCTGCACGGGTTAATGATCTTTTTGAAAGCCCTTGGGTACATAGATTACACTATCACGAACCTTTGAGCAATAAAAGAAAAGAACGGTGAAATCGCCCCTTATTCCAAAAGCGACGTTAAGACATGGAGCGCTAACCTTGCTTCGCGAAGTCGAGATGTCAAAACGAAAAGCTAACCATTATTTGTAATTCATTATTTTAGCTTCTTGTAATCAGACATCTTCTCCGTTAAACGAATGTCTTTCTAAGGACTGCTTGAGAATCAACATATTCATTTGCATTCATCACATTTGTTTTGCATTACATTCTCATGGCATAAAACGAGGTATTAATTTTTCGCAAGTGGTCATCGCTATAGAGGGCAATCATAATGGACAAGGGGTCTCGTTATCAAATAGAGCGGACAAATTTCAAGCATTATCCGAAGAATAGATAGAGTAAATCATTCAAAGATTTTGAATCAAACAAGGTAACTGATATCCACATTGGGGACGAGCGGATTGAAGTACAAGAATTGAAGTAGCGGATGTGGCCAGCGCTGCAATGCCCTTGAGTCAGAATATTAATCCATTGTTGGAACATGAAGGAAAATTGACTCATTTGTTGGATGAAGTCAAAAAGTGAGGGGTTAAGGCTCATCAGTATTTGTAAAGCCTAGAAGAATATCTGATGTAACGAGATTTTTTGTCCAGTGGAAGTCTTTCTATGATGATCACTTTGCAACTAATACCTCATTATATTCATATTTACATGTCATTTCAAATCATAGGTGTTGATTCGAAAATCATTCCATATTAGGAGATCTTTATAATGGGGGAGATGTTTTGTAATATATAGAGCTTGATAATGCTACGGTCTAGGATGACCCAAGTAGAAGCAAATAGAGAGGAGACAAAGTTGGAGCACCAAGTACGCGCTTCACTCCAAGAAATCAAGATACTAGAAAGGATGGTTATTATCATTTTTTTATAAACAAACATCTTCTCTTGATAAAAATCTTCCTAAAAGATTATTTGAGAATCAACACCTCATTTGCATTCATTCTTGTATTTGTTGATTATTGTCATGCTTTATACATTTCGTACATTACATCACCTAATATGTTCCTACATCATGACATCTGGTTTTCCATAAAGCATTCATAACAGTTGCATCTTTGCACCGCCTCGAAAGCATGCACATGCATCTCATTTACATAAAATCACTTAAAAAAAATTTCACAATTTTTTTTTCAGGAAAGATAAATTCTTTCATAAGGACTTTTTTCAAGAATGAACTTTTATATCCTTTCAACCAAACTTCTAAATCCAATCCTTTCATAAGGACGATTTTAAAAATGAACATGTTAATTTGTTTTAACAAAATTTTTAGATCCAGTCCCTTCACAAGGACATTTTTCCCATCCTCCCATGAGTATAAATATTTTTAAGCAAACTTTTCTCAGTCCTTTCATAAATACACTTTTTTAGTCCTTTCATAAGGAAATTATTTCAAAAATAATAATAATAATTTCTTCTTTGATCCTTTCATAATGACATTTTTTAATATGAGCCTTTTAACTCAATCCTTTCATAAGGACATTTTTCAAAGAAAACATTTCTTAAATTCAATCCTTTCATAAGGATATTGTTATAAAAAAGAAAGAAAATGAATTTCTCAATTCTACCCATTCTTCAGCATGTTTTTCGATATTACCAATTCTTGAGGATGTTTTTAGTTCTTAAGAAGATTTTTCTTAAAACAAAAATTTTCTTAATTCTTACAGTTTTTTTCCTCTAAACAAAAAGAATTTCTCAATTCTTTCCTTTTTGTAGAAAATATTTTTCTATCTTTTTCTCAAAAAAAAAATCTTCATTGTTTTTCTCAAAAAACAAAAATTTTCAATCACGTTCTTTCTTAAGGATCATTTTTTTCTCAGAAATTTTTAAAATATGTTTTAATTCTACCAGCCTTAAGAATGCTTTTCATAATTCTTAGGGAGATTTTTTCTGAAATGATTATTTTTCTGAAAGCAAGAGAATTCCTTAATTTTATCCTTTTCTTAAGGATGAAAGAAATTTTTTTTAAGATTGATTGCGTATTTTTGTGCTCACAAAGCTGGAGAGAGCCCAAGGTGAGAGGGGGTATTAACGTATTGGATGCAAGGGAACTCTACGTGGTCCTTCACCCATTTTCAAAATGGGGCACTGGGACATGCCACCAAGACGTAGGTCGTTAATGGTAGAGATCAAGAAGTTGGTTAACGATGGAGTTTTAACATCCAGCAGTGGAAAACAAGAGAGATGAGGCAAGCTTACACCGTACCTAGAAGGCCAGAATGAGTTGGAGCCCTGACAATGACTTGAAAGTCCATATGCTTGGGTTTTTCACCTTTCTGCAAAGAAATCCAACATCAATGTTGCCATAACGTGCTTAGACACGGTAAAGTTTACGACAATGGATAATTCAAGTATCCATCGAAAATCTATTTTTTATGAATGGTCAAAGGAAAATAAATCTTTTGGAAAAATCCAATTTCATAATTGATATAAACTGATTGTACTCAGATGAATAGTACAACTAGCCCGGAGCAAACAGCTATCGGTAAAGGCAACTCAAAACCGTTGATCCCTGTACATTTAGGAAAAAATGCAACAGAAATCTATAAGCTAAACTATAGATTTTCTTTGAAAAAGAAAATTTTCAATTTGTTATTTAGAGAATATTTTTTGCATTTTTGTATTCATTAATTCTTTAAACATTTCATTCATTGTTATGGGGTAGTTTTTGTTCTCTCATATGCATACACATATTTTTTTTGAATGGACATATGTATATATCATTTTTATCAGGTCCTCGAATTTTAAATGCAAGAGTGCCTTTAGTTCATATCCAAAGGTCAATTCTAAGTTGCCTACGTTTAGAGGAAATTGAACGTTGTGAGGATATTGCAAATGTCAGTATCCCCGGTCCTTTTAGGCCGACAAAGGAACAAAACAAGTGTTTAGATAATGGGTAGATCCCATTTAGGAAATTCCCCTCTCAGGCATTTGTCGCTTAAGATCCTTGAATCGAGTGTTGACCCTAAACTTCTACCCCATGAAGGCTTTCTCGAGATATCTATGAATGGGACTACAAATGACATTCTTTCACTTTTCAATAAGGAAGAAATGTGACCGGACAGATTGGATGCGAAGACTAGAGAATCACCAAAAGAGCACGGTAGAAAAAAGAATACGTCTATAGAGCCAACCAAGTATAGCCAAAAAATGTCAACCAAAAGGCCGAAGCAATAAGAATACTAAGTTGAACAGTGCAATAAAGAGATGGGAGAAGATATATGGAGAATTCACCATTCAATAAGTAGCAGTTTAGAAGAGATGTCAGAATTGATTTCGTTCGAGTGGAAGCAGTCATTAATGTCCACTATAGATACAATTTAGTTCACAGATACATCCTCAAACCTGAATAAGAGGAAAGAGATTTAAGGCTGAAAACCCAGAATGGGCGATCTAAAGCGAAAAAAAAGAAAAATAAAGAGAAAAAAGAGAAAAAAAAGAAGAAAAGAGAAAAGAGAAACGAGAGAAATAAAGAAAAGAAGAAAGAAAAAGAGAAAAGAAAAAGAAAAAAAGAAATTTGTTTGCATATACTTCACACCCAGATCAAACAATACAGGAACAAGACTTCAACTATAAGAAATGAGCAAGAGATACATAATGAATCCACATTTCAAGTAAATATCAATTTTGAAGATTTGTATAAAAGCACGTATTAAAGCCGAGACAAGACAAGTCGGTCTGGAGATACCAAAAAAATGAACTCTAGGGTGAAAACCCAAAAATGGGCATTCTAGAGCGATCCAAAAAGTGAAAGAGAAAAGAATATTTCATATGAGCATATCCAAGACATGCGAGTACAGAAATGTGGTTTCACTTAACCATGAACCCATGGCCTACATTATAACCCTCCAAAGATCATTCTAACCATTCGTAGATATCTAAGTTAAGCGAGATTGTTTTCAGATTACATTCCGCCTATAAGGGTTAACCATTCTTCAAGGAACGTCAAACTTCGATGTGCATGATCGACACCCAAATAAGGGAATGATGGGGCATGGTGAGTAGGTGAGATTAAGAGAGCCACCTTAAATGGGTTAGAATTTAGGAATGGAAATTGTTCCTCTTAAAAGCCTAATAGACTAGAAGAGACTATACATTTTCATATATCTCCACAATAGTTAAGATCTTCCAGATATATGCTTCATTCGGGTTGATCTCTTTTAATTTGAAGCAAATGTGCTATTGCATTTGATACTTAGGGGGCAAACATGTTTTAAAGTGATTGGCATTTTCTCCCCAAATTTTGGTGTTTACCGTTTCCCCAAGCACTAGTTCTTAAAGTGTTTTGTGATATACTCCAAATTTTGTTTACCATCCTCCAAACATCAGTTTTTAAAATGTTTGGCCTTTTTTCTAAATCCTGATTTTTAGATGACTATAGTTTCTCTTCTGAACACTGGTTTTTAAAATGTTTAGTATTTTCTCCCAATTTTATTTTCAAAATGACTGACTGTTTTTCAAAAATTAGAATTAAAGCATAGAGACCGAGAGTTAGTTCCCGCCGAGATGTTGCAAGAAGATTGGATTTAAGGATGAGTTCAGGGAGTAGGGCATTTTGCTCACCCCGATGTTGAGATAGATGAAGACTCCGAATGTTGGATCAGAGACAAGAAAAATAGTTGAGCCTAGAGATTGAATGAAGCAATGATGAACAAAAGAATGATGAGAGTCCTTACATTAGAATAGTATATGGACTAGAAAAAAGATCTACGAAAATGGGTAGAGACCCAAAAAGAGAGTTACTCGTGTAAGAGAAATAAGTGCGTGGGTATTCAATTGATGACATGAAGTGAAGATTACAAAGCATACTGCAGAAGAATGAAGTAGAGAAATCCGAAAATAACCTTTCAGGGAATAGGATTTTAAAGCAGAAAAAAATAAATAAAGAGAGAAAAAGAAGAAAAAATAAGAAAAATAAGAAAAAAAGAAAGAAAAATATTTGAAGACGAGCAAAGAATTTGATCTGCAGCTTCATGTTGAAGAGAAAGATCCTATCGAAGATTTCTTATTGGTAGCCATATTGGCGTGAATCCAGATTTCAAGATTTTCGATTGGTAGCCATGTTTGCGTGAATCCAGACTTTAAGATTTTCGATTAGTAGCCATATTGGCGTGAATCCAAAATTCAAGATTTTTTATTGGTAGCCATGTTTGTGTGAATCCAGACTTCAAGATTTTCGATTAGTAGTCATGTTGGCGTGAATCCAGATTTCAAGATTTTCGATTGGTAGCTATATTGGCATGAATCCAGATTTCAAGATTTCTGATTGGTCGCCATGTTGGCATAAATTCAGATTTCAAGATTTTCAATTGGTATCCATATTGGTGTGAACCCAGTTATTTGGTCTACAGCTTTATGTTGAAGAAGTATATCTTATTAAAGATTTCTATTGGTAGCCATGTTGGCATGAATCCAATTATTTGATCTGTAGCTTCATGTTGAAGAAGTGGATCCTATGGAAGATTTCTAATTGGTAGCTATTTTGGCGTGAATCCATATCTTAAATCTTTCGGGCATGATGTTAAGCCTTCGTTGATGTCAAGACGGTCAAAAATCGGGGCATCCTTCAGAGATTTTCAGTCTTCAGCCTTTTGGGAAGTAGTGAAAATTTTTCGGTACTCACACTATAGGAAACATGGTATCATTTCTAAAAATAAAGGTTCCATATAGGAAGAGCCAACATTTTTAAGATTTTAAAGCGAAAGGTTCTATATAGGAAGAACCCGTAACTTCAAGATTTCAGTGCAAAAGGTTCTATATATGAAGAACTCGTCAAGTTCTATATAGGAAAAACTTGTAGCTCAAAGATTTGAAGCAACATGATCTATATAGGAAGAGCCTGCAGCTTCAAGATTTCAGATCGAAAGGTTCTATATAGGAAGAACCCGTCGCTCCATCATTTCAGAGTAAACAGTTCTATATAGGAAGAACCAGTTACTCCAAGAGTGAGAGGTTCTATATAGGGAGAACCAACAACTCTTAACACTTCGGGGCAAAAAGTTCTATATAGGAAGAACCTGTAGATCAAAGACTTCAAAACGGGGAGTTTTATATAGGAAAAACTCACCGCTCTAGATTTAAAAAAAAGAAGTGAAAAAAAGAAAAAAAAAGAAAAAAGAAAAAAAGAAAGAGAAAAGAAGAAAATAAGAAAAAAAAGAATAAAAAGAGAAAAAAATGAAAAGAAAAAAAAAAAGAAAAAAAGAAATAATAGGAAAAAAGAGAAAAAGAAAAAGAAAAAGAAAGAAAAAAGAGAGAAAAGTTCTATATAACTCAAAGCTTCGGGATTTGAAGACGAGAAGTTCTATATAGGAAGAACTTGTAGTTTGACGAATTCATCTAGAGATAGCAAAAGGTTCTATACAGCGGGAACATGTAGCTCCAAGACTTGAATGTGAGAAGTTCTATATAGGAAGAACTTGCAGCCTGAAGAATTTGCCAATGTCAAGCTAAAATTTCCATATAGGAAGAACTTGTAGCTCAAAAGCTTCAGAAAGAGGAAAAGTGAACGGTTCTATGTAGGAAGAACTCGAAGCTCTAAATCTCCGAACAGGCAAGTGAGAAAGCAGATACAAACAAAGAATCAAGAGTCTTTTGTACTCGTTCAATTATAATATTTCATTTTTGTTAATGCCAAGATGATAAAAAAATCAGGGCATCATCTCGAGAACTTCTATTTTTTCAACCTTTTGGGAAGAATAAGAAATTCTTGGTGCTCGCACCATTAGAAAATGGGGAGCCGTGTTTGAAGACAAAAGTACTATATAGAAAGAATCCACATCTTCAAAATTCCAAGACGAAAGTTCTATATAGGAAGAGTCAGTAGTCCTAAGACTTCAGAGTAAGAAGTTTCATTTAGGAGAAACTCGTGACTCTAAGTGAAAGGTTCTATATAGGAAGAACCTGTAGCTCAGAAGACTTCGAAGCAAGGAGTTTTATATAGGAGAAACTAATGCTTTAGGATTTCAAGACTAGAAGTTCTATATAGGGAGAACTCTCAGTTTGAAGAATCCAAGATGCGAAAAGTTCTATATAGGAGGAACCCGCAGCGTTGATAGTTGAAGGCAAAAGTTTTATATAGGAAGGACTTGCATCCCAAAGACTTTACCGAGGACAAGCGAAAGTTCTATATAGGGATAATTTGCTTTTCCAAGGCTTAAGTCAGAAGAAGAGAGAACAGTTCCATATAGGAAGAACTTGTGATCTCAAATTTTTGATTTCAAGATTTTGTCTTCCCCAATGGATCCTCTATTTAGAAGATTGAAGCTTGAAGAGTAGGCCGAAGAAGAGCGGAAAGTTCTAGAAGAACCTGTGATTCTGAAGCCAGGGATAAGGAAGTAGGACAAAAATGAGTGCTTTTGATCTTTCCTTTGTTCTCGTTTCACAAGAACAAGCAAAGAGGGGCAGCTGTAATCACTCATTTTTGTTCGGGTTTTAGTATTATTAGTACTATTTTAATAGTAATGTAAAATCATAAAAAATTCAAAAAAAATAATATATATAATATAAAAAAAGCAAGCAAAAATTAATTTATTAAAGAAAGAAAAAGCAAAATAAATAAATAAATAATGGGGAGAGAAGGGGAGCACAAGGATCCACGTCACCCTCCCCACCCCTTACATTGCCTATTAAGGCGTGGGGAGCAGCCCTTTGGAACACACAACCAAATCGCCCCCAAAAATTTGGGGCAAGGCCGGCCTAATCAAGGCTGACCAAAAGGGGTAGAGGGTGGTGCCCTCAGCCCGAGCTGGTTCGATCCAGCATTTGATCGGGGTTCCTTTTTAGGTCCGATCTAGTTAATTTTTTCAGGCCATGACGGGGAGGAACAGAGATTTTGGTGAGGGTCGGTCGAAGTTTTCATCCGAGCTTCGAGTGGGGTAAAAATTCTATTCTTATCTATGTTTTTATTTAATATTGGTTTAGATATAGGGTAATAAATAGCTTAATTTATTATGTTTTTAATTATTAGTATGTTTTTAATATATATTTTGTTAGATTTAGTTTTTTAGGGTCTCGGTATTTAGTTAGGAGTGACATCCTGGGTCTCTGGGTGCCATCTCTTTTGGTACCGCAGATCGTAAGTTTTTATACATTAATGCCATATTCATGCATTTTATTTTGTTGCATATAGTATTAGGCCTTTATCCCGATATTCTAGTAGGAGTGTCATCCCGGTCTCCGGGTATCATCTCTTTTGGTACCATGGATATAGAGGCGAATTTAATATTGTCAGCATACATGCATTTTTAGGAATAATTATTAAATTAAATCAAATTTTTATTTTTCTTTATAAATACGATACGAATCTATTTGGTACCAATTTTGGGCGTATCAGGGGTGCTAACCCTTCCCCGTGCATAATCAACTCTCGAATCCAATTAAAATCTCTGGTTTTGTTTTTGATGTCCGGTCTACCTAATCCAAGTGACCGGTGGCGACTCCATTTTTAAAACTACGTGTTTTTTTTTTCTAAAAATTCCCTTTTTATGAATTTTTCAATAAAATGAGAAATACCCCAAACACAATTTTTCTTAATTTTTCATAGAGGCCCTCGACACTCCAAAAATAGTCGCTACACTAGAAATGCACTTTCGCGTTATTCCAAAAATCAATTATAGAGTTTGTCACATACAAAATAATTTTCTTTTTCCTTCTTTTTTCAAAATATTATTTTGAGTTTATAACCAACTCTAATCATGCTTAAAGCTCAATTCACAAAATTTTGTAAGCCTAAATATTGGGAATAAGTTTTTTTAATAATCCAATACCATAGCATAGGTAAATTAAAATTATTATTTAAAAATATTCAAAAAAAATCATAGACAATAAATACCTATTTTAACAGCATTGAGTTTGAACTATGAATGTATAGATAAAAACACGACAGTAAGGGGACGCACCAGAGTACTGAACGAACATCTTAACAACAACTATAACACCAACGAAAATCTTTGTTAAAAGGTCGTAGGTTTTTTCGGTTTAAATAGGCATCAAGTACTATCCTTGAGATTTTAGGAAAAATATTTGGTTAAACCGAAAAATGATTTGCTTGAGGCATGTATTAGACACTATCTTTAAAGATATTTCGCGCTGAAGTGTACCCTCCAGGATTCAACAAGCATTTCTGTTGAAGCATTAGACATTGCTCTCATAAGGAGAGAACCCGGCTTCGAACCTTGGAGACAACACAAACACTATTAGAAGGGAGAGCCTAGAATCCCGAATATAAACTATAAAATGGACAAGTAATTTATCAAAAAAAATCTTTTTATTCCTGGATACTATTAATATTTTAAAGCAATAAAAACGTCTCATAAGTTTCCGGTTCATTTTTCACTGCAATTATTGATAGTATTAATTTTTTTTCTTATCCATTGTAAATCTATCAATATTTTAATACTTTAAAAATATATGTATATTATAAATACAACTGTAGAAGAGGAAAAAAAACAACCTTACCATGTTTTGTATCAATATGAAGTTAGTTAGGCTATTACTTCAGATTTTTCATGCTAAGATCAAATATTTTACTACTTCTTGAATTGATTTTAAAACTTTCGTCTTGATCTAAGTCAACCAAAAGCGCAATATTATTCCATTAATTAAAACGTTCGTGTTGATGTCGTGTTAAGAAACTATTGAAATATAAATTATGGAAGTAAAAGAACAAAAGATGAATATAATATGAGAAAAAATATATTTTTATTTCTTGTGTATAATGAGCTTTACAATACCGTTATTTATAAGACTATAATCATAGGAACAATGAGACGTACAAGAATACGAAAGATCAAGAGCCATGGGAGATGAAAGGTGAATGAACTTCCCTTTAATGTTATACATAACATTATTATTATTATTATTTTAAAAATGTCCAACTATTTATAATTGTTAAGGAACATAAGCACATGTTGTCACATATTTTTATGCCCACTTTCATTTCTTAAAGGTCATGATGTAATTATTATAACATTGATGCAAAGGGATCCCAAGTTTACCATCTAAACATTGTTATCAATGTAGGCACATGGAATCTGTCAAAATCTCCATCAATTATGAATTTCACACACATATAATATAATATAGTATTTAATTGAACAAACGACTTTTTTTTTCCTGGGTTTATTTGTAATGACGGGTCATAATTTTCATATAGTAGGGTCAGAGTAGAGTACGAGGTATGGAGAATTCTCATACCACTACAATAACGATTTTGACTCATACCTCAACAAATTAAGTGTGGTCAATTCTAATATTTCTTATAACAAAATTTTAAAAATTTTATATCAGCTCCTTGAAAATCCCAAACCTCAAAAATCAAGTGGAGTCAATTTACGCCTAATTTTAATGTGGATCCGCCCATGCTTATTTTTAACAAAATGGATAAGGATTCCCCAACTTCTTTCATTCTTTTAATGTGACAAAATGTACTTAGTTTGTAGCATCTTGGCTTGGCCTTGCCATCATATGCATTTGACCAAATCATCAGTGTTTAAATTAGAACTTATTCATCAAAAGATGAGCTAACATAAAATTCCTACATTGAGACACTATAATTCATTCTTTTTATATATTTAAATTGGCCGAAAATTTAATCTTGGTGATTTAAATTAATAGTTCAATTAGTGTACACACTCAAATGATCAAGGAGGGAAAACCTAAGTTGTTTTATACATTTTGTATAGATCCACTTCAAATGATGAGGCTTTTGACCACACAATTGTAGTAACCACTTTTTTTCGTTTCCAATAGTTCGACTTTAAAATTATTATTTTGTTTCTATGATTTTTATTTTTAATTTTTATATTAATATTAAAATTCTAACTGAGTTGTGTTACGAGTTAATCAAACGCTAATTGAGTTGAAAATAAATTAAATAATAACTATTATTTTATTTTTCCTTCATATTATATATATATATATTCTTTAAGAGTAATTAAATAGTTAGTCACCTAATTATTAGAGTGTGGTTATGTTCAACAAATTAAAAAAAATTATTTCGTCAATAAGATTATTTTATTAATGATTGTTCATGTTTCATCCGCTCTTTGTGAAATCCTTAAAAGAAATGATAATTTCGCCTTTTTAGTATAACATATTTAGTCCTCAATGTTTGCACAATCTATGATCAATATAGTCTTAATTCTAAATAATTCAACAAATTTAACCTCACATTTACATACTTTATCAATTTGATCTTCAAACTCATCATCATTATCAACCCTTACATTTTTCTTTAACTTCTCTTTTTATTTGTTTGATTTTTGTTGGTGCTGGGTTTGATTTTCACATAATTACCAAAAATTGGAGTGACGAATTGTTGATGAAATGAAATGTGTGAGTATGGTGATGAAATGAAATGAATTGTTGATGAAATTATTATTTTTATAGAAAACGATAATAATTGGGCGACTAATGGTTACGCATTCTTTAAATAAACCAACTAAAAATTATAGTATTGACTTTTTTTTAGTCAATTTTTTAACTTTGATTCCTTATTTTTTAAAATTTATTATTAATAAAATTATGAAAAAAAACATGTTTAAAAATATTCAATCAAGTAGTTTAAAAATATTTTTTTATAAAATTTAATTAATTAAAATATTTATGGTCAAAATTTCAATAATTTTAATTTTAAAAAGTCAAACTAAACAAATTTAATGGAACAAAGATAGGATTTGATATTTGACAAAGCTAGCTTATAAAAAATAGACGAAAAAATATATTATAATAACATTTTAGATTGATGGTTTTTAACCGTTTTTTAAATTGCCGCGTGGCAGACTCCCCATAAATTGAATTTATTGTCTAGCATTCTGATAATGTTGAACATTGAATTAAAATGTCGTCCCTGCAGAACAAATACAGGCAAGTCAGCTCAGTTACTTTACTCCAACTGGAAGCAATAAAAACATTTCCTTCCTATCTAAGTCTATTTTGTTTTAATTTATTTTTCACAGTACATTTCATTTCCACCACTGGCACCAACCATGGTTCAATACGACCTTGTCCGTTCCCAAAAGACACGACCGACTACGCGCTAAATTTTAGCTGATTAGGACACCACTAATTCAAAATTAATGATGTAACATAATGATTTGGATGATTGCTAACTTTTCTCTCTCTTTAATTATGGTTTTAATGATTGGTGGTGGGTATTGGGGACTCACCCTTTTTGCTAGTATATTAGTCTTAAGATACCTAACATCAGCTGGATTCCTTAATTAAATTAGTCTTAATTTTTGTTGTTGTAATCATTTGTTACCAATAAAAAATAAAATTTATTTTTGCAGATAATGTTGTGGGTAGAAGGATGTATTTATAATATGACAAGGTTGCATGATTGAGTAGACTATTATTTTATTTGTTTCTAAAAACACTAGTATTGATAAATAAAAAATAAAAAAATCACTAGTGTTCCGTGATTATATTTAAATTGGATCGGATTAGATTCTTGAACAAGATGTAACACACGTAATGTTTTTAATTACATCTCTGTTTAATAAAAAAACAATGCGACAAGCACACATAAGTGAGAGAGTGAGCAATTAAGCAAATCTTTATAAGCAAGGCTGCTGCTGTTCCTTGGGTTGCATGTCAAGGCAAGTTTTGCCGCTGACCTGGCAAGTTATGTTCAATAAAGGAAAATTGAAGGGAAAAAAAAAGAGTGAAATTGCATTAAATTTGAGTAATACTTGAGAATACTTCTTACCAATTTTATGATTGACCACTTCCCCTTGGACTTAAATTCATGTCGAAGTCAATACCCATTTTGGGTCCTTTGGAATAGAGTTAAAATGTAAAGAAAGAAAAGAAAATAAATGAGTTGGTCACTTTTGTTGGTGAATAAATCTAAAAATAGAGCACAACAAAAATAGATGAGTGACATTAATTGAAAAAAGGTAAAGAAATCTATGGTACACGTATCTACTACTAGGATGACTATATATATAACTTGATTACGAAAGTAATAAAAAAAATATGCTTGAAAAGTAAAAGGGCTTAATTAAGAGAAGGCTTAAATGAAAAATAAGTGTCTAAAGTATACAATTTTTTAATTTTAGGTGCCTAAAGTATTTTTTGTAAAAATAGATGTTTAAAGTTTCAAAAATTATAATTTTAGGTACCCGGCTGTTAAAAAAATTTAAAAAACCGTTAACCAATACAAAATTGACACATGTCATTTTTAATTTCTTTAAATTATTTTTTTAATAATTTAAAATTTTACAAAATTTTTTTGAAATTCTAAAACTTTCTAAAGTAGTCCCTAAATCCTAAATCCCAAAATCCTCATTGCTGCCGCCGCCGGCTGCCCACCTTTCGATCGTCGGACCCAGCCGACCATTTCTCCTCACTCGTCGTCGCTGAAAACTGGCAAACGGTGTGTCAACCAAATATTGAACGTCGAACGTGAAATAATCGTTCGATTGGCACACTGTTCGCCAGTTTTCGGCGACAACAAGTTGGGAGAAATGGCCGACTGGGTCTGGCGACCGAAAGGGTGAGGCCGGCGGCGACAGCGGTGATGATTTGGGGATTTAGGATTTTTTAGGGATTTAGGGGCTGATTTGAACATTTTTTTGTAAATTTTGGGATTTTAAAAAATAAATTTTAAAGTTTTTATAATAATTTTAAAAAAATCAATATACATGCCACGTGTCGCGTTTTTAATGAATAACGGTTTTTTTAACAGCCGGACACCTAAAATTATAACTTTTGAAACTTTAGGCACATATTTTTACAAAAAAAATACTTTAGGCACCTAAAATTTAAAAATAGTATACTTTAAGCACTTATTTTTCATTTAAGCCTTAAGAGAATAAAGACCGTTTGGTTTTAGAGATGTATGTGGGTATTGGGTACTGAGGTTGGCCGAGACGTAGTTTTTCTTTGAGTGAGTCGAGTGTGTTGCATGCTAGTGTTGCCACATAGTCAAAACATTGAATCTGATTACATTGTGTACAGTTTATTTTCAACACTTTGTTGATAACTGGCTACATTGTGAATGTGGTACCTCCATGTCACTACATAGTTAATTTAGCTTTTATTTTATTGTTATCAATTTTGGACACATCACACTGCCAACATTATTTCTTTAGTTAGTTTTACATTAAATTAGCAACAACTTTAATAACATTACTCCACCATTGGTTTCGATACTTGGCGCACTATTTGTGTGGCCACTTTATTACTTGTTAACGATGTGTTTGTTTGCACCATATTGTGCTGACATTATGCAAAACATCAACCACATTATTAGTATTTACTACGAACTTGGACCCAACAAGTAATGTCTCAAACTTCACAATTAGTGTACAACGTTAGTCATCTCCTTCTCTTAAACAGTATATCGTTGCTTAGTGTCATTAAGCTTCCGACTTTCATAAGCAATGGGATGTCCCTTTTGCATTAGAATACCTTTAATAGTGAAATGAGAAGCATCACTGTGTACCTCAAATGATTTGGTATGATCGAGAAGGTCCAACACTTGTTCATCTATCACAGCTTGCTTTAAGGCTTTGAAAGCTTTTTGAAACTTCTTGTTCTTATCCCACACCCATTTTTTCTGCAACAAGTCGGTCAAAAGTGTGGTTGTTGCTAAATATCCATGAATGAACCTTCGATAATAGTTCACCAATCCAAGGAATGACAATAAATCGAGAACTCTTCTTGGTGGTTCACATTCTTGAATGAATCAAACCTTTGCCTCATCAATACACAACTTCCTTTGTCATGTAATGTGCCCCAAGAATGCTACATCTGTTTGCGAAAATGAGCATTTTTTCTTTCTTCAAATAAAGCTTATTTTCCCTTAGTACTTGGAAAACTTGCTTTAAGTGATTGATGTGTTCCTTTAACATCTTACTATATACTATAATATTATGTAAGTACACTACGGCAAAGCGATCCAAGAAAGGTTAGAACACTTTGTTCATAAGTTTATAATAGGTAGCATGTGCATTGTTAGGCCAAAATGCATAACTAGAAATTCTAAAGTGTTATACCTCGTTAAACATGTAGACTTTCAAATGTCTTCTTCGATTATCCTAACTTGATAGTACCTTGACCTTAAGTCCAACTTGGAAAATCACATTGCTTCTCCAAGTTGGCCGAATAATTTAGAAATAAGTGGGATTGGATACTTTTTCACATGGTAATCTTGTTTAGTGCACGGTAGTCAACACATAGTCAAAGTGACATATCATTTTTTTTTGAAATAAAACCTACGCACCAAACGAAGCTTTTGATGGTCGGATGTACTGAGCATCCAACAAATCTCTTTATTGCCTCCTTAATTCCTCAAGCTCGAGAGGCGACATGCAACAAGGTGTCACGATAGAAGGTTCTATACTAGGCTCAAGCTCAATAATGTGATCCAACTCTCTCTTAGTTAAAAGCTTTTAAATTCCCACTTTCTCTACATTCTTAGGGTAGAATTGACATTTTAGCTCTTTTTTTTAAATTCCTCTCAAGTAGCAATGGTGCAATCTTACTTCTCAATCTCACCATGCCTACGACGCCACCATAGTATCATGGTATCTTCCAAATAAAGTGAGGTGTGGTTAATCTTCCTAGAATTCTCCATGACGTTTGTGGCTTGAAAGTATTGTGTCAAGCTCTACAAGAAGTTATCTGCCTCTTTTACATTCCTAGCCCCTTTATCAACCTTGGATTTAGGAACATCCATACTCAAAGAAGTTGAAATTGGGACGAATAAGTTAGCTCTCCATCATGAACTAGTGTCTTCTTAAAAAACACCATTTCCTCCCTCATATTTCTGAAATCCCCATGTACTATTTTATCTTTATCATTTAGAGTTTTGTTTTCTTCTTTGAGGATAAGCATTTCACTAGAAAAAGAATTTAAAGAAGTATCACATTGTTGTTAAACACTTAGCAGTAGCCTCGTTTAGGGCTCCCAACATTTTCTCATAAAGCTTGTTGATCCTTCCATCAAGCTCCTCTAGATAAGAGTCCACCTCCCTCAACTTGTCCTCTCCATCATCTACTAAAAGCTCTACCTTCATGAGCCTTATGTTCATATCCCTCATTTTCTTCTATCCCTTGGAAGGCCCACAAAACTTCGACCTTCCCATGTTTTCTCTTTCTTGCTCCTCGCTGCTTGGCATAACTTCTTAATGCTAGCTTTGGCTCTCGAAGGAAATGTTGACTCTAATACCAAATGTTATGGACTTACTATTTTCTTGCTCGTGCAGCACTTAGACATTCCTTTTGTTGTGAATATGTCAATAAATTTCTTAAAGAAATATTAAGTAGGAAAGAAGATAATTGGTTGATGCCTAAAAGTAATAGACACCAAATAAGAGAGGTGGAGATGAGGACCAAAGTGGTTGGTGGTGGTTTTAGGCGGTTCACCCCAGCAAATTTGGGCGGAGAGTTGCAGACAATACGATGGCCGAAGTAAACAGGGAATGGAGAAGAGAGATGGGAAAAAAGAGGAGAGGTGGTGTTTCCCCGGTGGTTCCATTACTGACTTCATACCCCCTCAATGTTGTCTTCGATCTTGCCCTTTATTCTCGATCCCATGGTATTTATAGCCCACGATACTGTTGCTGGTGGGATTAAACCAGACTTAGCATCATGATACTATTGATGTAACGATAAAATAGACTCGGTTGTCATGTAAAAGACTGAGTTGTCTGGTCAAATAAACTCGATACCTATCATGTCGAGGCGCGACAGTTGAGTATGGGGTGCGGTCTGAAAAATGGGAGCTCTAGAGGCCATGGTGCCCTACATGCTGAGGAGTGGTGTGGAGAATAAGAGCTCAGAAGGAGTTGCAACGGAAGCTTTGAATCCGGAGACAGATATTGGGTACAAAAGAACTCAAGTACTAATACTTGAAAAGAGAATTTTATAAACTTAGAGAATGTTTTTACAAAACATCTGGAGTCTTAGATTTTCATTCTTCTAAGATAAAGTCTAAGATTTTTTTGAATAGTCTAAATGTGATTATAATATAGTATCTGTTCATACATATTCTTAATCGTTTGACAAGACACACACATCTTGCAAACAAATCGATTGAACTCGAGTCTCCTATGATGAGCATCATACGTTTTTTTATGAGACCACTTGTTAGGTTCAGATAAAGTCTAAGATTTAATTTAAATGGTAGAATTTTTGGTATGTGACATTTTGCACGAGTAAACCTTTACAGAAAATATAAGTTTCCATCTTGTAGAATAATATATTTAAAAAGACGTGGAAGGGTATTGGGCATTTTTGTCAATCCGAAAACCTACAGTTGTATATAGCGTAAACTTAGCTGTAGGAGAGAGGGTGAGAGAGTTGGCAAGACGTAAAGCGTAGACGCGAAACAGAGTGGTTGGAGCCGGAGGAGCCTTTAACTCCATAAAGCCACTCCTTTTTCCGTGGCAGTTACTTTATATAGGAAGTAGTAATTAATACAAATAAAAGGCTTGTTTTGTCAGTTCCTGACTGCCTCATTATTTCTCTATAAATAAAATCCACTTTGACTTCCTCTAAATTGCTCTTATATTCCTTTCGAATTTATATTAATTTAATTATTAGATTATATCCTCATTACATTTAGGTAAAATTGGGTTTAATTTTGAATTTATATTAATTTATAATAAATGTAATGATTCTATTCTTGAATCATACTCGGGTAAACTACATAAATAATTCTTTGACTATAGATTTTTTTAGGTTCTCCAACTATGAAAAGTTGCAAAATGGTCTCTCAACTTAAAAAGTAACAAGTTTGTCTGATTTCGTTAAAAAAATTAATGGCTGAGGACGTGGCAGTTAACAAACTTGGCATAATAAAAAAATTAGTCATTCATATTTACACATTCAACCAATTTATTTTCAATTCGAAAAAATCAATAAATATATTCCTCTTTATTTACTCATTATATCAATTTAACCATTTTTATTTAACCCTTCACTATGGCACTGTCTTCCTATTTATATATAAATACATTATTATAATTATTGTTGTTGTTATCACTATTGGTATTTAATATATAAATTTCAGTAATCAATGAGTGACATTTGTTATCCAAAAATTATTAAATAATTTCTAAGTTAAAACATGACCAAATTAATAGAATAAATTAATAAATAGGACTAAAATTATTGATTCTTTTAATTAAGACTATATTGGCTGAATGTGTAAATATAGAGGACTAAATATATTATTATGCTAATTTTTGTTAATTATCACGTCATCAACCTTTAAATTTTTAACGGCATCAGATCAATTTGTTATTTTTTTAAGTTGGAGGATCATTTTATAATTTTTTATAGTCGAGGCACTCAAGAAAAATCTCTATAATCGATGGACTATTTAACCTATAAAACTATTTTAAAGTTTAAATTGAATTACGACAAATATATAAATTATTGAATGATTTGAGACTTAACATAATATTAACATGAAAATAATTAAAACGCAACAACACCCAAAAACATTAATCGGACATGAGTATATGACCATTTAAAATCTACAAAAAAAGTTACCAACAACCAGTTGATCTAGCGGGATGTGGTGCTAGATTTTTTAAACAAAGTCAGTGGTTTGAATTTTACAATTGTAAATGGAGCAAATTAGGTTGAGAAACTCGCCCCCATAATAGGTCTCGGCAATACCCGATCCGAATTAGTCAGCCAATATGTTGTATTCCCGTGATTAAACCAAAAAATCTACATAAATGACTAATCAAAACATAATCCTACATATAAGAGAAAAATTAAGGCGAAAAAATTAAGATTTTTTTGAACAATTTCTATCTAGAGAGAGAGAAGGGGGATTTTGCTCCTACTGAGTCTTGAACCCACAACCTAGGGAAGGGAAGGATGTCAACTGAGAGCTTAACCACATGCTCTAGAGATTGTTGACATTTAAGATATTTTTTCTAAATGGAATAACTAAAAGAATTATATATATTTGATAAATCTTAAATATAATCTTAATCTTACCTAGAGGTGAGAAAAGAAAAATTCCAGGGAATGAAGAAGGTACTCCTAGTGGGTCTAAAACCCATCACGACTTAAAGAAAATGAGGGAACAAAGATGAGTAACTTGATTAATCGGCTAAATGTGTTTGCTCAAAATTATATAAAATATAAGATAAATAAGATACGACATAAATATATGATGCAAAGACATGAATTACTTTTGAAAGCAAAACAACATACCATACCATGCAAAATATAGTACGGCACATTCATAAAATATACACAAAACAAATCATTAACTTTAAGGACGTTATAATTTAATACTATAAACACATAAAATAGCACCAACACAACTATATTGTAAAATACTAACACAAACCTTATTTTTCAAGGTTTAGTGCACATTTGTCCCTCAAACAATATCGATTTTTCCATTTTGATACTTAAATAATTTTTCTTTGGTTCCTAAATTATCATTTAAGCACACAATTTAGTCAACAACGTTAAAAAAACAACATTGACACATGGCATATTAAAAACGCGGCACATGGCACTTTTGATCTTAAATTACCATGATAAAACTAAAAAAATTTCAAAAACATCCAATTTTATTAAGAAATTTAAAATATTTAAAAATAAATTTAGAAAACTATAACATATATAAATATAAAACGAGAAATAAATAATTATTTTTAATAATTAAAAAAAATAAAAAAGTTGCAAAATATAATTACACATGTAATTTTTTTAAAACTAAAATTTTTAAAAAATAAAAACAAATTTAATCAATATCGGTCATTAATCGATTAACCTTGATCAGTAGTTGTCAAAATCAATGATATTTCTTTAATATTTATTTTTTAAAAAACGATTTTTCAAGGTTAATGGTTAGTGCCATGCCATACTTCTCTATTGATTGGAAATATCACGCGGACGTATTTCATAGAAGTGTCGCATGTCATTTAGATTTTTAACATCGTTGTACTCGGTGTTAGTTCTGAGCATGTTCAATAGGTTCGACCGAGCAAGGCCTCCGAAAAATATGGGGCCTCACATGAGTTGTCTAATATATATATTTTTAAAAAAATATTGTAAAATATATGCAACAATATTAAAAAATAGTCCAAATATTAATTGTGATTTATGACTATGGCCACTCAATTCCATTAACTTTCCTAATGTGAAAGTTGCGTATGGAGTCTTATTAATTATTCCTATTATTGTTGCTTCTACATAACAAAGTTTTTCAAAATTAAAGTTTTTGAAGTCATACTTACGGACAACTATGTCATAAGAAATGCTGAATGGACTTGTTTTGATGGTAATTGAGAGAGATATTTTGAAAGAAGTTAATATTGAAAAGCTGTAGATTATTTTGCTTCAAAACATGTAAGAAGAACAACATTTAAAGTGAAATTGTTAGATTTTTAGATGTTTGTAAGTCATTTTTATGTTGATCAATAGAGTAATCTAACATTTTTATGTTGTCAAGAGTGGTGAATGGACTTTTGAATGAAATTGGTAGAAGCAATAGAAAACTAAAAAATTGACACAAATATTTATAGTGGTTCAATTTCTAAACTAAGTCTACATCCACCACCTTAGCTCTCCCACTAAGGATTTCCCCAAATTCACTAAATTTGTCTTTCTTTTGAGGCAAAAGAGAAAACCTTACAACAAGGTTTATACTCCAAAACCTTGTCTACATCTCTCTCAAAGAGAAAAATACAAATGAAGCAAACAAACGAAAACCTCACAAAGGCAAAATATATAAAATTATCGTGTAACAATGACACAGTACAACCCAGCTTAAGCTCATCATTGCACTCCATCTGACTCAAAATACGCATGGTACTCTCCAACCACTTCTCAGCCGCCTCAGGATTTAATCCCCTAAACTCTACACTTTCCAGACTATGAAGACGCTTCAATGGTAAACCGTGATTGACGACCATAGCAGATGTCGGTGCTTACACATGCACTCCAGCTATCGCAGCCTGGAAATCTCCCATTATTGCTTGAATTAACATTGTCATATCACCAAAAATTGGTACTTGTAGAGCTTTAGGTACACCCTCAACCCCAACACCAGCAGGAGGAATAGGTCAGACGGACGGTGGTGGCTTGAAGTTGGTGGATTGAAAGGGATTGATGTTTTTTTTTCTTTTTGGGTGAAAAAACGAACTTCTAAAAATTTAGAGGTGGAATTAAGAATAAACATTTTTAATTAATGTACATGTCATCAAGGTAACAAAAACAAACGTTCGAGTAACCAGAAGTTTACACAATAAAAACGTAAATGACCAAAACGTTCATTTTTTGAAATTGGTGACCAAAAGTTTACACTGACTAAACGTAAGTGAAAATTGCAATAGTTTACTCTCTCTTTTTTTCCGCTGCCAAATCAACAAGTCGTTAACGTTTAACGGCAACAAACGTCTTAGTGACAAAAAATTTATAGATAAAAAACGTAAGTGACCTTATCGATTGAAATTAAAAATTGGTGACGAAAACTATACTCAACAAAAACATAAATGATCGTTGCGGTAGTTTACTCTAAATTTATTTGATCTCCTTACAAACTGAATGGACTCGGTTACTGTAGACAGTCTAAAATAGCCTGCTTTTGCGTACGAAATGGCCAACCACACAAGGAGGCTCTTGTCTTTTCCTAGGGTGGCCTAACTAACTACAAGGTAGGTGAAGCTGTTACTGTACAGCTCAGCTGTTTGAACCAACAATGCCCATTAGGATGCCGAATCCATGGAGTTCGTTACTTACCGTTAAAAATCCCTGATTAACTTCAATCGACGGCCAGATGTGATTAGTAACCACATTTTACATACACGTGATTATGTGATCCTTCCACACTCTTTCTTTTCTCTGACCAAAAACAGAAACCACAAATCTTCGGTATCACCGTCCGTATGAATTGACAAGAAAGCCCTACAGAACATAAAATATTAGGGGTTAACTGTGGCGGAAGTCCCTAAACTATGGAGCAGGTTTTAAATTAGACACTAAACTTCAAAATATTCTAATTAAATCCTCGAATAATCAAATCATTTTTTCACCCAAAATTTTTATTTTAAGTTAAATGCTATAAATATGAAGTTGTTCATTTTAAAACATGCAAATTAAACTATGACTCGACTAAACAAATTGAATTTTTTATTTGAATTAAATTAAAATGTAAGTTCATAAACTCGACTCGACTCGAAAAAAAATTCAAATAAAGTCTGAGTTGTAAAAAAAATTCAAATAACTCGGAATTTTTAGTAATTAATAGATCAATTTTTAAACTCGAGTTGAGTTGAGTCGAGTCTCTCAACTCTATCTGATATATGTATATCAGATATGAAAAAAATATAAAGAAATATATATGTAAATTGAATAAAAAAAGATATATATATATATATATATATATATATGAAGAAAAAATATATATATATCGTATAAGGTTATAGAAAGTCGTTTAAATAAGAACCAATTAGTATCATAATATATAAATGTTTACATTAAATTTGAACAAAAACTCGAACAAATCGACTCGACTTGAATAAAAAATTTAAATAAAGTTTGAGTTATAAAATATGAGTCTTCAACTCGACTAATTCAAAAGGTTTTAACTCGACTCGATTGAATTTTCACTCCCTAATATTTAGGGTACAAACAACTTGAATGTAATGTCTTAACAAGTTAGATAACATTATTATTTTTTGACAAATCCTAATCATATATAGAGAGGAGGGGAAAGAGAGAATTTAGGAGAAGGAATAGGGTGTTGTTAGTGAGTCTAGAACCCACGACCTAAGTGAATGTAGAATAAAGATAATCAGCTTGGCCAACTGGCCAAATGTGATTCCTCAGTTAGATAACATTATTAAATTCAAGATCATTTGTTGTTTTAACATGTCAATTCTAAATCCTTCATGTGATAAGTATATATACATTTTTATTTTTTTTATTTTAAACATGTTATACATTAAATATAAGAGTTGGTTATATTTTAATACACAATATACGTAATAAATTATACAATTATTGCCTATACAGTACCTAATTCAAATTAGTCAACCAATGGGTTGAATTCCGGTGGTTATACCAAAAAATTACACAATCCTTTTTGTTTGAACTATACAATCTAAAACGTAAATATCTAACCATAAACTATAACCTTAAATCTTAAATTCTAAACCATACACTCTAAAGCCCTAAGTCCTAAATTAAACTTATAAACCCTAAATTTGACAAATTAATATAAACTTTAGTTCATACACCTTATGCATCGAAGTTTTTCTCTAAATTTAATCAAATTTTAAAGGTAATTTATATTTTAGATCATCAAATTTAACATCCACTTTCATTTACATCACAAACCTTTAATTTAATCAAATTACATCATTCAATTTTTATTATTTATAAATTGAGCAACTTGTATCGGCACAGTTAAATAACTATAATGTAAAAAATTGAAATTAACATTTTTATTTAACACAATTTTCACATATCATCAATAAATAATGTTTAATTATAATTTAAATATTTTTGTTAGGATTTATAGGAAATTAAGTTAATTTTAAGCGAAATGTTTCAAAAAATTTTATAGAAAAATATTTAAATTGTCAATTAAACATTATTTGGTGATGATGTATGAAAAATAGTGACTGGGTTTATTAATACTAAAAGTTGAATGATGTAATGTGGTTAAATTTAAGGTTTGTGATATAAATGAAAGTGGATGTTAAATCCAGTGATTAAATTACCGGATTTTTAAAATTAAAACTAATGATCAGAATGATGGAAAAGTTTGAGTGATTAGAGCTAATCTAATGCTTCAACAATTTAATTATAAGGTTTTAAAGTTTTATAACCTTTACCGTAACTTAGGAGTGTTTAATGCAGTTAACTCCATTATTAATCCATCTTTTTAGCCATTAATTTTTATATATAATTAAAATTTTGTTATAAGGGTAATTATGTAAAAGGGTAATAAGCAGGGAAGGTTCCTTAATCAAAACGAGAAGAAAGGGAAAAAAAAAAAGCATTTTTGGCCGGCAAGGTGTTTATGTTAAACCACCGAACAACAACCACTTTCCTTCACAACTCCTCTTCAATTATTTATGATTTTTCTTCTTTTTTTTTTTTTAAAAGTTTACTTCATAAATCATATTTTATTGAATTAATAATATTAAAGCTCATCTAAAGCATTCAAATTTGGCTATAAAACGTATAATTATCCTATCGTTATTCTTTTCCACTTTTCTAAGCCTTCCTTTTCCTTTCTCTCTCCATTCCTCTGTTTTCTCTCTCTTGCAGTCCTTCGGAAAACCGCATCCATCCCCCGGGAAACTGCTCTTTTTCTCAGGCGAAGAAGGTCTCCTTGTCGCCGGAAATCACTAATCTGTCTAGCTTTGATCATTTTCCTGTAATGTTTAGAGCATTTCTTTTCGTGATTCGGGTACGGATCTCCGGGGTTTGACTCGTTCCGGTGGAGTACGCGGCGCGTTTTCAGAATGTGGCGTGTTCCGTTGACGTTTGACGTTTCCAAAGTGTGAAGATCGTGATTTAGGGTTTGGTATTTGCGGATTTTACTCTTTTTTTCGTTGTTCTTTGGACTGTTTCTTTTGATGAATTGCGACAAAACGGTAGCCTGCAAAGAACCATTGCGGAATGAGATGGTGAGCCAATTCTTCTGTTGTTTTCTTTTTCCTTTTTCCTTTTTTTGAGATTTTTAATCGATTTTCCACGGTTTTATTTTTATTTACCCTGCGTGTCGTTGTACGGATCCAAAGCATTTTAATTGTGAAACGGTTTATTAATTTTCCATGATTTTTTCTGGTTTTCTTATATTTGTTCTACACCCTTTCATAAAATAGAAACTAAAACTTTAAATCTAGAAAGAAATTCAATGAGAACATCATGCGCTGAGGATTTTGCTTAATAAATTTTCTTATCATTCATTTTAGATTTACATTTCAAATTTTACAGGCTTTCCTATATAATTATTAATAAATAGTTTTGCTTTAATTAATATACATGTTTGTTTGTTAAATTTCCTTCTTGAGGTAGAGTTTATTTTGACTACGTTTTAGATTTTGTGGATAAGATTAAGTTATTTAATGAATTTCATATTTTTTAACTATTTTTTAGAAGTTGTTCTCGTAAGTCCGTATTTTATTGTTGAAATTGTCTGGTTTTTGACTGACGATTTAACATGGTTTTCTGTTATTAATCAATTTTTGACTTTATATTTATGGCATATATGCTATGTACGATGAATTCAGCTTGTCGTAAACCTTTGACTCACGATTTGAATGGAAACTTTGGGGTGCAATTTTACTTTACTTGGGCCGTTGATTTGATTTAGACTCAGTCAACCATCTGTTATCTGTATGCTTTAGAAATTATCTTGGTTCTGAATTTTGATGGTGTCGGCCTTCTGGTTTCACATTTATTCTTGGCTTCCAAAATTTTCCATTTTCACCGTTAACATTTCAGAATGAACTTTGATCCCTTTTACATTATTACTGTTTGGGAGTCTGGTCTAGTGATGGTGATTGATACATGGTCGTAAATGCATTCACGTTATCTTTTTGTGCTATAGTTTTCTCTTATACGCATTGCATGGACTGTATTAGGCCTATGCATCATACTTTTTTCACCTTTGTATTCTGATTTGAAATTATCTTTGATTGTTAGACTAGAATATGGTTTTTATTTATTTTGGACGAGAATGGTGCAAAAAAAATTCTGTTAAGAGCTTAGTTGAAATCTCTGCTTTCCGAGTCTAGGTGATAGTAGTTAATGCAGCAGAGGTTGAACTAATATTTAACTGTAACTTACTGAAAACATTTTAAACTAGTGGTGTTGCCTGTGTGCATTTAGTGTGTTACGAATGTTGTTGCTGCATGCAGGTATGGAGGTCAGTTTGCTTCTGTCTTTGTTTCTATTTACTGATATATGATTCTTTAAATTTGTTTATGTACTTCTTTTGGTAGGTGGAAGGAAGGGTGTGTTTATCCAAAGAGGTAAGAAATGGGTTAGAGATACTGAAGCGTAAAAGGCTCCGACGAATAAAATCTGAAACTGTCTCTGTGACATCTGGTGTCACAAATATGATGTCTAGAAGTGGGGGAGATGCTTTGAGAGTTTCAGCATCATGTGGAATGAGGTTGCAGGGGAAAGCAGAATCATTTTCTAGGTCAAATGTTTCTTCAAGTGAGAAGGACGTCTTTTCAAAGCGCAAGGTTGATAAGTTTTACACTAACGATCTTGAATGGACTGAGAAAATTCCAGAATGTCCTGTATTCTACCCTACAAAGGAAGAGTTTGAAGATCCTTTAGTTTATTTGCAGAAGATAGCTCCTGAAGCTTCCAAATATGGTAAGACCTTTGTTTTTAGCCTTTTCTAGAAATTTCAACACTTTCCATCTCCAAATCCCAACATCCACTCCCCGTTCCAACCTTGGTTGGAGGACTAGAGAATACAACCTAAAACATAGAAAATAGAGACATGTGATGGATTGATGGTCCATATCTTGGTTGTCTTTATATTCATTTTTACGAGAAAAAAATGCAAGTAACTTCTTATTGGAAGTTTTTTTTTTTAAATATTGTTTCTCTAGGGACTGAATGAAGCAACTGCTACTTCATCTATGTGGTATTGCTTGTCTTCACTGCTACACATCTTTTGTGAAGGTTTTCATTGTAGTTGCAGTAATACGATCCTGTTTCCATAGTTGCATAAATAGAAAGATCAGAATAAATGGATCTGTTTTGAAATTAATTATCAGGTTCAAATGTTTCAACGGTATTTATGGAAGAACTGTTTAGTACTTTGCCACACCAATAAAACCAAGTTAACTTCTTTGTATCTTGAAGGGAAATTTTCTAAAATTAGCTCTTTAGTTTTTTTTCCTACTTAAATAAATGCCAAGGCGTTTTGAATATTTTCTCTGTAATTCACAGGAATATGCAAAATCATTTCCCCTGTAAGTTCTACTGTTCCTGCTGGAGCTGTATTGATGAAGGAGAAAGTAGGATTCAAGTTCACAACTAGGGTGCAGCCGCTTCGTCTTGCTGAGTGGGATACTGATGACAGAGTCACCTTTTTCATGAGTGGAAGGTGAGCTCTTTTACTTGAAACAAATGTTATTTTGTGCCTAGTGTATTTTTCGGTTTTGAATTTGTTAATGGCTTTTCAGAAATTATACGTTTCGTGATTTCGAGAAAATGGCGAACAAGGTGTTTTCTCGTAGATATCATAGTGCTGGTTGTCTTCCTACAACATACTTGGAAAAAGAATTTTGGCATGAAATTGCTTGTGGGAAGATGGAAAGTGTTGAATATGCTTGTGATGTTGAGGGTAGTGCCTTTTCTTTATCTCCCAGCGACCCGCTTGGAACTAGCAAATGGAATTTGAAGGTGTTGAACTCAGTACTATCATCTCTAGGTTTTTTTTGCATAGGCTTGTTTGCTTAATTTTTCCATGATAGTAAATTTTAGAAAAGTAAAATTTCTATTTTATTGCATTGTTGTTTGAACTTTTAATTACTTCAAGGTTAATTTGAACTTAAGAACAATTTGATACTGACCTTGTTATGGTTGACTCTATACCTGTTCTTGATTATGGTTCAATAGGTTTTTATGTACTTCGTTTTGGTTTATTTCAGAAACTCTCACGGCTGCCAAAGTCCACTTTGCGTCTTCTCGAAACTGCAATTCCGGTATTGAATTGTTCCAAATCTCAATTTTTTCTCTCCATATATAAGTTGCGGATTTGCTTAGATTTATGGTTTTATTATATTGAACTGATATTTGTTTCAGGGAGTAAGCGATCCCATGCTTTACATAGGAATGCTATTTAGTATGTTTGCTTGGCATGTGGAGGATCATTATTTGTATAGGTAAATGTTATCAAACATTTAATTCCTTTTTAAGTTATTTACTTTCTCAATAGTTTGTAATTAATCCTTCTTCGTTTGTGGCAGCATTAATTATCATCATTGCGGGGCAGCAAAAACTTGGTACGGCGTACCTGGTCATTCTGCTTTAAGATTTGAGAAGGTTGTCAAAGAACATGTGTACACTAATGATATCCTATCAGTGGATGGTGAAGATGGAGCTTTTGATGTGCTTTTGGGTAAAACGACCTTATTTCCTCCAAATATTTTGTTGGAACATGATGTCCCTGTCTACAAGGCTGTACAGAATCCTGGAGAGTTTGTAATTACCTTTCCGAGAGCTTATCATGCTGGCTTCAGTCATGGTAAGGTCTATTTACTTAAGATGTTCAGTGTCTGCTCTTACAGAATTCAAAGAATATGTTTCTAATTGTAATCTTTTAGGTTTCAACTGTGGTGAGGCTGTGAATTTTGCTATTGGTGATTGGTTTCCTTTGGGAGCTGTCGCAAGCTTGCGTTATGCACATCTCAATAGGGTGCCTCTCCTCCCTCACGAGGAACTTTTGTGCAAAGAAGCTATGCTTCTCAGTACAAGTTTAGAACTGGAAGATTTGGAATTTCCGCCAGCAGATTTGGCTTCTTACCATTCCATTAAGGTTTCATTTGTGAAGCTGATACGTTTCTTGCACCGCGCCCGTTGGTCTATCATGAAATCAAGGGCATGTAACAGTGTATCTCCAAATTATTATCGAACTATCGTCTGCACTTTATGCAAACGCGACTGTTACGTTGCTTTTGTTAACTGCAGCTGTTACTCTCATCCTGTTTGCTTGCGACATGGTAACCTATCTGATCCTGCTCTATTTTTGGTAATTTCAATTTGTTATGAAATTTTGCTTTGTGATGAATTCCATCAAACTTTTGCAGATGTTAAGTCACTCGACTTCCCGTGTGGGAAATATCATGGTCTTTTCTTGAGGGATGATGTCGGAGAGATGGAAGCTGCTGCCAAGAAATTTGAGCAAGACAATGCCATATTAGAAGCGGTTGAGCGGCAAGCTGAAAATGGCGATGAGGTGTATTCCTATCCACTATCAAATAAGTTCCAGAATGATGTAGAGGATGGATACTTTCCATACTGTGAGATAACTGTTGTTTTGAATCTGGAGGTTGCTACAATAACTTCAATTACGGGTCGATCAGTGGAACATGGACATCCTTCAATGAGCCATGAGACTGGAAATTTTCGACCTGAACCAACAGATGCTTTCTCTTCTTATGCCGCATCAACTCTATGTTGTTTTGTGGAGCAAGTCGGATCCTCGCTGAAAAATGTAAGATCCAGTGACTACCTGCCGAGTATTTGTCACATTTAGTATTATAATGTTTACGACTCTACTTCAGCTTCTGATTCTGTGCTAAGTGAGTTTGTTATTTGTAAATTTCAAAGCAGGTACAGGAAGCTAACCTAGGAAACACTAATGATATGAGGTTCTCTGAAGGAGTCTCAGAAAATACATATGAATCGTCTGTATCCTGTTTGTCACGTGAAGGTCGTCCGGGTATCCATCAATATAATGGTCATGAACCAGTGAGTAGGTCTATAGTTGACCACGACAGTGATAGTTCTGATTCAGAGATATTTAGGGTTAAACGGCCTTCTTTTTTGAAGGTCGAGAAAGGAAATGGGAATCAGACCATGTCATCAAAGAGTTCTGAACACCAGGTATAATTATAGCATTCCAAAGTTAATTTCTTAAGTTTGTCATAAAATGGCCAATTTAACTTTCAGAGTGAAGTCCAATATGATTATATATGTCAAAGGTGTAAAAACATGAATTTTGTTCCATACAAATTCATGAAATTGAGAAATAATGGCTTCACCCAGTTATATATTAACTTAACTCTTGTTTGGTTTTGCTCTCAAGTAAGTCTGGTGAAGATCTGTTAGAGGACTTAAACTAGCTTTTGACTCTTTTGTAATTAGTTACATATGTTCCACTATTATAGTTATCATCTTTGCTCTGATTATTGTGTTATCATTTGGCATTTTGCAATAGTTTCTTGCCTTTCATTTCTTCTGAGGCCTTAGTTGTCTTTTATTCATTTTAAAGGGGCTCAAGCGATTAAAGAAACTCCAACATGAAGGAAGGTGTGGGCCATCAGTGCCATCCGAATTCTGTAGAAATGATCACAGCGTTAGTCGCAATTCCGATTGTAAAGAAGCTCGAAGAGGCCAGCTTCCTATATCTATCAAGTATAGGAAGTTGGGAAATGACGAGGCAATGGTTGGACAGAAAGAGCAGCACCAAAATGAAAGTTTCAAACATGATCTAGGAAAGTGCACAGGGGAACCTCCTCCATTAGAGATGGGTCCAGAACGCATCAAAGTGAGGGGGCCAATGTATGTAGGTTCGGAAAGAAGACTGGATTGAAGTGAAGTTATAGGCCTGACTTTTGCTAACTTCTAACAAAATACGGAAAGATAATTGATATTGTTCAGGGAGTAGTAGCAGGCGAAGATTAGAACAAATTTATATTCTTTGTGCAAATAGCACACGTAGTGGTGGATTTGATTGATGTGGGTTCAGGCCGGGGTGTTTTTCCGGTCTTTGGCAGGGGAGCCGTCGTGTAAAAGTTGAAAAATTAGGATTTGGTTTTTGTTTCTGTTGGTTGGTGTATTGTATTCATTGAATGTATATGCCAACGTAATTTGTTCTGTCTTGTAAAATTCCTGACATTTGTTTAGTTGTAGATCTGACAGAGCTTAGAGAGATTATTGGGTTGTAATAGATATCAAATCTGTTCTCCATCCATTTGCCATGGTTCTATTCTATAATATACCCACAGATCTTTTCATTTTGACCTGAACTTAACTCTCAGTTCGTGGAATTGAATTTAAATTTAATAATAAAAAGGTCAACAGCTTGTTTTCCTTTAATCCAAACTCAAATGGATTCAATCTTGGAATACGAACTGAGCCTAAAGGGACTACAATTGAGATAATTTGATCATGTAACAGTCCAATCCCGAAAAACAAGAATCACAAATCCAAAAGAATTTTAGTGTGGAAATTAAAATGATTTTAAACTCTCTAGATTATTAATCAACTTTCAGGGTAGTAACTTTTTTATTAAAAAATCTTTTAATTTAGTTGTTGTCGTTAAACAAATAATCATTTTAATCGCTTTACCATTAGACTTTGATCGAATAAAATTTTGATTACTAAAATAGAACATCCAATTAATCACTCAATTTTTAATTATTAATCCTCTCACCACGGGTGCTCACACTAAGAGGTAAACGGTTAATTTTAAAATATACTCAATTCTCATGAATAGAGATTAAATCCTTGACCCCATGATTTAAATGATGAGTTAAACAACCACCCGACCACATCTTATTGTTGTGATCGCCACTCTTTCTTTTTGTTAGAATAGAACAACTATTTAGTGACTAGCTGATTGCTCCCGTAAAACGAGCAAAGACACGACGTCTGGTAAATTGTAAATAAAACGTCATCAACTAGTTTATTTCAGAATAACGAAACCAATTTACCGGCCACCGCACTGACCTCTCTCCGAACATGTCTTACCTTATTAATATGTTATCGGACAACTCTATGAAAGCTCCACCCTGCGAGATTGATTCAAGTTTGGGCTAAGGAGTTATGTTAGGCCTTGGACTGAATTTTGTATACTTGAATTTTCATTGGAGATTTTATCAATATTTTCAGGAATTTTAAAAGAAAGAAGGTTGGTCAAATGTTTTCAAGAGCTTGTCTTGTGCTGTTTTTTGGGGGTACATTTTAATATTTTGGGCTTCAACACAAAAATTCCCCAAACTATTGTATTTTTTTTAAAGGTTTTACCCCATAGACTTTAAATTGTTATCCCAGTTGTTTCAACTGTTAGCTCCATTAAAAAAAACCATCACTGACCAATCAAAACGCGTCACTTTCTGAAATATTTTATTTTATTTAATTTTAATCCTTCAAAATCTTTATTTAACCAAAAATTTATTAATATTCCTTTCCAATTCTTATTATTTTAGTCCAATATTTTTAATATAATGATACTATTGTTCATTTTAGTCTCCTAAATTCTTTATTTAACTCAGAATTGACCCTTATTTTTCTACTTTTTAAAATTTATTATAATATTTTTAATATGATGATAGTTTTATTCATTTTAGTCCCTAAAAAATTGTTTAACATGGAATTTACCCATATTTCTTTCTAATTTAATAATTTAGACCAATAATTTTATAATGATGATATTATTGTTCATTCTAGCCCCTAAAATTTTATTTTAGCCTAAATTGACTCATATTTCTTTCTAATTTTTAAATTTTAGTCCATTATTTTTAATATGATTGGAGAGCAGTGGAATTAAGTTTAATTTTCAAAAAATTTGAGACTTAATAAGAAATTTTAAAATTTTAAAATGGGACATGATTAAAAATATTTAAAGAAAGAAAAACCTAATGGAAATTTTAAAAATTTTGAAGGAGCCAAAGTAAATTTCTCAAAAAAAAATTAAAGAGTCAAATGTGAATTGTTCAAAATTTTGAAGGGCAGGAACCCTTTTTGCCCTCATCACCACCTTACCACTATTTACATCTCTAATTATAAAAATAATGGACTAAATTTTAGAAATTAGACAGAAATGGGGTCAATTTTGGCTAAAATAAAGTTTTAGGGACTAAAATGAACAAAAATATCATCATCTTAAAAATATTGGCCTAAATTTTAAAAATTAAAAAGAAATAGGGGTCAATTATGGGTTAAATAAAGATTTTTAGGGACTAAAATAAACAAAAATATCATCCAATTAAAATATTAGACTAAATTTTAAAAATTAGAAAAACAATATGGGTGAATTTTGAGTTAAATAAATACTTTTTATGGTCCAAAATGAACAATAATAACCGTATTAAAAATATTGGACTAAATTTTAAAAATTAGAAAGAAATATGGGTGAATTTCTACTAAAATAAATTTTTAAGGACTAAAATGAACAAAAATATCATCATACTAAAAATATTGGACTAAATTTTAAAAAATTAAAAAGAAATAAAGGTGAATTTTGGCTAAAATAAATTGTAGAAACTAAAATAAACAAAAATATCATCATATTAAAAATATTGGACTAAATCTAAAAAAATATAAGGAAATACGTGTGAATTTCAGCTAACATAAATTTTAGGGACAAAAAATAAACAAAAATATCATCTTAATAAAAATATTAGACTAAATTTTAAAAATTAAAAATAAATATAGGTGAATTTTGGGTTAAATAAAGATTTTTAGGGACTAAAATAAAAATAATATCATCATATTAAAAATATAAGACTAAATTATAAAAATTAGAAAGAAATAAGAATTAAATAAAGATTTTTAGATACTAAAATGAAAAAAAATAAAATTTGACAAACATAGCGTCCAATTTACCCATTTTATTTGAGTCATCTATTTTTTTTATTAACAAACTCACACATGGTGTGTTCTAATGTGTTTGTGAGATTTTTTAAAATAAAGTTAACGATTTGGGGCAACTGAAGTAACGATTTAAAGTTTAGGGAACAAAACATCCAAAAAATACTTTAAGAGACAATTCGATACAAAGTACATAGTTTAGGGGGCAATTGTGCCTTTAATACGTAACCAAACTATTCATGCTTTAATATTTTAGTCATTAAATTTTCTTTTTGTAAAAATGTCTTGAACATTTGTTTTGTTATTATTTTGATCTTCTACGGTTAAAAAAAATTAACAGTGACGTTTGTATGAATTTTTAGGCTTAAGGGCTACTTTTACCCTTGTAGTAGTCCTAATTTATCGTTTTCGTCCTTATGGTATTTACGTATCAATTTAGCTCATGAAGTTGTCGAATTGCATCACCATTTGTCCTTTAACTGACGGAAGCCAACGTTGACCGTTACGGTGCTAACGTGGTGGCCAACGATGCCGATATGGCAGTTCACGTGTGACGATGACGTGACAGAGGGGCGAAATTGATTTTCCGATCGAGTTTGAGGGTAAAATTGATTTTTTTAGTTGAGTACGAGCGTACAATTGATTTTTTAAGCAAAAAATGAATTTAAGAAAATATTAAAAATAATAAAGATATAAAAATTAATAAAATATTTAAAAATGATTTATTAATATATGATAATAAATTAAAAAAATAAAAATAACTAAAAATAAATAAATAATTATAAAATTTAAATATCAGAAGCTATTAAATTATGGGTTTAAATTTGATACACAGGCTGTGTAAGTCTGCCTATTTCTACTATAAATCAAAATTAAACCTAAACCCTAAAAAACTAAACCTCAAACTCTAAACCATAAACCCTAAATTCTAAACACTAACCTTAAATTCTAAACCCTACAACCCAAACCCTTAATCTATAAACCCTAAACTAAAACCCTAACCCCTAAAACTAAAAGTCTGTGTAAACTAAAATTTACTCAGACTGTGTATTGAAGTTTTTCTCTTAAATTATAAATTATTCAAAAATCAAAACTTGAAAATAAAGTGATTATGAAACGTAAAAGTATGCGCATAAATTTAATTAATCAAGCTAAGGGTTTAGTTTTTAGGGTTTGAGATTTAGAAAGAAATCAGAGTTGGAGTGTAGAGTTTAATTTTGTTAGTATTAGGGCTGAGATAGGGGCACCAAAAAGGAGCAATAGATTTTTGTTCAATTGAGAGAATCACATTAATCTTATTTTAGGATTCTTTTCCCCTTACATTCTTTTAAAAGAAATAAAATCAAAATCGTCCAAACTTTTTAATGAAAGTTTTCATAATTTTAATACATTATAAATATTTTTAATTTTTAATTATTGAATAATTTATAATTTATTACCTTATGATATTTTAATTTTATAATTTTTACTTATTTTAGATATTTTAGATATTTTTGTTTTTTTATTTATATATTAATAAAATATTTTTTAATATTTTATTAAAATTTTATGTTATTTTAATAATTTCTTAAACTCATAGTTTTTGTCTAAAAAAATTAATTTTGCCCTTGTACTCAACAAAAAAGTCAATTTTGCCCTCAAACTAGCTTAGAAAATCAATTTTGCCCCGGTGTCACGTCATCTTCACAAGTAGACTGCCACATCAGCATTGTAACGGTTAACGTTGACTTTCGTCAGTCAAGAGACAAATAGTGATGCAATTCGACTACTTCAGGGGCTAAATTAATAAAAAAATATCATAGGGGTAAAATCGATAAATTGAGACTACTACAAAGGACAAAAATAGCCCTTTAACCAATTTTTTAATAATCAAGTCATTTTCTATTATTCAAATCCGCATACACGTGTAAATTTAAAATTGATAAAACAACTAAACTATGAAAGAAAATGAAATGACAAAAACGGTTGAGTCAAAAGAACTTGAAAAAAAAATTACTCATTTAATGACCTTGAGAAAATACCATTCAATCAATATCTTTACATAATTCTCGTCCGATTAGTTTTATTTAGGGAAAAAACTCACAAGATTTTGTTTTCTAGGATTCTTCATTTAGGGGAAAAATCTCTAGAATTTTTAATTCATTTGCAAAGAAATAGTGTTTGGGGAAATAGGTGGAAACTTTTTGTTTCCAAGTGCCCTAATTTTAGGGTTAGAGATTATATTTGGGGTTCATAGTTTATGGGTTTAAAATTTAAATATTGTGGTTGGAATTTAGGGTTTAGAGGTTAGGGTAATATGTTAGGAATTTAGGTTTTAACTTATAAACCCTAAATTCTAACCATAAACCCTAAAATCTAACAACAATCCCTAAATTCTAAGCACATAAATCTAAAGCCCTAAACTATAAATGCAAATTAGATATATAACCCCTAAAATTAGAGTGCTTGTGAAAACAAAAAAAAATTACCGCCGGTGCATGATATAATTACTCATAGTGATAGTGTTATGGTTTAATCCCCCGAAATGGAAGGTTTATTAGATATTAAATATTCAAAAAGTAAAATGAATTTTAAATATAAAACTGTAAAAATAATAATTATAAATTATTAAAAAATATACAATATAAAAACATTTATAAATTATTAAAAAATTTAAACACTTTCATTAGAAAAATCTTTGACTGTCTCTCAAAATCTTGAGTTTATTGTTATTTATGGAACAAATTTCACTAAAAAATATAATAAATATAATTTTTTATTTTTAAAAAAGGTTTTTCTATTTTTATTTTTTAACTTTTAAATAATTTATTGAGTGGGACAAATATTAAAATATAATAATAATTATAATAATTTTATTGATTAGGCGAATTGAAATGTTCTTCTTCATCGTTGAGCTTGCTAAGACGAAACATTCGTAGTGCTTAGACTCTTGAGAGATTTTTATTTCTTTCAAAATTTTAGTAGTACTTCTATTTTTTAGTATTTTTATTATGTTTTGAATATTTTAATAAATTTTTTATTCTGTTTAATATTTTTTAATATTTTAATAATTTCTTGAGTAGGAGAAAATTATTAAAAAATATTTAATTACAATATAAATATAAAATTTCTATTTTATTTTAATAACTTTTAATATTTTTCTCTTAATCAATAAAATATTAAAACAATAAAAATATATAAAATAATTTTATTTCTGAATGAAAATATGATCAATGAATAGCAATAGATTCAGACTGATGAGAAAACGGTGGGAGACTTTTTCGATGAAAATGTTCAAAATTTTAATACTTTATAAATATTTATACTTTTTATTTTTTAAATAATTTATAATTTATCATTTTATAACTTATGATATTTTCTATTTTTACTAATTTTTTTAACTTGAATAGTATCTTTATTTTCAATCATTTTAATATTTATTTTTTCGAAAGTTTAATAATTTTTATTTTAAACATTTTCTTAATTTTTATTTTCTTATTTATAGATTAAATAATCAGTTAAACTTTCTTTAAAAATTAATTAAGCCATCGAACTTAGCCAAAAAAATCAATTAAGTCCCCCTTGTCATGTCATCACCCACTGTGGGCTACCACATCAGCAGCATGAACTACCAAGTTAGTATTGTAACAATCAATGCCAGTTTTTGTTGGTCAAAGTGTGGGTGAGCATTCAATTGAATCGAGTAAATTATTTTTGAGTTAGTCGAATTAACGAGTCATATTTTATGACTCGAACTTTATTTAATTTTTTTGACTTGAGTCAAGTTTATGAAAATCAAATCGAGTTGTCGATTTTGTACAAATTTAATTGTAATTATTTATAATAAGATAGAACAAATTGGAATCAATTTAAACAACTTTCTCTAATCATATAAAATATACATATATATTTCTTCATATTTTTTTCCACATAAATTGTAGAAACTAAAATAAACAAAAATATTATCATATTAAAAATATTGGACTAAATCTAAAAAAATATAAGGAAATACGTGTGAATTTCAGCTAACATAAATTTTAGGGACAAAAAATAAAAAAAATATCATCTTAATAAAAATATTAGACTAAATTTTAAAAATTAAAAATAAATATAGGTGAATTTTGGGTTAAATAAAGATTTTTAGGGACTAAAATAAAAATAATATCACCATATTAAAAATATAAGACTAAATTATAAAAATTAGAAAGAAATAAGAATTAAATAAAGATTTTTAGATACTAAAATGAAAAAAAATAAAATTTGACAAACATAGCGTCCAATTTACCCATTTTATTTGAGTCATCTATTTTTTTTATTAACAAACTCACACATGGTGTGTTCTAATGTGTTTGTGAGATTTTTTAAAATAAAGTTAACGATTTGGGGCAACTGAAGTAACGATTTAAAGTTTAGGGAACAAAACATCCAAAAAATACTTTAAGAGACAATTCGATACAAAGTACATAGTTTAGGGGGCAATTGTGCCTTTAATACGTAACCAAACTATTCATGCTTTAATATTTTAGTCATTAAATTTTCTTTTTGTAAAAATGTCTTGAACATTTGTTTTGTTATTATTTTGATCTTCTACGGTTAAAAAAAATTAACAGTGACGTTTGTATGAATTTTTAGGCTTAAGGGCTACTTTTACCCTTGTAGTAGTCCTAATTTATCGTTTTCGTCCTTATGGTATTTACGTATCAATTTAGCTCATGAAGTTGTCGAATTGCATCACCATTTGTCCTTTAACTGACGGAAGCCAACGTTGACCGTTACGGTGCTAACGTGGTGGCCAACGATGTCGATATGGCGATTCACGTGTGACGATGGCGTGTGAGGGGCGAAATTGATTTTCCGATCGAGTTTGAGGCAAAATTGATTTTTAGTTGAGTACTGAGCGCAAAATTGATTTTTAAGCAAAAAATGAATTTAAGAAAATATTAAAAATAATAAAGATATAAAAATTAATAAAATATTTAAAAATGATTTATTAATATATGATAATAAATTAAAAAAATAAAAATAACTAAAAATAAATAAATAATTATAAAATTTAAATATCGAAGCTATTAAATTATGGGTTTAAATTTGATACACATAAAATGTGTAAGTACATTTTATTTCTACTATAAATCAAAATTAAACCTAAACCCTAAAAAACTAAACCTCAAACTCTAAACCATAAACCCTAAATTCTAAACACTAACCTTAAATTCTAAACCCTACAACCCAAACCCTTAATCTCTAAACCCTAAACTAAAACCCTAACCCTAAAACTAAAAAGCATGTGTAAACTAAAATTTTCACAGTGTGTATTGAAGTTTTTCTCTTAAATTATAAATTATTCAAAAATCAAAACTTGAAAATAAAGTGTTTATGAAACGTAAAAGTATGCGCATAAATTTAATTAATCAAGCTAAGGGTTTAGTTTTTAGGGTTTGAGATTTAGAAAGAAATCAGAGTTGGAGTGTAGAGTTTAATTTTGTTAGTATTAGGGCTGAGATAGGGGCACCAAAAAGGAGCAATAGATTTTTGTTCAATTGAGAGAATCACATTAATCTTATTTTAGGATTCTTTTCCCCTTATTCTTTTAAAAGAAATAAAATCAAAATCGTCCAAACTTTTTAATGAAAGTTTTCATAATTTTAATACATTATAAATATTTTCAATTTTTAATTATTGAATAATTTATAATTTATTACCTTATGATATTTTAATTTTATAATTTTTACTTATTTTAGATATTTTAGATATTTTTGTTTTTATTTATATATTAATAAAATATTTTTAATATTTTATTAAAATTTAATGTTATTTTAATAATTTCTTAAACTCATAGTTTTTGTCTAAAAAAATTAATTTTGCCCTTGTACTCAACAAAAAGTCAATTTTGCCCTCAAACTAGCTTAGAAAATCAATTTTGCCCGGTGTCACGTCATCTTCACAAGTAGACCGCCACATCAGCATTGTAACGGTCAACGTTGACTTTTCGTCGGTCAAGAGACAAATAGTGATGCAATTCAACTACTTGAGGCTAAATTAATAAAAAAATATTATAGGGGTAAAATCGATAAATTGAGACTACTACAAAGGACAAAAATAACCCTTTAACCAATTTTTAATAATCAAGTCATTTTCTATTATTCAAATCCGCATACACGTGTAAATTTAAAATTGATAAAACAACTAAACTATGAAAGAAAATGAAAGGACAAAAACGGTTGAGTCAAAAGAACTTGAAAAAAAATTACTCATTTAATGACCTTGAGAAAATACCATTCAATCAATATCTTTACATAATTCTCGTCCGATTAGTTTTATTTAGGGAAAAAACTCACAAGATTTTGTTTTCTAGGATTCTTCATTTAGGGGAAAAATCTCTAGGATTTTTAATTCATTTGCAAAGAAATAGTGTTTGAGGAAATAGGTGGAAACTTTTTGTTTCCAAGTGCCTAATTTTAGGGTTAGAGATTATATTTGGGGTTCATAGTTTATGGGTTTAAAATTTAAATATTGTGGTTGGAATTTAGGGTTTAGAGGTTAGGGGTTTAGTTAGGAATTTAGGTTTTAACCCTAAATTCTAACCATAAACCCTAAAATCTAACAACAATCCCTAAATTCTAAGCACATAAATCTAAAGCCCTAAACTATAAATGCAAATTAGATATATAACCCCTAAAATTAGAGTGCTTGTGAAAACAAAAAAAAATTACCGCCGGTGCATGATATAATTACTCATAGTGATAGTGTTATGGTTTAATCCCCCGAAATGGAAGGTTTATTAGATATTAAATATTCAAAAAGTAAAATGAATTTTAAATATAAAACTGTAAAAATAATAATTATAAATTATTAAAAAATATACAATATAAAAACATTTATAAATTATTAAAAAATTTAAACACTTTCATTAGAAAAATCTTTGACTGTCTCTCAAAATCTTGAGTTTATTGTTATTTATGGAACAAATTTCACTAAAAAATATAATAAATATAATTTTTTATTTTTAAAAAAGGTTTTTCTATTTTTATTTTTAACTTTTAAATAATTTATTGAGTGGGACAAATATTTAAAATATAATAATAATTATAATAATTTTATTGATTAGGCGAATTGAAATGTTCTTCTTCATCGTTGAGCTTGCTAAGACGAAACATTCGTAGTGCTTAGACTCTTGAGAGATTTTTATTTCTTTCAAAATTTTAGTAGTACTTCTATTTTTTAGTATTTTTATTATGTTTTGAATATTTTAATAAATTTTTTATTCTGTTTAATATTTTTAATATTTTAATAATTTCTTGAGTAGGAAAAATTATTAAAAATATTTAATTACAATATAAATATAAAATTTCTATTTTATTTTAATAACTTTTAATATTTTCTCTTAATCAATAAAATATTAAAACAATAAAAATATATAAAATAATTTTATTTCTGAATGAAAATATGATCAATGAATAGCAATAGATTGATGATGAGAAAACGGTGGGAGACTTTTTGATGAAAATGTTCAAAATTTTAATACTTTATAAATATTTATACTTTTTATTTTTTAAATAATTTATAATTTATCATTTTATAACTTATGATATTTTTTATTTTTACTAATTTTTTTAATTTGAATAGTATCTTTATTTTCAATCATTTTAATATTTATTTTTTGAAAGTTTAATAATTTTTATTTTAAACATTTTCTTAATTTTTATTTTCTTATTTATAGATTAAATAATCAGTTAAACTTTCTTTAAAAATTAATTAAGCCATCGAACTTAGCCAAAAAAATCAATTAAGTCCCCCTTGTCATGTCATCACCCACTGTGGGCTACCAAATCAGCAGCATGAACTACCAAGTTAGTATTGTAAGAGTCGATGCCAGTTTTTGTTGGTCAAAGTGTGGGTGAGCATTCAATTGAATTAAGTAAATTATTTTTGAGTTAGTTAATTAACGAGTCATATTTTATGACTCGAACTTTATTTAATTTTTTTGACTTTGAGTCAAGTTTATGAAAATCAAATCGAGTTGTCTGTACAAATTTAATTGTAATTATTTATAATAAGATAGAACAAATTGGAATCAATTTAAACGACTTTCTCTAATCATATAAAATATACATATATATTTCTTCATATTTTTTCCACATAAATTGTAGAAACTAAAATAAACAAAAATATTATCATATTAAAAATATTGGACTAAATCTAAAAATATAAGGAAATACGTGTGAATTTCAGCTAACATAAATTTTAGGGACAAAAAATAAAAAAAATATCATCTTAATAAAAATATTAGACTAAATTTTAAAAATTAAAAATAAATATAGGTGAATTTTGGGTTAAATAAAGATTTTTAGGGACTAAAATAAAAATAATATCACCATATTAAAAATATAAGACTAAATTATAAAAATTAGAAAGAAATAAGAATTAAATAAAGATTTTTAGATACTAAAATGAAAAAAAATAAAATTTGACAAACATAGCGTCCAATTTACCCATTTTATTAGAGTCATCTATTTTTTTATTAACAAACTCACACATGGTGTGTTCTAATGTGTTTGTGAGATTTTTTTAAATAAAGTTAACGATTTGGGGCAACTGAAGTAACGATTTATAGTTTAGGGAACAAAACATCCAAAAAATACTTTAAGAGACAATTCGATACAAAGTACATAGTTTAGGGGGCAATTGTGCCTTTAATACGTAACCAAACTATTCATGCTTTAATATTTTAGTCATTAAATTTTCTTTTTGTAAAAATGTCTTGAACATTTGTTTTGTTATTATTTTGATCTTCTACGGTTAAAAAAATTAACAGTGACGTTTGTATGAATTTTTAGGCTTAAGGGCTACTTTTACCCCTGTAGTAGTCCTAATTTATCGTTTTCGTCCTTATGGTATTTACGTATCAATTTAGCTCATGAAGTAGTCGAATTGCATCACCATTTGTCCTTTGACTGACGGAAGCCAACGTTGACCGTTACGGTGCTAACGTGGTGGCCAACGATGTCGATATGGCAGTTCACGTGTGACGATGACGTGACAGAGGGGCGAAATTGATTTTCCGATCGAGTTTGAGGGCAAAATTGATTTTTTTAGTTGAGTACGAGCGCAAAATTGATTTTTTAAGCAAAAAATGAATTTAAGAAAATATTAAAAATACTAAATGATATAAAAATTAATAAAATATTTAAAAATGATTTATTAATATATGATTATAAATTAAAAAAATAAAAATAACTAAAAATAAATAAATAATTATAAAATTTAAATATCAGAAGCTATTAAATTATGGGTTTAAATTTGATACACAAGCTGTGTAAGTCTGTTTATTTCTACTATAAATCGAAATTAAACCTAAACCCTAAAAAACTAAACCTCAAACTCTAAACCATAAACCCTAAATTCTAAACACTAACCTTAAATTCTAAACCCTACAACCCAAACCCTTAATCTCTAAACCCTAAACTAAAACCCTAACCCCTAAAACTAAAAGTCTGTGTAAACTAAAATTTACACAGACTGTGTATTGAAGTTTTTCTCTTAAATTATAAATTATTCAAAAATCAAAACTTGAAAATAAAGTGTTTATGAAACGTAAAAGTATGCGCATAAATTTAATTAATCAAGCTAAGGGTTTAGTTTTTAGGGTTTGAGATTTAGAAAGAAATCAGAGTTGGAGTGTAGAGTTTAATTTTGTTAGTATTAGAGCAGAGATAGGGGCACCAAAAAGGAGCAAGAGATTTTTGTTCAATTGAGAGAATCACATTAATCTTATTTTAGGATTCTTTTCCCCTTATTCTTTTAAAAGAAATAAAATCAAAATCGTCCAAACTTTTTAATGAAAGTTTTCATAATTTTAATACATTATAAATATTTTCAATTTTTAATTATTGAATAATTTATAATTTATTACCTTATGATATTTTAATTTTATAATTTTTACTTATTTTAGATATTTTAGATTTTTATTTATATATTAATAAAATATTTTTTTAATATTTTATTAAAATTTAATGTTATTTTAATAATTTCTTAAACTCATAGTTTTTGTCTAAAAAAATTAATTTTGCCCTTGTACTCAACAAAAAAGTCAATTTTGCCCTCAAACTAGCTTAGAAAATCAATTTTGCCCCGGTGTCACGTCATCTTCACAAGTAGACTGCCACATCAGCATTGTAACGGTCAACGTTGACTTTCGTCAGTCATGAGACAAATAGTGATGCAATTCAACTACTTCAGGGGCTAAATTAATAAGAAAATATTATAGGGGTAAAATCGATAAATTGAGACTACTACAAACGACAAAAGTAACCCTTTAACCAATTTTTTAATAATCAAGTCATTTTCTATTATTCAAATCCGCATACACGTGTAAATTTAAAATTGATAAAAACAACTAAACTATGAAAGAAAATGAAAGGACAAAAACGGTTGAGTCAAAAGAACTTGAAAAAAAATTACTCATTTAATGACCTTGAGAAAATACCATTCAATCAATATCTTTACATAATTCTCGTCCGATTAGTTTTATTTAGGGAAAAAACTCACAAGATTTTGTTTTCTAGGATTCTTCATTTAGGGGAAAAAACTCTAGGATTTTTAATTCATTTGCAAAGAAATAGTGTTTGAGGAAATAGGTGGAAACTTTTTGTTTCCAAGTGCCTAATTTTAGGGTTAGAGATTATATTTGGGGTTCATAGTTTATGGGTTTAAAGTTTAAATATTATGGTTGGAATTTAGGGTTTAGAGGTTAGGGTAATAAATCTAACAACAATCCCTAAATTCTAAGCACATAAATCTAAAGCCCTAAATTATAAATGCAAATTAGATATCTAACCCCTAAAATTAGAGTGCTTGTGAAAACAAAAAAAAATTACCACCGGTGCATGATATAATTACCCATAGTGATAGTGCTATGGTTTAATCCCCCGAAATGGAAGGTTTATTAGATATTAAATATTCAAAAAGTAAAATGAATTTTAAATATAAAACTGTAAAAATAATAATTATAAATTATTAAAAAATATACAATATAAAAACATTTATAAAATATTAAAAAATTTAAACACTTTCATTAGAAAAATCTTCGACTGTCTCTCAAAATCTTGAGTTTATTGTTATTTATGGAACAAATTTCACTCAAAAATATAATAAATATAATTTTTTATTTTTAAAAAAGGTTTTTCTTTTCTTATTTTTTAACTTTTAAATAATTTATTGAGTGGGACAAATATTTAAATATAATAATAATTATAATAATTTTATTGATTAGGCGAATTGAAATGTTCTTCTTCATCGTTGAGCTTGCTAAGACGAAACATTCGTAGTGCTTAGACTCTCGAGAGATTTTTATTTCTTTCAAAATTTTAGTAGTACTTATATTTTTTAGTATTTTTATTATGTTTTGAATATTTTAATAAATTTTTTATTCTGTTTAATATTTTTTAATATTTTAATAATTTCTTGAGTAGGAAAAAATTATTAAAAAATATTTAATTACAATATAAATATAAAATTACTATTTTATTTTAATAACTTTTAATATTTTTCTCTTAATCAATAAAATATTAAAACAATAAAAATATATAAAATAATTTTATTTCTGAATGAAAATATGATCAATGAATAGCAATAGATTCAGACTGATGAGAAAACGGTGGAAGACTTTTTCGATGAAAATGTTCAAAATTTTAATACTTTATAAATATTTATACTTTTATTTTTTAAATAATTTATAATTTATCATTTTATAACTTATGATATTTTTTTATTTTTACTAATTTTTTAATTTGAATAGTATCTTTATTTTCAATCATTTTAATATTTATTTTTTCGAAAGTTTAATAATTTTTATTTTAAATATTTTCTTAATTTTTATTTTCTTATTTATAGATTAAATAATCAGTTAAACTTTCTTTAAAAATTAATTAAGCCATCGAACTTAGCCAAAAAAATCAATTAAGTCCCCCTTGTCATGTCATCACCCACTGTGGGCTACCAAATCAGCAGCATGAACTACCAAGTTAGTATTGTAAGAGTCGATGCCAGTTTTTGTTGGTCAAAGTGTGGGTGAGCATTCAATTGAATTAAGTAAATTGTTTTTGAGTTAGTCGAATTAACGAGTCATATTTTATGACTCGAACTTTATTTAATTTTTTTGACTTTGAGTCAAGTTTATGAAAATCAAATCGAGTTGTCTGTACAAATTTAATTGTAATTATTTATAATAAGATAGAACAAATTGGAATCAATTTAAACGACTTTCTCTAATCATATAAAATATACATATATATTTATTCATATTTTTTTCACATGTGTGAGTAAGATTTATAGTGTTATTTAATAAAACGAATATCATCTAAAATTATAAAATATATTTATAATATTTTTTAAAGAATGAATTTTTGATGACAATGTATATGAGAGTATAAAAGAGTCAAGAATCGATGAGAAGAAATAATTTACAACAAATTCACAATTGAAGGACCAAACTTAGTAAAATACAAAGTTAAGGGGTTATATTGAAAAATAATATTTTTTATTAAAAATATTAATTGAGGTTACATAAATATTATATAGTGGTAGTAGAGCATGTGGTTTAAATTTGGTCAAAATAGACTTAAAACGGAAAAAGAATTGAAGAAATAAGGAAATCATACAAAGTTGAGAGGCTAAATTATAAAAGGAGAAAATTATTTTCAAAATTATGAATTGAAGCTAAACATGTATTTTATAGTGATTTAGGAACATTGGGTTCAAATTTGATAAAAAAACATACTTAAAATGAAGGAGAAATTAACAAAAAAAATGAAAGCATGGACTAAATTATAAAATAGTAAATTTTGAGTTGGCAAAATTGAACTCGACTCGAACTCAAAGTTTGTTCCTCGAATAACTCAACTCGAATAACTCGTAATTAAAAAAATCGATTTTTTGAGTCAAGTTTTGCTCACACCTAGATCTAAAGGTTACATTGATTTTTCTCTCTCTCAAATATCATTAAGTCAAAAAAATAAACGATATAAATTTTCTTAAAATTTAGATATTTAGTATTGGAAAATTTTAGAACGAACGACGCTCACCGTTGAACACTATTAATTTTTTAAGGATTTTTAAATAATTATTAAAAATCTTAAAGACTCGACGTAATTAATCATATTTTAAAATAAAATAAAAAAATTATCTTATGAATCATTCTCACCATTTCATCCATAGTCATACCCAATTAGATAAAACTACAACATCTTTATTTTCCACATGATTAGAAGGGTAAACAACACTATTAGTAACCAAACGGTTAAAAAATATATTTTGACTCATGAAGTTTGTACCTTGAAGAGGTTTTTATTTTAGTTTGAAACTTCAACTTTTTTAAACAATCTCTACTTACGGAAGGGGGAATTTTGCTTCTAATGAGTTCCGAACCACAACTTAGGAGAGAAGAAGAGTGTCAACTGAGAGCTTTAACTACTTGCTCTAGAAGTTGTTACACCTTTTTAACTTTTCAATCATACTGTATGTTATCTTAACATATTTATCTATTAAAAAATTGGCTAAAGGGGTATTTTTGCTCCCGTGTTCGATGACAATGTATTTATACTGTTAGTTTTAAAGAATAAATTTTTGATGAGAGTATAAAGCAGTCAAGGAATTGATGAGAAGAAATAATTTACAACAAATTCACGGTTGAAGGACCAAACTAAGTAAAATACAAAGTTAAGGGACTATATTGAAAAAAACAATAATTTTTTATTAAAAATATGAATTGAAGTTACATAAATATTATATAGTGGTAGCGGAGCATGTAGTTTAAATTTGGTCAAAATAGACTTAAAACGAAGAAGAAATTAAATAAATGAGGAAATCATACAAAGTTGAGAGACTAAATTATAAAAGGAGAAAATTATTTTAAAAAATATGAATTGAAGCTAAACATGTATTCTATAGTGATTTAGGAACATTGGGTTCAAATTTGATAAAAAAAAACATACTTAAAATGAAGGAGAAATTAACAGAAAATGAAAGCATGGACCAAATTGTAAACTAACAAAATTTAAGTTGGCAAAATTGAACTTGACTCGAACTCAAAATTTGTACCTCGAATAACTCAACTTGAACAACTCGTAATTGAAAAAATTGATTTTTTGAGTCGAGTTTTGCTCACACTTAGATCCAAAGGCTACATTGATTTTCTCTCTCTCAAATACCATTAAGTCAATTTTTTTATAAATTTTCTTTTTTTGAACTATATAAATTTTCTTAAAATTTAGATATTTAATATTGGAAAATTCTAGAACGGACGGCGCTCACTGCTGAACATCATTAATTTTTAAGGACTTTTAAATAATTATTAAAAATCTTAAAAACTCAACATGTAATTAATCATATTTTAAAATAAAATTAAAAAAAATTATTTCATAAATCATTCTAACCACCTCATCCATGATCATATCCAATTAGATAAAACTACAACAACTTTATTTTCCACGTGATTAGAAGGGAACCCATGAAGTTTGTACCTTGAAGAGGTTTTTATTTTAGTTTGAAACTTCAACTTTTTTGAATAATTTTATCTAGGGAAAAGAGAATTTTGCTCCTAATAAATTTTGAACCACAACTTAAGAGAGAGGAAAAGTGTCAATTGAAAGCTTTAACTACTTTGCTCTCTTGAGGAGGATTGAGACCCAATCTTTGAGCTCTTTCCCAGCGATCAAGCCTCGTCATTCCAATGCATGGTCCGAACGCCATGTTCATATCGAACTGCCTTAACACTTGCTCTTCCTCGTCGAAATCATCTGCTTTTAACAACAAATTTCAGTTTTATAAATGATACCCATTTCTAAGCTGGAATGAAAATCTAAGAAGTGTGACATGACATATAATAAATGTTAACAGAATTACAGTTTACAAACTGCAAAACTTTTTTGAAGTTTTTGCAGTAGTGTGTTAAAGAAAAACAAGTTTTGCAGTAGAAGTGTAGATCCCAACGAGGGAAATTGAATTAGGGCAAAACATGGGGAGAACATCATCGAGCAAGGAAGACTCTGGAGCCCTCTTCCATTCTCTTCGATCTGCTTACGCTGCAACCCCTCTCAATCTCAAGGTTTCTCTCTTTCTTCCTTCCCCTTTTAACTCTCAAATTTTTGTTCCAAATCTTCAATTTTTAATCCTTTTTTTGGGGGGATTTTCTATTTAATTACAGATCATTGATCTATATGTGGGTTTAGCAATCTTCACCACTCTGATCTAGATACTTCCATTCGTCTTCTAAAATGTGTTCTATAAATCTTAGCTTTCTCACTGTATTTCATCCGTTCAAACTTCAATTTTTAAAATACATGAAATTTAATAACGAATTAGAAACGTAGGTGTGTTGAATTCAGGGACGGACACAAGATCTCATGGTAGGCGTGCAAACTTGAATGCTTAGTAAAACTATATGAGAATTTGAAAATTGTTGGATGCGATATTAGATGATCAATATAAAATACAAAGAAAATTTTTATAATACATGAGAAAACTTTCAGGGGTACGACTGCCCTTAGCATCCTTCTGTCCATCCTGATTGAATTGTATATTGTGATTTTTCTCAGGTACACTTTATATTTCTTCCTATACCCATTGTTGCAATGCAACCCCATTTTTTGTTGGATTAGTTCTATACTAATATTCAAATATATTTAATTTAGTTGCATATATGTTAAAAAAACTTGTACTCCAATTTTGAGGACCGCTGGTGGTTTACATGGCTATGGTGGGATCATTTCCTTTCAACTCATTTCTTTCTGGAGTGCTTTCTTGTGTTGGAACAGCAGTCCTTGCTGGTAAGTCAACTTTGTAGCGTATCTCTTTGCAAGGTAAATGACCGCATCTGACGCTGATTTGGTTTTACTTGATTCAGTTTGTGTTCGTATTCAAGTGAACAAAGAAAACAAGGAATTCAAGGTAAGGCTGTTCTTGTTTTCTGTCTTTGGCTTTACTAAATGAGTTACGAGGCAGAGGAATAAATACAAAATGGGATGTTCTTATTATCTTTCCAAATTCAAGTGATATCGATGCGGCAAATCTTTCTAAACTTGTTGACTTAAACCTCCGAAAACAACTTACTTATTGTCTCCTTGAGTTGGGCATCTGGTGATGGGTATATATATCCTCTTACCTCATCGTGTTAAATACTATTTTTTTTTTAATATGCGTGTTAACTACTTAACTTGAGAATGCTCACATCAATTGCAGGATCTACCACCTGAGCGAGCCTTTGCAGATTTTGTTCTTTGCAATTTGGTGCTCCATTTAGTGATAATGAATTTCCTTGGATAAATCACGCCTCCAGGTTTGCTGGACCGCTGGTCTCTTGGTTTTCGGCTGTGATTTGGTCAATATTAAGAGTTTATGCATATATCATATGTAATCGGGAACTGTAGTAAGAATTTGAGGTTGCATCTGGTAGAGAGTTTGGAAGTTATTCGGAGGAAAACAAAAAACGTTTCAGTGTCATTTTGCTTGTTCTGACTACTTCCTGTGTTTTTCTTTTATGCATAGCCATTTTATAGATTTGGATCTCTCATGTGCTTAGTTTTCAAGATTTACCTGGAATTTCTTAAAGTAGAATCATATAGAAGTTTACCAAACGCATGTATTGGCATATGGCTGGTGATATTAATCTCCGTCACGTTAAGTTGTATGAAACATATGAAAAGTATTGAATTTACATGTAGCACTGGCCGGTGAAGTTTACATTGCGCCGGTTCATTAGGTCAGTTTGGTTGTAGCCTAGGGAGCATTAAGATTTGTTGCTACATATTTCTGATAACTCACAAGCTTTATTATATTTATGAGTTGCAATTGGTAAAGAAAGAAATGGTGGTCATATATTAGTAAATCTTTAGAGATGCTAGTGCTAAACATCAGTTGCCTTGCTGCTATATAAGCTTGATTCGTGCTCATCAAAGATTACAACCAGAAAGCAACGTATGAGAACAACCAAAGAGAATCGACAAAATTAGGGTTCAATGAGAAGTGCGTGATTTGATTTATTAATATTTGTTGCCTGTCCATCTCCATTCGTATTTCACATTGATTTACTCTGCAGGCAATGGTTTTTGTGTTTGTCCGCAAGGAGTTAGTTTCTAATGTCAAGGTCCATGTTTATATTCTTTTTAATTGCACTGGCCTTGCTTTGGTATAATCATTTTATTAATATGATTCTTTTAACTCTAAACCATATATTAAAAATAAGCCAGATATTTGATAAAAAAGAAAGTAAGCCGGAAAAATGCAGACAATCGTTTTAATGGAGAATACCGATTTAAATCGAAAAACTAAGTTGATCTTACTTTACCCATAAATTATCAGATTTTGTATTCAATACGTTTGAAACCCATAATTAATGGATGAATTATAATCATTAAATTTTATTACAATAACCTTTACAATCTTTTTAATACAATAACAAATGAATTCGGATTTTAAACTAAATTTAATAGGAAAAAACTTTGATACAGGCCGTGCAAACTTAGTTTACACATGCCTTTTAGTTTTATGGGTTAAGGTTTTAGTTTAGGGTTTAAAATTTAGGGGTTTAGGTTGTATAGTTTAGAATTTAAGGTTAATGTTAGAATTTAGTGTATAGGGTTTAAGGTTTAGTTTTCTAGGGTTAAAGTTAAGAATTTAGAAATTGATTTTTTATAGTGTAAATACACAAGCTTATGTAAAATTAATTTTACACAGCCTGTGTATCAAAGTTTTACCCAATTTAAAAATTCATTTCTTTTGCAAAATTATAAATATTTAATGGATTGCTATCTTAATCATAACTGAACTATAGATAAAAAAAATCTTAACTGAACTTCATGACGACAAAAATGGTGTCAGTCTCAAATAATCAAACTCCAAACGGTAAACTACAACAAAAAGTTATTCAATTATGGTTAAAATTATATTTGGACTAACAAATTATTAAAAGTTACATTTGTGTCACTTAATTATGGGTAAGGTTACATTTAAGTTACCAAATTATTAAAAGTTACATTTAGGCCACTCAATTACGAGTAATGTTATATTTGGGTTACCCGCCGCTCCATGCTTAACGTTGGGTGGGCACATGCCTACCATGAACTTTTCAAAGTTCTCACATTTTGCTTCAATTTTCTTAATTTTTATGAATTGGTCTTTAAATTTTATAATTTGTGCCCAACCTGAATTTTTGAGATTTTTATGACTTGTGCATACCCTAAAAAAAGTATGGATTCGCCACTGCCCTTTATATTTAAAAGTATATATCAATTTGTGTATTAGTTCAATTAATAATTTCAAATGAAGTACTATAGTGCTAACGAGGGTATACAAGTGATTTGGAAAAATGACTAAATTGATATACTGCATATTTTTAAATATGAAGGTGACCCAAATGTAACTTTACCTATAACTAAGTGACCCAAATAAATTTTTTAATAATTTTGTGACTTAGATAAAATCTTACTCATAATTGAATGATCTCTATTGTAGTTTACCTAACTCCAAATTACAATTATTTTTGTGAAAGGAAAAAATTCTTGTTGGTTGACACGTAAACATTGGGTGCCACGCGTGCCGAATACGACTAGTCTACTACTTCTCCAATCGGTGTCCGTACGCGTCAGCAATCTCATCTATTCCCCTATTGTTGTGTTCATCGTAAATCACGTGCTCCCCCAACAACACCGCCACCACCATAATTCTACATTTCCTTTCCTTTTTTTTTTCTTTTCTTTTTTCCCTCTTTCAGAAAGACAATAAAAGAGGGGAGGGAATTCGTGTTTCTCGTTCAAAAAACTTGGGTACAAAAATGTCTACGTCTTTGCCGCTTTCGTTCTGCAGGTTCACGGGCACCTCCACCTCCACTAGGGCTCCATTTCCCTCTTCACTCAAATGTTCTTCTCTTCCTTCTTCCGTTTCTTATTCATTGATTCCGTTTCAGCCACTCCTGCTCTTTCGGTCTACTTCCAAAACAACATCCAAGAGTTTCTCATGCGTCAAAGCGAAGGCAATAGCTGAGGTCGTTCAAGATAAGGAATCCGGTGCGACCGCCGCAGGTAATAGTGGAAGCGGAAGGCGGCCGGAGGTTGAGCATTCCCGTACCTTTCTTGAAGCTCGCTCCGAGCAAGGTTCGTTTTCCTTTTAATTTTTTTTAGAATTTGTATATATATGTGTGTGTTTATTTGTTTAAACAGATGAATGAAAAATAAAGTACGTTAAATATTACTGCGACGTGTTACTCTTTTCCCCCAAAGAAAAAGAAATAGGTATTATAAAACTTATGACGTTTATTCTTCTTCTTTGTCTTCTTCCTTTCCTTTCCTCACAGGGAAAACGAATTAGCTATAGAAAATGCCAGAATAAAGAATTGCCGTTGGATAATTTTGTTATTTTTTTATATGTTACTCCTGTTTCACTAATTTTGTCTAGACTTGTAAAAAATTATTTTTTTTTAATTTTTACTATAATTATTTTAAATATTTGAATTAATTAAATTTTATAAAATATATATTTTTAAACATATAAGATTTTTAAAACATATTTTTTTTATATTTTTATCAATAATACATTTAAAATAATAAATAGTCAAAAATTTAAAAAATTTAACTTAAAAAGTCAATATTAAATATTTTTATTGGGACGGAGATAAAAGTAAACTTCTTTAAAAAAAAAAAAAAAAAGAAAGAAGAAATACTAAATTGCTTACATCACAGTAATAGCCTTTAAGAGAAGGTCGTTTTATTATTTAACGAACGCTTTAATGGATCAAAGGTTTCTTGCCAAATCTTTTTCATGGCTTTCAAATCAGCTTGGATTAAAACGATTTTGCTTAATTTCATACACTTAATTGCACAAATATCTGTGAAATGAATAATTACACTTGGAAAGCGCTTGCTACAAAAATTGTCCCTGTTTAAGGGTATTTATTTAGGAATACGAATGGTGTAGCTGCTGTAGTAATAAAGTTTGCTGGGTTCTGTTATCCATAAGAGCATCGACATCATGAATTGATCAGGATCATGCTCAAGTATTAGAACAGCATATTTAGTTAACTTCTGCTGACTAAAAACGGTACCTTTAACTTGTCATTATCAAGAATGAGGAAGCTTTTAGATTTTAGGACTAGTAATAGAATTATCTCCTATATATTGGAATATAATGAATAATATATCGATGGTTCCCAAAAGGAAAAGTGTGTTTGGTTTTTTGAGGAGCATAAAAAGATGAAGACAGATGGGAAAATGGGGGTGGTTGGACACGGTCAACAATTGGAAGGTTTGGTTGATTGAAAGAAAAATGTGAACAGAAAATAAAAGAACAGATGGGAAAATGGGGGTGGTTGGACTGATTTTATTATCACACTACTTATTTGTCTACAGAACTCCTATATGGGATTAGAAAGGAAGTAGAAGCAAAAAACTACCCCCAAATGCTGCAGCAGGAATGGAAGAACTTTATCAGAATTATAGAAACGCGGTAAACTAATATATTTGAGCTCTTTACTTCAGTGGAAATTAATGGAATCTAGATATGAATCATATGATAGGTTCTCCTCTGCAATGTACTATGTTAGTTTTGGTTGCAGCATCCTTTTTAGTGCTATTTATCCTTTGTGTCACTATTAAGCTCATATTTTATCAGATCTACCATCAGATGTTTTTAAATCTCTGCATTTTTATACTCAATGCACGATTTATGCATGTGTTGTATCTGCACTTCAAAATCAGAGTATTGAGGTTTGAACTGCATGATTTTAATAGTTTATCACCTAAAGATTGCAATATTTGGGCAAACCTTATCACTCAATGGCAGCCTTTTACCTGTACCTCCGAAAATTGTAAGAGAGAATGTCTTTTGCATGTGTCAACATTTAGGTTTTCCAAAGTGGAGATCCTGCAGCTGCTGAGATTGTGCTGTCAAACATGGCTGTTGCATTTGACCGTGCACTTTTGGAATTGGAGGTAACTCTTACAATTTTCTTTCAAGATGACTCTGCAGTTTGTAACGTATCTGAACTTCCATTTTCCAAAGTTCTGCATGAAATATGATAGTAATTTTTCAGGATCCTTTTGTCTTTGAACCCTACGACAAAGCTTTGCGAGAGCCATTTGACTACTATATGTTCGGTCAAAATTATATACGGCCTTTGGTTGATTTCAGGTGATTGGATGACTTGCAGACTGTTCCCCAATGCTTCTTTCTTTATTCATATCAATTTAGTTTGCAGAAAGTTCCCCCTGAAAATTCAAGATGTGCTTTAATGGAATTTGTATTTTTTCAATTCCATAACGTTATTAAGTAAACCATGGTACTATATTTTAAGGTTAGCGGATAGGAAATATTTATCTAGTAGCTACCTTTTTAGACCATCTACTAAGCTTGTTCTACGATTCTTATTTTTTTGCATTCTCTTTGGTGGTTCTTTAATAAATTCCATGAGGGTTTCTTGACCAAGAATTGTTTATTGTATTGAAATAAAGTAATAATACGTTTGAAATTGCAGAGGACTCCTTAATATTCATAGGGTCTCAGATAGTTTTTCTTTTCTTCATGTTTGATTGTTTATCAACTACTGTATTGACGACGATACCAAGAAGAGAATCATGTATTATGTCTATTTTACTCTTTCCTGTTTCAGCAACATCTTATTTCAGTTGTCTCATAGGTGCTTGTATTTTACTTTAATTATTGTCAACTACCCCATAATCGCACTGCTTTCACGTGCTTTGCATGGATATTTTGTTATCCATACTTTAGACACATGAAGACGCATATGGTCTATTGTTTTTTAGTTACTTCTCTTGACATCTATGTATTACATTCATTGCAGAAATTCATACCTTGGCAATCTTTCTGTTTTCAATGAAATAGAAGAAAAGCTTAAGCAGGTACTAGTACTCACTTTTTCCCCTTTCCTGGACACCTTTGAACGTGAATGGGCATTGCTAAATTATTTTTTCACAAAGCTGTGGCAGGATGTTCTATCATGTTTACATTTGAAGAGGCAGTTAAAGATCATAACTTGGTTTATCCATCGCTAAGCTTCTTGATTGTGGATGAAAATCTTTGTTCTGGCTATAACACTTAAAAGTTCTTTGTTTAATAACTAATGAAAACATGTATCAAATAAACAAATATAAATAACATGTTTTTGCATGTTTAAATTTGTTTCCATTTCCCAGTAATTTCTTATTTTTCATACAAGGAATTTTTGTGGGTTTTTTTTCAATTTTATGTTGGCATAAGCTAAAAGTAGTCGTACTAAGCTTTCAATGTCCAGGAGATTTTTTACATTCAACTTTAGCTTGGGAAGTGAGTAGTACTGGCTAAATCTTTTATGTACATGGCTTTTATGTATGTAATTGCTGTCTATTGGTTTCAGGGTCATAATGTTGTACTCATATCCAACCATCAATCTGAAGCTGACCCAGCCATCATCGCACTGTTGCTTGAGAAAACAAATCCACATATTGCTGAGAACATTGTGATTATTGATTTTACATTCTGAGCCAGTGGTGGTGTCCGTTGTCCATGCACTTGAACATAACTTATATTCTATTTTGCAGATCTATGTTGCAGGGGATAGAGTCATAACAGATCCTCTTTGTAAGCCTTTTAGCATGGGAAGGTACTAAAAAATTTGCTACCTGTTTTGAATCAATTATTCCAAAATACGCTAAAGAGTCACTTACAAAGAAGGTTTTATCATTTCCATTTAGGAATCTTATATGTGTGTACTCCAAAAAGCACATGTATGATGTTCCTGAACATGTTGAGAAGAAAAGAAGAGCAAACACAAGAAGTTTGAAAGAGATGGCTTTGCTGCTAAGGTGCCTTAATGACCATTGTCATACTTTTAGAACAAAAACCTGCGTTAACATGCCTGAATCTGCACCATGGTGTTTCACCATTAATTTTCAGCCTTAGAACCAAAAAGTTTCTTTTTCATCATAGGGATGGCTCTAAAATAGTGTGGATTGCACCAAGTGGTGGCAGGGACCGCCCAGATTCTCTTACAGAAGAATGGTATCCAGTAAGTTTTTGCAGTCTTTATCTTTAACTGGTTTTTCTATTTTATTCAAGAATTTCTTTAGTGTCGTATTGACTGTGGGTACAATGCTAGAAATGGGTGAAAGCTGCTTTCATTAGAATAGAGTCGAATCCAGAACTTATTATCACTTAAAAAGGGTATCCATTTGGATTTGAAACCAAATTTTAATAACTTGAGTAGAAGATGGAAGCGCATATTCTTTTTCTAAACTTTTAACTTCATGGACATATAGTGAGAGGTTTGTGAGAAAAAACTGGAAATACATGTCTTACTCTCCTACTTTTTTAGTAGTTGAAGATAGAAAATCACAGATTCTGTTCTACACTTTTAAGTTTTAACTTCATGGCCATATAGAGGGAGGTTTGCAGAAAAAACTGGAGAGCCATACATGTCTTGGTCTCCCACTGACTTTACATTAGAATAAATAAATACATAAAGACTTGTATGCCCTTTAACCTAAATCCTTCCTACTGCAGATCACTTTTTACCCTTGCACTCATGCCTGATTTATAATTAGTGCCTAGTATGAACTGTGAAGCTTTATTCTTCTTCATGAGTTATTTCTTGTTGGGGAAGGGAATCTGTCATTATCTTGATTTGTTGCTTGCAAACATATTAAGCGTAAAATTAGTGCAATGAGGTTAATCAACATGAGTAGACTTTTTCTTTTACCCCTTTCTGTACTGCTTAATTAGTGATTTCGCATGTTATCCTTTAAGATGTCTTAAGGAGGTCAGATCATCAGGTTTTGTGCGTATATATGATTGGCATGTGATGCATTGGCATGTTCAAGATTTTTCATTGCCAATTACAGTAGTGTAGATAACTAAGAATACCATGCATTGTGAGATGTTTATGATACGGAACGCAAATAAGCTAATTGTGGGATTAACTTGAGATTTTATTTTGATACTCTTGTCTTTACGGGGCTAATTGCAATATCTTATAAACCTAGGGTTTACATCTGTATTGGGATTAGTATATTAGCTTAGTTTTCTTATTCCTGTTGAGTTTTGTTTTTAAGTCAAGTTTGTTAGTTTCCTATTAAGTCTTGCATATTTTCTTTAGTTGTGTTTGACACCCACCATGTAATTTGATTTCGGTGTAATTACATAGTTATAGTGTGTTTGAACAACCACCGTGATTTGTGGGTCCCATGGAATTGGGTGTAACGGGAAGTTCCCAATTATGCAGGACGGAGGTATTTAGTTCATGGTAAGGGCTGCGGGCAGGAGATTTTTTTTTTTTTTTTATCTTTGGTTCTTTATATTTTTTTGAAAAAATGGAATAATTATAAATTTGCCCCCACCTTTTCCCCGTGCTCTAAATCCTGGCTCCGTCCCTACAATTGTGGGTGAGATTGGGTTGGTGCGGTCGGGGTTTTTAAAATTTTTGAACCGTCTATCATAATTCGATTCAACTCGGCTTGGCTTAGTTCTTGGTTTTCCATATTAATTTTAGGCTTCCACTTTTTAGACTTTATTTTGAAAAATAGCTTTGTTCTATGGTTTTAGGACATTATTTGATGAAGTTTCAAATATTTTTTTTCATAAGTATTTCCAAAAGTGATAAATTTTCAATTAAATAAAAATAATTAATTAGTATTTTGAAGTTATTTTCACTATTCTAAATACAAATACTTATGTTTACCTTATAAAATACTAACTAAATTTAATTATAAATTAAATAGAAATAATTAATTTGATGTGGTTCGAATAATCAAAATATTTAAATGTGTGTTCCATAAACCGTCTTAACCTTATGGTTCGTGTTGGTTTTCGATTTGAAAAAAAAATTAATACACAAGCCGTGTAAACTTTAGTTTACACGTGCCTTTTAGCTTTAGGGGGTAGGGTTTTAGTTTAGGATTTAAAATTTAGGGGTTTAGGTTATAGGGTTTAGAATTCAATGTTAGTGTTTAGAATTTAGTGTATAGGGTTTAAGGTTTAAGCTCTAGCTTTTTTAGGGTTAGGAATTTAGGATTTGGTTTTTTATAGTGTAAATACACAAGTTTGTGTAAAATTAATTTTACACAGTCTGTGTATCAAAGTTTTACTCTTTCGATTTACTCTATTTCTGTACTCACCCTTATTGCCAATTACACTTTTCAATTCTTAAGGTGAGTGGTGAGAATTGGTGTAATTACGCAGTATTTATTTTATCCAATTTTTATGAATATTAGTAGTAGTATCAGTAGTTCTCTTGGAGGTAAAAACGAAAAGTTTCTATAAACGCCTTTAATTTTAAGGTTTAGAAACCTAGTTTAGGGTTTAAATATCTTATGCACTGGCGTGGAAACGAAAAATTTCTATAAGTGCCCTTATGCGCCATTAATTTTAGGGTTTAGTGACCTAGTTTAGGGTTTAAGATTTAGGGGTTTAAGTGTAGGAATTTAGAATTAATGTTCATTGTCAGAATTTACGGTTTAGATGTTAGGGTTTATATTTTAAGATGATATGGTTAGATATTTAGGTTTTAACATATAAACCCTAAATTATAACCATAAACCGTAAATTCTAATCACACCCCTTGAATTTAAAGTCTTACACTTAAACTCTTAAATATTAAACCCTAAACGAAATTTCTAAACTCTAAAATTGAAGCATTTGTAAAAATTATTTGTTTCTACCGCCTGTATATAATAACTTTATAATAAATAAAAATAGTTTTATGTACACACTTTTTCTCTTGTGACATCAACTTTATATATATATATATATATATATATATATATATATATATATATATATATATATATATATATATATATAAGACTTCAAGTTTCTTTTATATATATTAGTTATTTATTCTTACAAGTTACAATTTATTATTATTATTATTGCTACACGTTAGTCTTTTATAATATATATTATATATGTTTATTTATATTTATAACATTTTTGCAATCCTAGTAATTTTATTATTGAATACTTAATTAAATATTTATAAAATATTTTTAAAGTTTAAGTTTATTTTTTATAATAATTAATATTATTTAGAATTTAAAATTATATAATTGTGTATTTATAATTTGTGTAATTAACCATCAGTTAGTCTAATAGAATTAGGCGCTAGATCCCTTAAACAACTTCAGGGTTCGAATCTTGACGTTGTGATTGAAGTAAACCAGGATGGGAAGTCACCTTTATAATGATTGTTATAAAAAATAATGATTGTACAACTAGGGAGCGTTTATGGTAGGTTAACTGTACCGTTTAGCTTAAATGGTTGGTTAACTTTTATAGCGGTTATTAACCGTAACTTAACCGTTAATTTTGAAACGGTTCAGTTACAGGTTAACTTGTAACCTATTACAATTTTCTTTTCAAATGTTCATTTTTTTTTATAGAATAATAAATCTTTCTCCGATAAATATTGTATTAAAATTTTCAAAGAAAAATAATTAAATAGAGAGATTTTAAACACAAACTTCATACTTAGTTTTAAAAAGTACATATAAATTAATCATTAACTATCTTTCTTAGCGGTTTGGTTAACCGAAACCGTTTAACCTTAATAATTAGGTTAATTAACTTATAAAATAAACTGTTATACTAATTAACGGTTACGATTTATTTTGCACACTCCTATACAACCAAACATGACTTGAGTAATTAAGATATATTTACATTGTGATTGCCAAACATGTCTAGGTAATAAGCTACTAGTCTATATAAATAACAATGTACTCTTCTTTTACAAGACAAATCATTATTTCGAGAATTTTTTAATTGTTATTAGTGTTAAGATTGTATAAGGCTATCTACCCTTTTTTTAAATTTTAGTTTATTTTATATGCTTTATTTTTTTTTGGAACATAATGAGAAATGAGAATATCATAAGATTAGGCAAAGGAAAAAATAAGTGGGAATGATGAAAGGATTACTCTTCTATGCAGTGCCAGTGGAGTTTTTTAACTCCACAAGCAGGGGTTAAAGGCTGTCATGTGCCTTTATATAATTTAAAGCAAATAAAAATTAATAAAAACTAACATGTCACTCGTTTAACCCTGCTTGTGGTGTATCAAATAATTTCCTATAACGAAGTTAGCCAAATAACAACTTATAAGGAGAAAAGGGCATGTACTTTACCACAATTAATATTGGTGCTTAAAGCAATATTATTATGGGTAATTATTTTATACATAAACACTTGTGAACTTTTTTTTACACAAGCGCTTTAATTTTAGCGGTAGGGACTCCGTTTAGGGTTTAAAGTTTAGGGATTTAATTGTAGTAGTTTTGAATTTAGAGGTTGATAGAATTTTGAGTTTAGAATTAAAATTTAGAGTTTATAGGTTAAAACTTAAATTGCTACTCACATTATCCTAAAATCCAAACCTTAACCCTAAAGTCTAACCATTAACCCTAAATTTTAAACCCCTACACTAAAACCTTAAACTCTAAACTTAAACCTTAAACCTTAAAATTGAGGCGCTTGTGGAAACAATGAGTTTCCACCGCCTGTGTATAGGATAATAATCCTATTACTATTGGACTTTTCTGCAACTCTTATAATCATAATTAAAGTAACATTCATCAACCCTTATGATGCGATGAAGGACCCATTGACGCTGAAGCTTAGGTTATCTTTTATGTCTGTTTCCCTAGATATTTATCCTATTTACCCTGTTCTCAAGAATTTCATATTTTTATTGTGCCCCCCCTAAGCGGTAGTCATTGTTGTGCATAAACTCGTCTTAATTAGACCCTCAAAAAGATCTGAACCTTTTGGCTGCAAATATGTGTCACCTTATTTTTATGAAAAGCTTGTGTTCATTCATACTAATATAAGGGGGGGGTTAGGAACCCTTTGATTCTTCTTCAGTAGACAATATGAGAAGTCTCATAAGACATTCAGGTGCAGCATCGCATTTATATCCCTTGTCTCTATTGTGCTATGACATCATGCCCCCTCCACCCAAGGTGCGTATTTGCCTGTCAGTTTCTCTTATGTAAAATTTCTCGTGTGACCCAACACCATTTTCCAGGTCGAAAAAGAAATTGGAGAAAAAAGAATCATTGCTTTTCATGGGGTTGGATTGCCAAAAATCTGCCCCCTGGAAATTGCTTCTGCTTGTAAGAAGTCTGAAGAGGTTGGTTCTTTCATATACGCTTAGTTTATAATTCTTTACCACACTATGGATTTGAAAAATAAATGTTTCTTAGCTGTTGCATGATAAAGCCTCTGATCGATGCAGAGTGCAGACTTTACTTTATCTCTATGATTTTCACACGAGCTTTATCATTTATATCAAAGATGATCGACCACTGTTGCAGATGAGCGTACCATCTATACTTCATGTTGACAAAAATGACTCCGTCAAAAATTTTGTTTGGATATGAGCCATAACAAATTAACAACTATTTGCATAACTTTTATGCTCTAAAAAGCTCTAGATGATAACTTTCTAAAAACACCATCATGTATGTCTATGCTTGTTGATCTCTTTAGTATGAATTGGCCTTAATTTTGGACAGGCTAAAGACGCATATGCACAAGCTCTGTATAGGTCTGTGACCGAGCAATACAATGTCCTCAAACGTGCCATACATGGCAAACAAGGGCTAGAGGCATCAACTGCGGGTGTCTTTTTGTCGCAGCCATGGACCTAGTCAAAACCTTATCATGGTCTCAACATCCGGAATAGGTATTGGCTTAATATTTCTCGTGTATCAAGTGCACAGCTATGCTTCTGTAGCGTTAGAATGAGCACCTAGTGATGTTTTATGTTAATTCAATCGGGTTTGATTTGTGGCATGCCAAGTCATTTTCGTTTCATAAATTTTGACTCGTTAACAAGGAAGCCATCAGATACGTAGATAGAAGAATGCAATGCCCTGCAGGCTGCAAGACGAACCATGTTAAACACTGGATCGAAGGTTTGATATTAATAATTGTGAACCCGTTCGACATTATATCACAAAAATTATACTTCTGAAACTTTTCAGGAATGTACGTTGGGAGTATTTGCAGTTATCTTATATTGCATGAAGTATGTCATGGTTGGAGATCAAGGTTGTCAACTGTAGTTATGCAATGGAGCAGTCGTGAATACGAATTTGTTGTTACATGTCTTCTAGAAAGTCGAACGGATATTATTTTTATAAATAATCTGAAAATGGTACTATTTCATCAAATAATCTTTAAGATGGATATAGTAGAGTCTATATTTGCTTAGAAACTTTTAGGAACAGTGCTCTAGTAAGAAGCAATCAAATAAAACTAAGGAAAGATGGATAGGTACCCAAAAAAATGTTTTAGAAGAAGAAAATGTGATTATTAAGTAAGAGGTCACATGTAGAGTATACGCTTTGTTTGTAGACAATATAAGCAATAGAACAGGGTAGAAAGAAGTACTTATTTATTTAGGTCAAAGCATACAAATAGTGACTAAATTATCTTAAATAATACAAAATGTTGATCAAAATTTTTAAAAGTTATAGTATTAAATTCTGATTTTTGTTACAAAATGATTACTGAGTCATTAACTACCGTTACAGGGTGATATAATAGTTAAGAAATTTTGTATACAAGCACATTTAGTCCTATAATTCTGTACATTCAATTAATTTAGTCTTAATTTTTTAAAAAAAATTAATCTTTATTATTTACGAATAATAAAATAATTTAATTATTACATGATAGCACAATACGAAGATAACATGATAGCACAATATGAAAATATATGAAGCGGTGGTAAGTGCATAATGATAAGATTTCTCCACTGTACAATAGTTGAGTTGATGCACTTATTACTACATAATGTAAGAGAGCTTGTAAATGGCTAAATGCAGTCCGCAGACTCGGCATGACAAAATAAAAACAAAAGACATCTTGGACATGTCTTTTATATAGCCCGTTCTTAAAATTTTGGTGGTCTATGGGCGAATTTAAAAATTTAACCTTTAATACTAAGTGTTGAAAAAAATAAAATTTAAGAGTGGCTTTTAATAACAAATATTAAAAAAACAGGCTCTAATAATAAGTAATAAAAAATTAAATTTTAATAGTATGTAACTAATAATAAATATTAGAAAAAAATTAGGCCCTAATAACAAGTATTGAGAAAAAATAGACTCTTAATAACAAACAATGAAAAAATATATTTTAAAAGTAGACCTCTAATAACAACTATTACAAAAAATTGGACACATTATAACAAATATTGAAAAAAATGAATTTTAATAGTAAGCCTTATAATAAATATTAAAAAAATTAGGTCACTAATAATAAGTATTAAAAAAATGGACCTTTAATAACAAGTATTGAAAAAAATTAATAATAGACCCTAACAACAAGTATAAAAAATGGACCCTAATAATAAATATTCGAAAAAAATTAAACTATCACTAAAATTAAACACTTATAATTATGAGCGGTGGGCCCTGGTTAAGGGTGGGCCCTGAGCCGTCGTCTTTATGGCCAACTCTTAGGGATGACCCTGGTCTTATACAGTAGATACCCATTTTAACAGCATGGAAGGAGCAGTGGCGAGGGCTTAGCATGGTTAACTGCAAAATCAAAAACCAATCTGAACCGAGGCGTTTGGACGGTTTATGATTCATAAGTTTACGAACTGTGGTTAACCGAATCGAACCGAATTGAACCGAATTTGATTTTTTATTTAATTTATAGTTATTTTTATAATGTAAAAATAAGTATTTTATACTTACAATACTATAGATGCATTTTTAATTATTATTTTTTACTTAAAAAATTAAGATTTTAATAAATATTTATGAAAAATACTTTAAAACTCTAACTTTTAATGTTTAAAAGTCATCAAATAAAGCTATTTTGTCAAAATAAAATACAAAATTCCAAAAACTAACGTTAATATGGAAAAACCGAAGTTAACCGAACCGAAAACCGATTGTTACTAAAATAGCTTACCGAATTAAACCGAAACCGAACCGTATACACCCCTAGCAGTGACTTTTGTAGCAGGCAAAACCAAGTATTATCGACACCTGATTCGGTCAAAAATTCTTTGTACTTTTTTGGTATTTTTTTGTACCCAACATTAAAAAAATTAAATCCTAGCCAAAATCTTTAATTTCAAATCTTAAACCCCAAACCATACCCTTTAAAATACACTCTACACTTAATACCCTAAATCTTAACCTTAAGTACTAACCTTAAACTATAATTATAAACTTTAAACTTAAATTTTTTAATGATAGAACGTAAGTAAGAACACTCAAAAAGATAATACAATTTCTACTCACCATACTCATTCACTTGTCTGCACTGATTCCAAAGAACCCTCTCTAGAATGTCTAGCTTGTGCCTTGTTGTAAGGCAATCAATTAGACTTTTCCGAGGAAACAAGACATTGCAAGTCTACACCAAGTTGAAGACAAACTGCAATCCTTGGCTGAATAATCAACATTCAATGCTTGAAACCCAACACATGCAAACACACAAATGATAGAGTTACAACACAAAATATTAGGATAAAATCATCAGCAAGTTGCTGAAATTTTGTAAAATATCATATAAGGAGACTTACAGCTCAACAAGTACAACAGTAAGAGACTTCCTATTGCATGTGAGCTGCTTTCCATTATGTATCTGCTCAATTAGCCATTGTAAATACCTTGATCATCAGTAAACGGGGTTCCGTTCTCCAGCCGAAAGAAATGGTATATCACCATCTAATCGGAGGAAAAACTATTAAATTATTTTTAATTAAAAATAGGATCAAATTTAAAGGTGTAAATAATGAAGGTTAAATTTATTAAATATTTTTGAATTAGGACTAAATTGATTGAATGTGCAAATTTAAAGGACTAAATGTACTATTATACAAACTTTCTTAACTGTTATGTCACCCCTTCAATGGCAGTTAACTATTTAGTGATAATTTTGTAACAAAAATAAAATAATCCCCATTATGTAACGTTTGAATGTTTAAAAAAAAACTTTTAAAATATTTGATGATATTTTCTATTATATAGGATAATTTAGTGATCATTTGTATATTTTATCCATTTATTTATTATAGCTGGGTAAAGGTGCATCTGACGTGAATGTTAATTTTTTATTATTACATGTGAGTGCCGAATTAAAAATACTAAAAATTGGAAATTTATCAATTGATTGAATGATCAAAGATATTCATATTATTTCATATGGTATGAATTTAAGTTTTAATAATTTTCATTTGAAATGTAAACTCCCTAATAAAAAAGACTACAAATTTATCGTTAGATAGATCGATCTAAATCCAGTGGCGTTGGCGAAAGCTTACACATATATTATGATGTTGATTGCTTGTTGTGTAAAAGAGAAAACCACGTGCACTTTCCTGTAGAATTAATATTTTAATATAATAAATTATGTGGAAAATATTTTTATATTTATTTTAATATTTTAAAAATAATTTAAAGTCGATTTAACATGAAAAATATATTTAAAATGTTTTTACTCATTAAATATTTTCAAATATCTCCAAGTGTTCAAAACAGTTTTTAATACGAATACTGTACCTCCGGTGTTGATACCCTGCCGATAGTACCAACGTCGATCCTCAATACCGAAAATCAATACTCAGTACGGTATGTATCCACATGCTTTCAACCACTATATATATTTTTTACATAATTGATTTCAACTAAGCCGTTGAATGTTTATATATTGATATATTCATTACTCAAATATATATATATAACAACAAAAATATATATACATATTGCTCTCCGAAGAATTGTTATTAGTTTGAGTTTAGTACTATGTGCGATGAAAAGTCTCGTCAAGTTGGTTCTAGTGATTAGCACTCTGGACTTTGAATCCAGCGACCTAGGTTCGACTCCCGGTAGGACCTTAATTTTTTAAGTATTAGTTTTGAAGAATGCTGAATGCTTACCCTTCATTTTCAATTTTGCACTTTCGAATCACCAAAACAGCTCTGCAAATAAAGTAAAAAATACAATGTGAGTTATAGTATTTATTCTTTTTTTCTGCAGGACTTTACATTTTCCGAACTTATACAAGCTTAACACCATATTCCCTCAAAACTAGCTTATTTTTCAACGCAACACCCTCACTAACAACTCTGGTAGCTTATTCTGATTCTGATTGGGGTTCAAATTCAGACGACAGACGGTCTACAGCAGGGCACTGTATCTTTCTTGGTGGCAATCTTGTTGCGTGGAGTTCCAAGAAACAAAGTGTTGTTTCTCGCTCCTCCACCGAAGCAGAGTTCAGAGGCATTGCAAATACAATGCGGAAGTCATGTGGGTCAAATCTTTACTTACAGAACTCGGAATAACTCTCATATCAGTTCCAAATATCTGGTGCGATAATACAAGTGCTATAGCACACTCTGCTAACCCTGTGCATCATGCGAAATTGAAGCATGTAGAGCTTGACTTGAGCTTTGTCCGGGAGAAAGTTTTGGATAAAACGTTTCAAATAGATTATGTTCCAGCATTGAATCAAATTGCAGATATCCTAACGAAGCTATTATCAGCTGCTTTCTTTGTCAGACTGCGACAGAAGCTAAGAGTTTGGTCCATAGATGAGTTGAGACTCCAAAAGTGTAATGAGAAGGAAGGAGGTTTGAATCTGAGCTACTGGTTTTTTTGAAGAACAGAGACAACAACCAGGTTAAAGAAAAAAAAAGGGGGGGAAAGAAGAAAGGAGACAGGAAGTATGTTAGACTACACATGAGTTCTATAGACCTTCATTCTGAGTGATTAGTTTGATGACAGTTAACACCAGCTGGTGTTATCTAGTTAGTTAGAATTAATTAGAACTGTTTTACAGTTTCATCAACAAGCTACGTTAGGCTTGATTCTCTGTATTTAAACACGTCTTGGGTTAATGAATAAACAGGTTGATTTGAGGTATCTTTCCCTCACATTCTTGATTCTCTAGTGTATAATCAAACATTCATTACTTCACAGTTAGACATTCATCAAATCAATCATATTTTTAACATAAAACAAGTTTTCTTTCAACAGAGAAAGGTATCACATTCACATGCTCATGGTCTACACACCATCCCCTAAGGCTATGCTTGCAAATACGAGCCAAATCAAAGGGGATGGATTATGAAGTATGGGGAACCCAGAAACTATCAAGGTCAGATTTGATAATATTTAAACAAAATAAATACTCTACAGCTAGCTAATTTGGTTAGATTATGCTCCTGCTGATAGGCAATGAAGAGGGTGTATCAATCCTACTGACTACCCTGTACATGCTCTGTTTGTTTATCAATATTTGTGTGTTGGTCATTCCTGACAGACTTCAGATCCTCATGCCCGGGAATCTCTCCTAGCCTCTCCTGTAATATTGCAACTCATATTAGCTTCTGATATCAACATACTCGTTCAAGCTTAGTATTTTGCAAAAAATAAACCAAGAGCAGATTATGACCTTGAGAGAGGTATTCTCTGCAAGAAGTTGCTCATACTCGTTCTTGATACGATTAGCTTCCGATCTAAGATTGGCATTCTCTTCTTTCAAGTCTTCAGCACGCTGAGCCAGTTCATCGCATTCTGCCTGATTCAACAGCAAGCGTTTAAGAAAATCATTAACATGTGGCATTTTAATGGAAGATAACTGTAATATAATCCGCAATTTCTGAAGGGTACTTCATTACCTGTTTACGCAACCTGGATCTACGAGCAGACTCTCTGTTGGATTGCTTCCTTCTCTGTCTTTTAAGCTCCCTTTCATCCTAAACCCGTAGAACCAAAATCAATCCAACGAAAAGGAAAAATCTTACAACATAGGCAATTTTCATACGTGACAGTTAATTGGAGGAGAACAACCTTGATTCAAAGTCCGGCTAATTTAGATTGAAATTAAACGTTTCAAAAATGTTGGTCAAGCACTACTCCCAAAAGCAAAGATATTGACTCTAATGAAATCTTGAATTTTACTATATTTTTGAGAGAGAGAGAAAGAGAGAGAGAGAGAGAGAGAGAGAGAACCTGTAACCAATGCTGTGGGTGAACACTGTCCCCTGATGCAGGAGTTACTATTCCTCCAACAAATGGAGTTGCTGGAACCTTTCCACGCATTGCAGGGATGGTAGATGAAGCTGGACTTCCCCAGTAGTCCATGCCAATATTTAAGTTTGTTGTGGGACCAGTAACTGCAGTGCTGGCCGCAGCAGTCGATATAGGTACAACGGGCAATGCCGTAGTCGCCATCGTATTTGAGCCTCCATTCTGGGGACCATGTTCTGAGTTTCCATTCTGAGATGCTTCGCCTGTAAAATAGACATTGTAGACATTCCTCAGGATACACAAACAGTGATATAGTAAAGAAAAAGGATATGCTATGACAGTATTGTTTTATAACCTTCTCCTGAATCTTGTCTTCTTCCAGACTTCAAATGTGAATCCTACAAACAAGGAAGAAAACAAGATTTTACACTATAGCCTTGCAAAAAGTAAAGGGGCAAAACATGTGAATGCCTGGATTTGGATAAAAATGAAGCATTGAAAGTTTCCTCATCCTTGGAAAAGTTCCAAGAGAAGCTGCAACTAATGGGAAGCTGAAATGAGCTTTATTATTAAATACTGCTTAATCATTTCGTCAATTACATAACACCTTAGTCGTGGTTCTGATTTTTTGGGGGGGTGGGGTTGAGGATAGATTTTTACCATGTTTTGAGAAAGACCTTAGGGTGTTGGAAGTGCCAAGGGGGTGCCTGCCTCCCTTTGGCTTCACCCCAGCAGGCATACACTGGGAAAGGAACATGATCTTGAACCAAAAGAGAAAACCCTAATATTAATAAGGGTGAACTACATCAGTAGTCACCGAACTATGGTTTCTTTCATGTTTTGGTCACCGAACTATTTTTTTTGGCAAAAACATCACTAACTTTACGTTTCCTTCCTATTTTGGTCACCTGCTGTTAAAAACTTAACGGTTTTGCTTACGTGGAACTTTATTTTATTTTTTTAATTTTCCATATTATTTCTTCTCTCTCCTCGTAAGCAATATATGTTATTTTATAATATTTTTATTCAAACTAACAGGATGGTGACACATGTCAATGCCTATTAGTGGAATAAAAGGAATGAAAAATCAAGCCTTTTATGCAGCCAGAGAGATTCGACTAATAGGCAGTTACGCGTGTTATCATCCTATTAGGCAGTTACATGTATCACCATCTCTGGCTGCATAAGGGGCTTGATTTTTCATTCATTTTATTCCACTAATAGGCAGTGATATGTGTCACCATCGTGCTAGTTTGAATAAAAATATTATAAAATAAAATATATTGCTTACGAGGAGAGAGAAAAAATGACATGAAAAATTAAAAAAATAAAATAAAATTTCACGTCAGCAAAACCGTCAAGTTTTTCACGGCCGATGACCAAAATAAGAAGGAAACATAACGTTAGTGCTGTTTTTGCAAAAAAAAAAAAGTTCGGTAACCAAAATAGGAAAGAAACCATAGTTCGGTGACTACTAATGTAGTTTACCCTATTAATAATGTTTTGGTAGCTTTTAGTTTTTTTATTAATGTAAAGATAGAGTGAAAAGCAATATGAGCCACTTTGGCTCTATTAACCTATCTACATACTTAGAGCAAGCCCAAATGGAATACCAGGATTTATTTAATCAGAATTATCAAGAAATAAAGAGTCCAGTGCGCACAAAATTTAATAGAATCTAATAGATGACTTCAAAACAATATAATGTAATAAAAAAAGGAAAACCCAAATACGAAATCCCTTTACAATGATAACCAAGTATAATATGGCTAACAAATTTTCTTATTTATACATCCAATAATGGATACCTTCAATTTAAAGCAAAAAAAGAAGAAACAAAGAGTGACTTAAGCCAAGTCTGGCCAATTGAAACACCAATGTTTGCATATTCATATCCAGAGTGTAGGGTGAAATAATAGTTATGGGCATAAATTCACGAAATTGAAAGTATCGCCCAGGAACCTACCATTTAGGCAAGGTATTCAGACTCCCCAAGATAGATGAAATAAAAAAAAGAGAATTCAAAATAATAACTAATAACAGGAAGAGACGAGAGGCGTTGCACTCACATTCTGGGAGTTCTCACCGCTGCCTTCACTTGTATCGTCACTTCCACTCTCAGCACTACATGTACACAATTATTACGTTGTCAGCTAAATTACCTACAAAGACCATTATGGTAGCAACCACAAGAAAATAGCAAGTAGTTAAGCTTAGATGAGTTGATGCATCTAAAACTCTAGATATGACTTTGAGTACCAACAAAAGGCTCGGAGAAAGGAAGGAAAACAAATTCCCAGACAAATCATCTTAATTCAAGAGCTCTTCAAGCCACAAAACGAATGAACAATTTAAAAACTCGTATTAGAAGTTCAGAAAAAATACTTTTAAAAACACGTAACTTTCTAAAATTCCGTACAACTAAATAAAGAGAGAAGCAAAGGAGTTTATTCAGGTGTGGAGGTAAGGAGAGCTTATTAAAAAAAAAAGGATCCTAATGACTTCCTGATGAAACCCAACAAAAAAAACACAACCCTCAATCACAATCAACACAAGAAATAATCATTGTAATCAACAATAGAACAAAATAGCAAGCAAAATCAATAGAATTACTGGAAGATAGTTTCTTTGCTCCCGTACCTCCTAGAATAAGCTCCATTTGCCGAAGCTCTTGATTCTTTACCAAGATTATTGCTCTTCCCAGTAATCATGTTCAAACTGCCTAAACTCCCTTTTGATCTTTTAATAGGCAATTTTTCCTTCACATCAGAAGGCTTACCATCCACTTCCGTGTTTCCAGAAGTATTTCCCTACATAAAATCTAAATGAGTCAGTCCTTTGAAAGAACGGAAATAAAAATATGCCTTTCAAAATTAAAATCATAAGGCAGAGTAAGTTCAGGTGCTCACAGAAGCCTCAACAATGCCATTTGGAGAAGGCATGGCAAAAGGACTGAAAGGATAAGATCCCTGGCCAAAATTAAATCACGTCATGAAGATGGCTCCGAATCTTGAGCTATTATGGCATTAGAAACAAAAATAAGAACAGTGAAAAAGAACAAACCGGAGGAATGGATGGATGCGCATATATTCCACCATGAGGATACATTGCAACATAAGGGTGTGGTGGGGTACCATAGGGAGGCATAATATGCTGCAAGAAAGAGAGAATTACATTAGAGCTTCAATAACTAGCAAATGAAATCATTAAACCTTGATAGTTAATGGTGCCAACAAATCTCAAAGCTTTAACAAATCAAATGTAAAACACTCCATCATCCTAAAATACCAATTCAAAAACATAAATACCTGAACCCCCCACATATATGGGGGAGCTTGAGGACTTGATGCCAAGAACCCATGCGGTGGAATGGGAGAATATGCCTGCTAGCAAATAACAATCACATATGACCTGAATACGGAACATATAAGCTAAACACATTCATCTACCGAACCTGAAATCCTGACCAGTCTACATTTACCGCACCACTTGAATTAGTGGTTGAAGATGGCTCCTAAGCAACAGAGCATTAGAAAAACCAGCAGCAATAAAGGGAAAAAAGAACTCGTTAGAACAGCTTCAAAAATTTCAAACAATAATAAAAGCAATACCCGCGCACTAGTAGCAGCTGGTGTTTTTGGCTCCTTTTCTTGAGCAGTTTTATCCATCTCACTGCTGCCCATTACTCTGTATCCACCAACCAACTATCAAAAGCCCCTAAAACCATCCTACAAATATAATACATAGTTCCATCATTAATACGCACTTTTTCTCTCACTTCCTTGTTTCTTCCTTCAAAACTATCCAATTTATCTAACCCTATACTATTTCAACAATACACATAAGGGATGCCAACATAAAAGAAATCGCAGCCTACCATTGCAAAAGAATCCCTTCAAATCCAAATACTAGTTGCATTAGCCCCAAACAAAAAGGAATTTCCCGTTCACATCACATCACGTCACAAACAATTTAAAAGATTAAAGTTCCAATATCTTCTCCTCCGCTTTACGATATTTTCTCAGTAACCGAACAAATAACATTTAAGAGAAAGAGGTAACATGAATCTACCGAGAGAAACAAGTAAGAAAACAAATATGCTTGATAAATTTGAAGGCATGCAAATGCACTGTTGACTACTCTAAAAAATTAAGAAAAACGAAAAAGAAAAGGGAAAAGAAAGTAATTGTTGAATTACCGCTTAAAGAACCAAATTGAAATAACGAACAAAGTCTGATTCAGCGAAAAGAAGCAAAATTGAAGGAGCTATGGAGCTTAAAATTGAGCGAAGAGAGTATTTATTTTGATGGGCGAGGAAGAAGGGTACAGATGTTAATTTAGTAAAGGGTAAACTACATTCAAGGTTATTCAATTATTAGTAAAATTACGAATATATCACTCCATTAAAGTTTTCTTAAGATAGTGTCATTTCTCCGTACGAACAACCACAAAAATTTAGTATAACAATAATTTTAGTCCTCAAAACTTATATATTTTACCAATTTAGTCATTTTCTCTCTCAAATATAGTGCTTCATTTAAAATTATTAATAAATCTAAAACACAAATTTATAAATGTAATGAAATTTATAATAAATTTTTAGTGTTAGATATGTAATTAATATCTACATTAAAATGAAATTTATTAAAATCTGTTTAAAATTATTTATAAAAATATTTAAGTTTTAGTTATTATTACCACGTAATTTTTTACAAAAGTTAAAATTTTCGTATTATTATACACTTTTATTAATAATTTTATATTTTTGAACGCCTTCATTATTTCCCTTTTATTTTTGAAATAAACTAAAAATTAAACTTTTTAAGTTATTGATTTTTATTATCAAACAGATCTCCAAGTATACGTATTTCCATTAAAAATTTTGTATAATTTTTGCAATAATTTTAATTTTTTTTGTTATTTACAAATGTACTAATTGTTAAAAAATTTATTATTATAAAAATCTATAGAAAATATTCATAATTAAAACATGACACATAAGTTTTTTTTATACACAATGAAACATAAGCAAGCGGGAAGCAATAAAAATTATATTTTCATTATATTAGTATCTAATTTTTATTATATGATCCATTTATATAATTAATGATAAGATAAGCTTTCGGTTAAATTAATCAACATAGATTTTAATTTTTTTATTCTTATATTTCATGTGTCTATATGATTTGCTGAATTATATGTTATCAATTATTGTATATTTTATATTGTTGTTTATTTTTTACGAGGTTCTAATTTATTTAAATATATTTTTTTAAAAAGCATTTACTATAAAACTAAAGACCATATAAATCTGCTTTTATAGTTATAATCGTCTAACATGTATTTTATATTTTTAAGATCCATATACGTAACTAATTTTTAATTTGTTTATAATTATATTTTATAACATTAATTACTATATCAAAACAAAATGATAACAAAGATATTACTCAAATAATAATAATAATAACAACAATAACAATAACAATAGCAATAATAATAGAAAAATCTTCGTTGGTCCAAGTGGTAAGTAGCTTGGTATCGCTTAAGCATGTCTTGAGTTCGAGGTGTTGTGTATGTAGAAAATTTCCGTTGGGAAACTTACCTACCAAAATCAGGTGTGCGACGCGGGTCAGTCCTGATTAGTCAGGGCGAAACCCCGGAAACCTGAAGGCAACCAAAAAATAATAATAGTAAAAAATATATATTTATGATTAATTGAAAATAATAATAGAAAAATATATATAACTATTGTATCGAGGCTACCCAAGTAGGAATGATGACGAACGATAAAGAACAAACAATTTAGGAGAAGAAAAATAACTAAATTTATCTATTTTTAAATATGAATGGTTAAATTTATTGAATTATGACTAAATTAATAGGATATGTATAAGTTTTGAAGACTAAAACTGTTATTATATCAAACCTTTTTGGATGTTCGTTTATATTTTAATAGAGAAGTAGTCGGTAACTAAAACTTTAACTGAGTGATCTAATTATAACTTTTAATAACTGAGTGACCAATTCGTAATTAATAATTGAGTGACTTTCCAATGTAGTTTATCCTTTAGTAAAATATTAGGGCACGGTTGGGAGACAACAATTTTCTTTACTGTCCATTTTTCTACCTTTTCCTTTGGGTAAAGTATACAAATAGTCGTTAAATTATCTTAAAATATAGAACATAGATATCGAAGTTTCAAAAATATATAATGAGCATTAAATTTTAATTTTTGATACAAAATGATCGTTGGACTGTCAAAGTAATAAATTTTTTATAATAGTAGATTTAATCTTTCAGATTACACATTCAATCAGTTTTATCATGTTGGTTTTATGGTGTACTTGTTATCTCTCTGGACTTTGGATCCTGCGACCTGGGTTCGACTCTCGATAGGACCTTTTATTTTTAAGGATTAGTTTTGAAGAATGTTGAATGCTTACCCTCCATTCCATTTTCAATTTTCAAAACAGCTCTGCAAATAAAGTAAATCACAAAAACATTTATTCTTTTTCTGCAGGACTGTTTACATTTTCCGAACTTATACAAGCTTAACACCATATTCCCTCAAAACTAGCATGCAGTAGAACTTTTTGACCATTCATCATGTTTGATATAGCTGCAACGGGAATCAATTATCAGATAACAATTGCAAAGATGCTGATTAGATCTTAAGAAAATGATACTTTGATTCCACATAGCTCTCTGCATCCCGTAGGAATGAACCAAATGCCACCGCTTCCAAGACGAGCATTGTCAACCCAGAGAAAGTGATGGAAACTACTTCATCATTTGATGTATCAAGTGAACCATCATCAAGAATCCGAATGTCGGGCCTCCCGAACAGTGCTTGTGTTTGCTTTTCAATCAAAGAAATAGCTTCTTTGGATCTCATGGTTGCATATCTCTGAAGTGTCTCAGAGTCCAAATACATAACATAGGATCTCAGTCTATAAGATTTTCCTTCAGCATCTGCGTATCCTCCTCCATCACCATCATCTTCATCATCAGGTGGGATCCTAATCAAAGAATCTGGATCCCAGAGCTGGTTCTCTGGATTTGGAAACTCAAATCTTGCTTGGTTTTTAGTGAAATCTTCAGGAAGGGTTTTCATAGTTCTCTCGAGTTGAAAGCGTTGATCAACTCTTCTAAGAAAATATCCATACATTATCGAAGCAGCATAGAGCTTTCCAAGTTTGAGCTTGCTAATTTCAACAATGGTACTGAGGGGACCAGCCACTCGGTCTCCAAATACAAGGGATACATGACTTTGAATCATTTCTAATGATTCAGGAGAATGAACGGTTCCAATTTCTCTTCCTGGTTTGGCCAAAAGTCCACTCGTCGAGTAGGGTCTGAAGTTGCCGTTACCTTAGGAATCATTGAAATCTCAAATTTCAGTATATTATTTCCTCCAACGTTTTCTGCCTCTCCTTTTCTTTAACTTCAGCTATTCTCCTACAGTTTAATTGTTTCAATAATATCAGTAATTTCATAATAGACTAAAAAGCCAACAAACAATATAGTAAGCACTAGTTGAAACTAGAAATAACTAAGTCAAAAACCAATAATTATAAGAAATAACTTAGCATGACATAAACCTGTTAATTTACAAAACCAGTAACCTTTAAGCTTAGTCTAACTCACATATGGGCGCACACGCACATCCAAATGTTAAATATGCGATAGTATTTCAACACACAATAAAAGGAACTAATAAGGAAAGGAATGAAGCTCACTTGTAGAGTAGATCTTGAGATGGCGGAGGTTATCCAGCTGTTGATCGACGGCCGCAGGCAGTAAATGAGGATGGGTTCTCAATATTTGTGCCAAAAGCTGGCCAGCCGGAGATTCAAATTCTACAGGAGCAATTGGTGACAAATTATCACCCGACTCCCCTGAGGCTCTCATAGTCAAGCATCTTCCTCAGTACTTATCAGGGGCCATTCCTAGCTTTGGTGTGTAGAATGAAGGACATCTCTGGATAGAAAAGATTCTTTGAGAGCTAAGAAGACAAGGGAAAGTATCAAAGACCGAAGATTCTCTGTTTAGACGCATGGCTCAAGCCTCCAGGCATTGCCATATAATGCAAGGCATTTTCTAAAACATGCATGCTTTAGGAGTATCTTGAAACATGTAATGTGTACTCTAACATTGACTTTTACTCAAACAAAAATCTACATGAACAAGAGACAATTTAGTCTTAACCAGATCGCTTTTTTCAACTACTCCGTATTTTTCCAATCAGACAATCAGACAAGGAAAGATTTCTTGCTCCATGGTCACAAACATAGTCCTTCCTAAAACACGAAGATCCAAAGGCTGTCTAAACTCAAGGACTGTTTAAACTACTTAATAAAAGAAGCATGGTACCAAGTTTTTTCCATATTTATTTCTTTAGGTTTCGCAAAGGCAAGTACAAGGTCAAAGTGGTATTCGAGCATTTCATCTTTCAATTAAGATCCAACTTAAGTTATCATAGTAGCAGCAAATATGAACAAGGGTTTTGATTTATGCAGTTGCCAGTGGACTGCATCCAGCGGGAAGAGATAACCCCAGCAGATTTCTAATAACTATCAACCAAGCTGGTATTCGCAAACAACTAAAGTAACCGTAGTATCAAGAAAGAAAAGGAGAAACCACGAAATTCATCAGCAATTTGTAAATCCTAACCCCTAAATTCTAACCACTACTCATAAATTTTAAACTCCTACACATAAATCCCTAAATAAATACCGCTTTTAAATTCCATCTAATTAAAATCTTAAACTTTATTTTATTTGGAAAATTCGATCACTGTATCCATGAATAAAAGAATTTAGAATTTAAAATAAAATTTAAGACTTTAAAAAAAATATGTGACAATTTTAAAAATCTGCTTGTAAAATAGTAAGCTGGACAATATCGATTTCACCATTGTTAGCCTCACATAAAAGATAAGACGCTTAACAAATTTCGGTTAAATTTATCAAAAATCAGTTCCCAAAAAACACGGAAATTCCTTTTTGTCCCCTGGTGATAAATAATGAATTTCGAAAGTTAACTGACAATAATTTTATGATTTATTTTACGAGTGATGGAGCTAATGACGAAGATCACATGCTTCCTTATATATATACCTTCAAAAAAATGCTTTTAGGGTAGTATAAATCACGTCTTGCATAAAATAACTAAATGTCCTCTGGTACTTTTTGTTTTACGATTATTAGTGCTATATGATGAGTTATTCAAGTCCGTCCTATTTCTATTTTGATCGGTCAACTTTTAAATTTTTTAATTGTCATTTGACTTTTAAAATTCATTATTTATCACTCAACTGTTAGTTATTTAATAGAAATACCAAATGATTCATTTTGAATATCTTTATTTAGGATAGCTACCTTATATTTGACACTTTTTTTTCTTATAGTCGACATCCTTTTTCATCATCATTCATCGTTTGGGACGCAATCGGTATCAAAACGTTCTTGCTTCTTCTTTGTTATAGCCGATATCCTTTTTCATCAACACCAATCATCGTTTATGACGCAATTGGTATCAAAATATTCTTGCTTCTTCTTTGTTATAGCCGACATTCTTTTTCACCAACATCTGTCATCGTTTGTGACACAATCGGTATCAAAACACTCTTGATTCTTCCTTGTTATAGCCGACATTCTTTTTCATCATCGCCGATCATCGTTTGTGTCTCGTTTATGACGCAATTGGTAACAAGACTTTCTTTCTCCCCTATTCTTCTTCTCAATTTTTTTTTTCAAAATCGACAAAATTCAAATAAAAATTTTAACTTTATCTTTCTTTGATATACAATCTTCACCATTTGATCATCGTGAAATCAAAATATATTGCTTTTATGCTCCTTGACCCGTTCAAATTTGAAAGAAAACATTTCAACATCAATAAATCAATGGCATTCCTAAAATATGAATTTGAGAGAAAAGTTTCAGTAGTGGTGACAATTGGGTGGAGAATAATTGAAAATTGTGGGGATTCGAACCAATGGGGATAGGAAATAATTGAAATCTTCACCCACGGGGACTGTGAAATTTTATCATTGAAGCTTAAATGGGGATGAGGATGGGAATTGCTATATCTGAACCGTGGAAATAACCGAACCGTATCCATATAAATCGCCGTGGGGATCCCCAATTTTTTAAAAAATATTTTCTCATTTACTTATATACCCCTAATATGTTTCTTAATAAAAAAACCTATATGTTCAAAATAAAAATAAAAAACCTTAACTACATTATTATCACTTTAATTTTATCTCAAACCTAATCTAGCCACTTCTCAGTCGCACTGTAGCATGTTTCGTTTTTCTTTAATTTTTCTCCTCTGGTTCTTTTTGCTTTTTCAGGCAAATTATGTGTTTCTTTTTCCTTTGTTTTTGTTAGTAGAATGACCGTTTCATTGTCAATGACAGATTCATTACCTCAATGGTGATCTCAATACCTTGATTTGCTCTTGAATGAACTCTTTGACTTTTTCCTTCCAGAATTATTAGAGTTTTGTTGCCTTCTCCCGCTCTTGTCATTTTGTAATAACTCTTGCATCTCTTATGTCCTTGATTGAGTTCTTTGTTTAGGTTGTTTTAATATTTTCTTAGATTTCTTAACAATCTAAAAGATGTCGTAAATGGATCCTAATTGACCTGAATATATTTTTCTTACTACAATATGTTATTGGAGTCAATCGCAGAATAAACAAGTCTACGATATTTACTTTTCGTATTATTGATGCAAATGAATCTATAATATTTACTTTTCGTATTATTTGATGCATATGATATTTACTTTTTCATATTATTGGTTGATGACAATATCAAAATAAGTCTACAAGAGCATCATTAAGTATCACATATTAGATTGATTTGGCTACAAAAGTGTTAGAAAAAAAATTATTAGTTGTTAAGTTATTATTATAGTTTTGAAATGGTTTGCTTATTATTGGAAAAACTAAATTTATTGTAAAGATCCGATTTTTGGGTTAATAATTCGGATAGGATATCTGAGTTTTGGAAAAATCAAATTGGAGACTAAAATAAAATAAATTAAACTTGGATGCCCGAAATCATAGCTATATTAAAAAGGAATAAAATAAGAAGTTTATGTGTGAAATTCCAAATGGTTTAATGGTCCTTTGTGTAGTTTACCATTTGCTAGTGGTGGGCATTTATTTGGTCTGATTTTGGCTTGGAAAAGGGAAAAAAATCAGGAAATTTATGAAGGATAGTGTGTTGGAAAGAGAGAAAGAAGAGAATTTTAAAGAGAGAGGGAGATGTTTTGCTCTGATTCAAGGGTGTTTCGGCCGTCATGAAAGCTCATCGCTGCCGCCATCAGCTCTAGCTAGTTGAGACGAGTTGATCGGTGGTTGCCCCGTCGTCGCTGCCACTCGTCGGGATAAGGAGAATACAAAATCGAGAAAGCTAAAACATCATATTCCACCACTTTACACTGAAAACCATCGTCACCGTTGGATTCACCGGCCGAAGACAAGTTAATCTGGAGCTCGCACAGCATTGCCCAACCATTGATTGTCTGTTGACTTTTTTTAAGGGACCCTACCCTGAGGTTTTCAACGTCTTAAGACCATTTTTGTAATCCGTTTTGCCAAATTCGATTTCGGTAAGCTATTTTTACGCATTTAACCTTGTAGATTAGTTAAAGTGTGTAGTTAATTGATATATCTTGTATTCTCATTTATATGAGGATTGTTTAGGCTCGAATACCGAATTAAGAGGAGCGTTTGACGAGATCGAGTAAGAATTTATCGATAATTGCTTGAGGTTAGTACACCTCAAACTCCTATTGATTCATGAGCATCATAAATGTGATTGTTTTACGTGTTAGTGTCTGCAAAATAGGTAGACGATAAATAAGCATGCTTAGAGACCGATATCATGAGACTTGATATATGTGTGGTGCATGATGATGTTATGAATATGACGTGACTCATGGAGACTTTAGAGACCAAGTAGGGTCGTTTGAGATTCTCGTATAATTATTTGATTGATTGATAATTGTGATGCTTTGTATGCCAGTTCGAATGGGTTGACGAGAATTAACGGAAATCATGCTTAAGATATAAATACTCGATTAAATAATTATGAAGCTGGTAATTAATATTAATTGATTGGATGTGTTAGTAAACAAACCCTAGTGACTTTCATAAGCTTTAAAGATCGAATAAAGCGTTGTAATATCGTAATTCAAGAAAATGGTACGAGCCCTATAAATAGGGTATCAGTACGAGCTTCGGTTATACCGGTATGCATTTAAGGGTTGCATCAGTACGGGTTGACCCATACCAGTACTTGTGGAAATATAAGATTTTCAATAAGCAATTTCAGTATCGATACTCGTGTTCAAGTACTAATACCCGATACGCTAATAATCTATAAATGCAAATTAATGATGGAATTTGATGTGTATATTAATAATTGAATTATGCCTTGATAAATGAGATAACGTGGATTAATGGAGACAATAAATGAGACTAATTATATACTTATCTATAATGTATTAGCAACTCGGTAATGTAGAATAAATGATGTGATGTCGATTAGCAACGACAGGGTAATCTTTGGGATCACGTTGCTTGTATGCCGAGTAGGCATTTGTTTGGTAGAGTCTTTGATTATTGGGATATGGATACCTAGAGAAAGTGTGTTGTAACACCATGGTAAGAGATATTGGATGTATGTTCTCGATGTTGTGTGTCTTCGGGTCTCATTCAAGATAAGTGTCGAACGGAAGAGCCCCGATGATGTGTCTTTGGGCCTCGTTCGAAGATACTCGAAGGATAATCCCGAGTATGGAGTGTGGAGGCCTGATGTTGTGTGTCATCGGGCCACACTCTGATTGAAGAGTCCCGATGTTGTGCGTTCCGGGCTTCACTCCAGGTTTGTATATGGTTGTATTGCTTGTTGAGTGCCAATGGCACCTCGTATGTTTGCCTTGATAGTTTGTTGAGACATCGGGTATGGTTGGGCTTTGTGTTCCATGTATGACGATTTGCATGTTTTGAGCATGTGTTTAGCGACTAGTGGTAGCGCCACGTGTTTATTTATCTCTCTTTATTGCTCGTACTAGCTTGCATGCTTATGATTATGATTAGCATGAAGTATAATATAGTAGAGAAGATGTGTACCACTGAGCTTTATAAGTTCAGCTCTCGGAATCATTGTTTCCGTGCGTAGTTTGACCATCAAATCGTGGGATCGGGGAGCACTATCAGTACGAGATTCCAACAAGCGGTGTTTACCAGAGTACAATACTTGTATTTAGTGGGCTGAGTATTCATAAGACCTTACATCATCGGGTTTGTAATTCTTATTTTGGAAATTGTATTAATCAAGTTGAATGTTTAAATGTTTTAAATTAAATTGGAGCTCCTTTGTAACGTTTTAACCATTTATCCATATTTTCAACTATTAGATTTAAATGTTTTTTAAAAGTATTTTATTTGGGCTAAACCAAATGAAGAAATTTTATGGTAACGAGTTAGGTTTAAGGCCCAAATGTGACATTTGGGTTTAGGGTGTTACATTTATCATTTAGATTGATTTGGCTACAAGATATTTACTTTTCATATTATTTTTTAATATACTTTTCATATTATTAGATGCATAGGATATTTACCTTTTCATATTATAGGTTGATGACAAGATCCAAACAAGTCTACAAGGGCATCATTAAGTATCACATATTAAATTGATTCGGCTAAAAAAGTGTAGGAAAAAAATCCGTTGTTAAGTTATTATTATAGTTTTGAAATGGTTTGCTTATAGTTGACAAAACTAAATTTATCATTTAAGTTTGTAACAGGGACCCACAAGGGATGATTATAAAGACAAAAAAATCTTCGAAACATTTAATTGAATTTCCCAAAATCGTACCCGCAAATATTGGAGACAGAGTGAAAAATACAAAGCTGTCCCTGACTCACCCCATTGTTACAACCAAGTTTCAGGGACTTTTTATACATATTTATCGAAAAAAATTACGGCTTAACTGTCAAGTTGTCAAGAATTGAACTTTAGGGGTTATAGATGAATCAGAAGTTATAAAGTTGGATGATCAAACAGAAACAAGGTGATTGGGTGACTAAATGCGTAGATTACCAACAAAAATAAATGTAGTAAAAAGACAAAAAAAAAACTGTTAACACCCAACCCAATCATTAAAATGAATCGGAGTTCAATACTTCACAGTTAGACATTCATCAAATCAATCATATTTTTAACATAAACCAAGCTTCTTTCAACTGAGAAAGGTACACATTCACATGCTTATAGTCCACACACCATCCGCAAATCAACGGGGACAGATTATGAGATATGGGGAACCCATAAACTATCATGGTCAGCTTTGATTACAGCTAGCTAATTTGGTTAGATTATGCTCCTGCTAATAGGAAATGAAAAGGGTGTATCAATCCTACTGACTACCCTGTACATGCTCCGTTTGTTTATCAATATTCGTATGTTGGTCATTCCTGCCAGACTTCAGATCCTCATGCCCAGGAATCTCTCGTAGCTTCTCCTGCAATATTGCAACTCATATTAGCTTATGATATCGACATACTAACAAGCTTAGTATTTTGCAAAAATAAACCAAGAGCAGAATATGACCTTGAGAGAGGTATTCTCTGCAAGAAGTTGCTCATACTCGTTCTTGATATGATCAGATTCCGATCTAAGATTGGCATTCTCTTCTTTCAAGGCTTCAGCACGCTGAGCCAGTTCATCACATTCTGCCTGATTCAACAGCAAGCGTTTAAGAAAATCATTAACATGTGGCCTTTTAGTGGAAGATAACTGTAATATGATTCGCAATTTCTGAAGGGTACTTCATTACCTGTTTACGCAACCTGGATTTACGAGCAGACTCTCTGTTGGATTGCTTCCTTCTCTGTCTTTTAAGCTCCCTTTCATCCTAAACCCGCAAAATCAAAATCAATCCAACCAAAAGGAAAAATCTTACAACATAGGCAATTTTCATACATGACAATTAATTGGAGGAGAACAACCTTGATTCAAAGTCCAGCTAATTTAGATTGAAATTAAACGGGTTTCAAAAATGTTGGTCAAGCACTACAGCCAAAAGCAAAGATATGCACTCTAATGAAATCTTGAATTTTACTATATTTTTGAGAGAGAGAGAGAGAACCTGTAACCAAAGCTGTGGCTGAACACTGTCCCCTGATGCAGGAGTTACTATTCCTCCAACAAATGGAGTTGCAGGAACCTTTCCACGCATTGCAGGGCTGGTAGATGAAGCTGGAGTTCCCCAGTAGTCCATGCCCATATGTAAGTTTGTTGCGGGACCAGGAACTGCAGTGCTGTCCGCAGCAGTCGATATAGGTACAATGGGCAATGCCGTAGTCGCCATTGTATTTGGGCCTCCATTCTGGGGACCATGTGCTGAGTTTCCATTCTGAGATGCTTCACCTGTAAAATAGACATTGTAGACATTCCTCAGGATACACAAACAGTGATATAGTAAAGCAAAAGGATATGCTATGAAAGTATTAGTATTGTTGTCTAACCTTCTCCTGAATCTTGTCTTCCTCCAGACTTCAATTGTGAATCCTACAAACAAGGAAGAAACAAGATTTTACACTATAACATAGCAAGAAGTAAAGGGGCAAAATACGTGAATGCCTGGATTTCGATAAAAATGAAGCATTGAAAGTTTCCTCATCCCTGGAAAAGTTCCAAGAGAAGCTGCAACTAATGGAAGCTGAAATGGGCATTGTTATTAAATACAGCTTCAGGATTTCATCAATAACAAAACTCCTCCGATTTTTTTTTTTTTTTTGGGGGGGGGTGGGTGGAGTTGAGGGTAGATTTTTATCATGTTTTGAGGAAGAACCTAGGGCGTTGGAAGAGCCAGGGGGGTGCCTGACTCCCTTTGGCTTCACCCCAGCAGGCATACACTGGAAAAGGAACATGATCTTGAACCAAAAAGAGAAAACCCTAATATTAATAATGCAAAAACTTGCTACCCCATTGATTGATTTGAATAATTGTATTATCCATTTCTTTCTTTGGTCTTAATTAATATTTTGGTAGCTTTTAGTTTTTTTTTTTCCGACTAATGTAAAGATAGAATGAAAAGAAATATGAGCCACTTTGGCTCTATTAACCTATCAATATACTTAGAGCAAGCCCAAATGGAATATCAGGATTTATTTAATCAGAATTATCACGAACTAAAGAGTCCAGTGCCCACAGAATTTAATAGAATCTAATAGATGACTTCAAAACAATATAATGTAATAAAAAAAGGAAAACCCAAATAGGAAATCCCTTTACTATGATAACCAACTATTATATGGCTAACAGATTTTGTTATTTATACATCCAGTAATGGATACCTTCAATTTAAAGCAAAAAGAAGAAGAAGCAAAGAGTGACTTAAGCCAAGTCTGGGCAATTGAAACACCAATGTTTGCAGTCAAATCAAAACCCCAAGTATTCATATCCAGAGTGTAGGGTGAAATAATAGTTATGGGCATAAATTCACGAAATGGCAAGTATCACCCAAGAACCTACCATTTAGGCAAAGTATTCAGACTCCCCAAGATAGATGAAATAAAAAAAGCGAATTCAAAATAATAAACTAATAACAGGAAAAGACGAGAGTTTGCACTCACATTCTGGGAGTTCTCACCGCTGCCTTCACTTGTATCTTCACTTGCACTCTCAGCACTACATGTACACAATTATTACATTGTCAGCTAAATTACTTACAAAGACCACTATGGTAGCAACCACAAGAAAATAGCAAGCAGTTAAGCTTAGATGAGCTGGTGCATCTAAAACTCTAGATATGACTTTGAGTACCAACAAAAGGCTCGAAGAAAGGAAGGAAAACAAATGCCCAGACAAATCATCTTAATTCAGGAGCTCTTCAAGCCACAAAACAAATGAACAATTTAAAAACTCGCATTAGAAGTTCAGAAAAATTACTTTTAAAAACACTCAACTTTCTAGAATTCCGTACAACTAAATAAAGAGAGAAGCAAGGGAGTTTTATTCAGGTGTGGAGGTAAGGACAGCTTATTCTAAAAAAGGATCCTAATCATTTCCTGATGAAACCCAACAAAAACAGACACAACCCTCAATCATAATCAACACAAGAAATAATCTTTGTAACCAACAATAGCACAAACTAGCAAGCAAAATCTACAGAATTACTGGAAGATAGTTTCTTTGCTCCCGTACCTCCTAGAATAAGCTCCATTAGCCGAAGCTCCTGATTCTTTACCAAGATTATTGTTCTTTCCAGTAATCATGTTCAAACCGCCTAAACTCCCTTTTGATCGTTTAATCGGCAATTTCTCCTTCACATCAAAAGGCTTACCATCCACTTCCGTGTTTCCAGGAGTATTTCCCTACATAAATCTCAATGAGTCAGTCCTTCGAAAGAATGGAGATAAAAATATGCCTTTCAAAATTAAAATCATAAGGCAGAGTAAGTTTAGGTGCTCACAGAAGCGTCAACAATGCCATTTGGAGAAGGCATAGCAAAAGGACTGAAAGGATAAGATCCCTGGCCAAAATTAAATCACGTCATGAAGATGGCTCCGAATCTTGAGCTATTATGGCATTAGAAACAAAAATAAGAACAGTGAAAAAGAACAAACCGGAGGAATGAATGGATGCGCATATATTCCACCATGAGGATACATTGCAACATAAGGGTGTGGTGGGGTACCATAGGGAGGCATAATATGCTGCAAGAAAGAGAGAATTACATTAGAGCTTCAATAACTAGCAAATGAAATCATTAAACTTTGATAGTTAATGGTGCCAACAAATCTCAAAGCTTTAACAAATCAAATGTAAAACACTCCATCATCCTAAAATACCAATTCAAAAACATAAATACCTGAACCCCCCACATATATGGGGGAGCTTGAGGACTTGATGCCAAGAACCCATGCGGTGGAATGGGAGAATATGCCTGCTAGCAAATAACAATCACATATGACCTGAATACGGAACATATAAGCTAAACACATTCATCTACCGAACCTGAAATCCTGACCAGTCTACATTTACCGCACCACTTGAATTAGTGGTTGAAGATGGCTCCTAAGCAACAGAGCATTAGAAAAACCAGCAGCAAGAAAGGGAAAAAAGAACGCGTTAGAACAGCTTCAAAAATTTCAAACAATAATAAAAGCAATACCCGCGCACTAGTAGCAGCTGGTGTTTTTGGCTCCTTTTCTTGAGCAGTTTTATCCATCTCACTGCTGCCCATTACTCTGTATCCACCAACCAACTATCAAAAGCCCCTAAAACCATCCTACAAATATAATACATAGTTCCATCATTAATACGCACTTTTTCTCCCACTTCCTTGTTTCTTCCTTCAAAACTATCCAATTTATCTAACCCTATACTATTTCAACAATACACATAAGGGATGCCAACATAAAAAAAATCGCAACCTACCATTGCAAAAGAATCCCTTCAAATCCAAATACTAGTTGCATTAGCCCCAAACAAAAAGGAATTTCCAATTCACATCACATCGCGTCACAAACAATTTAAAAGATTAAAGTTCCAATATCTTCTCCTCCGCTTTACGATATTTTCTCAGTAACCGAACAAATAACATTTAAGAGAAAGAGGTAACATGAATCTACCGAGAGAAACAATTAAGAAAACAAATATGCTTGATAAATTTGAAGGCATGCAAATGCACTGTTGACTACTCTAAAAAATTAAGAAACCGAAAAAGAAAAGGGAAAAGAAAGTAATTGTTGAATTACCGCTTAAAGAACCAAATTGAAATAACGAACAAAGTCTGATTCAGCGAAAAGAAGCAAAATTGAAGGAGCTATGGAGCTTAAAATTGCGCGAAGAGACTACTTATTTTGAAGGGCGAGGAAGAAGGGTGCAGATGTTAGTTTAGTAAAATATCAGGGCATGATTGGGAGACAACATATTTCTCAGTTGCCCATTTTTTTCTGCTTTTTCCTTTTCCAGATGGAAAATGTAAAAGCTCATGCGTTTGATGTTAATCCCCGTACGGTGTGGATTTCTCCTTTCCATTTTCATGATCCAGTCAATTTTTACAGGTAAACTACAGGAACGACTACCTAATTATGAGAAATTTTAATTTGACTACCAAATTTTAAATAATTGTACATTTGATCCATGTTGCTTACGTATTCTATCAATTTAAAGTTAATTTGTGAAATAAAAATAAGGTTGAGGGTAGGAGTGTAAAAAACTAACCCAATATGAAAATTTGACTGAAACTGATTCGAGTTTGAACTAGTTATGACTCGATGTGTTCATAACCAGAACTCGACTCTAATCCGACCTAATGTTGACTCAAACCCGATTTGGACCTGACTATTTTAGATCCGAACCTGAATGGCACTCGACCTAAGAAAGATCTGAACTTGAATTGAACTCGATAATGTGATAGTTGAATCTAACTTTCACCCGAGCTGATATGAACCCGAACTCAAAATTAACTTGATAAATATCCAATATAACTCAACTTAAAACAACCCGAGATCTTATTTTATCAGATTCGTTATCAACCTTCTATGATTTAATACTTCTGGATATAATATTCACATTAGCCTGTTTGTATTGTTAAATAAGAAAATATTTTTTATACTTAAGTATAACGTGAGTTGTTGAATTATACACTGAGCATAAGTCTTCACCATTTTTATGATATATTTGAGAAATAAAAATTATTTTTTAAGATTAAAATTATTAAAATCTCATATTTTGAAATCTAATAAACATTATCATAAGAGTCTTTTTATCTTTTATACTTTTAAAAATCGTTAAATAATACAACTAGAGGTGAGCAAAACTTGACTCAACTCGAAAAAAAATATTTTTTTCAATTTTGAATTATTTGTGTCAACTCAAATAACTCGTATAAATTTTGAGCTCGAGTCAAGTTCGATTTTACTAACTCAAAAAATTTAATTTTACTATTTTACGATTTAGTCCTTAATTTATTTTTCTTCATTTCCTCATTTATTTTAAGTACATTTTTGACCACATTTAAATCAAATGTTCTTAAACCAATGTATAATACCTATTTAGCTTTAATTTATATTTTTTAAATAAATTTCTTCTATTTACAATTTAGCTCTTTAAATTTGTATGAATTCTTCATTTCCTCCTTCGTTTTAAACTTATTTGACCAATTTTGAATTATGTGCTCATAAACTACTATAAAACATATATTTAGCTTCGATTCATATTTTTGAAAATAAATTTTCTATTTTTACTATTTAGCCCTTCAACTTTGTATGATTTCTTAATTTCTTCAATTCCCACTCTAATTTAAGTCCATTTTTGGTCAAATTTAAACCACATGCTCCACTACCACTATATAATATCTATGTGACTTTAATTCATATTTTTGTCAAAAAATTATTCTTATTTCAATTTAATCCCTTAACTTTGTATTTTATCCAATTTGGTCCTTCAACTATAATTGTTTTGTAAATTATTTCTCCTCTTCAATTCTTTGACTCCTTTATACTTTCGTCAATACTTTATCTTCAAAAGTTCATTCTTTAAAAATAACATATAAGTATATTTTAAAATTGTAGATGATATTTATTTTATTAAATATCATTACATATAACATTATAGATAATTATAATTAAATTTGTACAAAAACTCGACAACTCGACTCGAATAAAAAAGATTTCAAATAAAGTTTGAGTCTTAAAATAAAATTGGTCAACTAGAATAACTCGAAATTTGTTGAACTCAACTTGATCGCTAAAAACAACTACAAACAATTACTTTAGATTCGAATACAAAACCAAAGAATTTATATTGCCAAGAAAAACCATACGCGGATCTTTCTATACAGCTAACATTCAAATGTAACAGTTCAGGCAATGAAAATGAAGATGTTATCGGACAGTGTTTGCAAATAGAGGTTCCATAGCTTAGGGTCTTAAGTTAGCCAAGTTCTGCCCCGTAGAAACGACTTTGATGGTCAGTTTAATCTTGATAATCTTTTCCATCTAGTATTCTTCTTCTGCGGATTCTTGGTGATGGTCTTGGAAGTACATGGAAGAGCTCGAAAGGAACCCGGTATACCTACAAATGTTCTTCCCTTCTTAGAAACCCATTTCAATGGCATATTATTAACCACGAGGCCTATATCGTTTGAACTATTCAGTTCAACAAGTTGTTTGATTTGATCAAGCATCTGGTAGGTCCAGGCAAGTGACTCGTCCAATACGATCGAGTCATCCATTGGTTTCTTCCAAAGATCCATCAACATCTCTTTGAATGATCGAAAAGACATGGAAGGTTTGCATCCTTGGTCGTTTTCACACATCATATTGACCTTAATGACATGCTTGCAAAAATTTCCTTGCATTGACCATGCACAGTCACAGAAAGCAAAATCTGATCCAGGGTTCCAAACTAAATGTGCGATGCTGCTCTCTTTAAGACTTGCTACCTTTGCAAATAGATGGCAATTGTCATCTAAGGTAACAGCGGAATCGGGAATCTGCAGCGCTCGGTGCCATGACGTTGATGCAATGTATTCTTCCTTGACGTTCTGAAAAGAATCACTTTCATCTGCATACCGGTCAAGCCAATATGTTGAATGCAACTCCGTTGTCAGCTTGTGCACTAACCAGTCTACTCTCTGAAGTGCACCAAGATGTGAATCATCGAACAATTTTGATTTCAGCTTCACATGGTAGGCTTCTATGGCACCAGATGCCTCCTGGCTTGCAAGCGGATAACTTTTCGTAGTTAAAAGCCACATTTCTGGTCAAGCAGACATAAATAACATCAGTACCTCTATACATGGAAACCTTGCTGGCATTTGCTCATCTGTGCATGAGTAATAGTGAAACAGAACTAACCAATCTTAGGCACCCAGGAGGATTTGAAATAATTCATGAAGGCAGTTTGATCAACAAAATCCTGAATAAGCTCTTCCAAGGCAACCGAAGTATTTACGCCTCCTCGAATGCCATAAACTATTTCACCTAGACGCTTAAAAATCTCCCGCTGAACTTCAATATTGGAACATTTCTTAACAACATTCCTCAACCAAGATCTGCGAACACGCCAAAGGGAGAAGAGGATGGGACAACAAAATGTATTCCTGATAACAATTAAAAACAGGACTAAGTGATACAATCAGTTCAAACAAAAAATAAATAAAGCAAAATATCCTGCCTTATGGGATCAATTTCCATGGCTGCATTGTCAATCACAAAACCGTTGATCTTCCATCCATGTTCTATCCTCTGAGCTCGATCAAACAAGGCTTTCGTCCATTTAGCCACATCTGACTTTGCAACGCTGTGGGTAACGATCCATGCAACAGGTAATGCATGGTGCCTTGAATCAAAGACAAGAAGGGTGCATAAAGGGTACTGCATTCAGAAACATTTTCCTGTATTACCAGATGAAATAGCTTTCTTAAATCTCTGAACAAACACAAATCAACCATTTTATTACCTTGAGTCTTTTAATACCAAATGTTGAATCAGCTGCAATGAGATTGCGATGGCCAAAACGAACCATCTGCTTCAACTGCCATTCTGTTTGAATCCCAAGAATAAAAGGATCGGTCTCAGAAGTCTCCTGATAGAAAAATATAGATTTCTTATTGCGTTCGATCCACATACGGATGCTAGCTTGATCATCTAGATCTAACTCATGGGTAGATCTTTTAATGATCGTCCCAAGTTTGCGGACGTATTGGGAAGCAAGTGTACTAAATTTTGCATCTAAACTGCAGTATCGTTGAATGCATTCAATGTGTTTCTCAAGCACGTTTTCTTCAGGAATGCCCAGATAGATCATAGACATTGTTTGTTGTTGAATCTCATTGGAAATATATGGAATTTTCTTGGCACCAGGGCCAATGGCATCTCTGTCAAGGGGGCCATGGCACACAAAACCAGATTTGTTTACGTGGTGTCTGTCATTGTATATAATAAGTGCAAGCGACGGACGAGCATAAAGACGTTTGACAACAAAATGGCATGTGCATCCTCGCATGGATTGAGGTCTAGCAGCCCGATTTCGGGTGTTTAGACGATATTTTCTACTAGGTAATATGCCTCCACCTTCACCATAATTTTCAGGGCCGAAAGAACACCAATATCTTCACATATACAGGGGAAAACATAAGAACAAGATGTTTAATCTCCGTTAGAACTCATGTTATCTAACATTTAAAGACACATCAGGGTTTGTACTACATAGAATGACAGAATCAATCAATCAATCAATACGCTCAGCATCAATGAATTAAAAGAGCACACAATGGAAAACATTGTTAAGCATGGTTCAAACTTACAGTCTATATTCCAAATATTCATCACTTTTGTACTCCTTTAAACTGCCCTCTGATCGTTTCCGGCCCCTTTCAATATGAAATCGTGTTGGGGATTCCACATTGGAGCATTCTCCCATTATAAATTCATCTACACGAGCATGTGGAATGAGTGCCACATTATCTTGGTGCTCAGCTGTGCCAAACTTTTTCCAAGTCAATTCAGCAGAAGAGAACTCCTCTGGAGGATCTTGCACTGGTATGTCAAGTATCGATTCGACTATCTCCATCGAAAGACTGTCAACTTCGATTCAGTGGCTTACCTGCAAATCAAAAGAATGACAAAGGATATAACTACAAAAACATGGCACAAGAGCTACCTCACAAAATGATTGAACCAATATCATATCCAGCTTCACATCAAATCAAAAGCAAAGTTTTTAACTTTTTTTCAGATGAAGAACATAGGAAGGAGATGTATCAAACTTTGAAATCCAGAAAAAAAAATAAAGCATAAGCAAGTTACACAATGATATTTACTTCAACCAAAACGATTTTTGCTCCTCAACAGTTGAAATAAGGTTAGAAAGTGTGGGAAACAATACCTTTGGAGCAGAGGCAGGCTAGCAAAAACTGGGTTTGATTCCTTTTAGGGTCTAGTCCTATTTTGAGCTTGCAAAATTGGCAAGGAAGTATAGTAGATGGAGGATACATAAAAATAAACCTGAAATAAAACAATAAAAATAGAGGTTTTAGAAAGGACAAAAGAGGTACGGGGTACTGGTACAATTGTACTAAGGGAGGCCGTTGGGATCAGTACAGGTTTCTGCCGCCCGGTTTTTGGCGGTTGGCAATTGCATATGTTCCATATTTATTTGCAAATGCTGTAGCTACCTATATATGCATTTGTTTTCATTTCATTTGAATTAGTCATTTAAAATTGAGCAACGACATTTGGCCGGTTGACCAAGCTGCTCATCTTTATTTCTCATTTCCCTTAAGTAATAGGTTATTTGTCAAAAAATAAAATAAAATTAGTCATTTAGAATTACTAAGTTCTTGTGAATTTTTATTATTTTAGGCACTATAGAGATACTAATTGTAAGGAATCACCCCTTCCATTTTCTTCTATTAATTTATTTTAACCGTAGAAGAAAAGTAATATTTAGTTCAGATAAAATGCCCTGATAAACTAGTCAATTCTTATTGTACATCTTCATAAAATGGAAAACAAAAAGGACATTGATGGCTCCAGCCAGGACCAAGGTAAAGCTGAGTAAATATTCCAACAGGCTTGGTTTTCGACATATATCAATTACCAACAGGCTACTGTGTTCTCCTGATTTATGTTCTGATGACCAATAAGGCAATCGGCGGCTGCCTTGCCTCTGAATGCCAATTGGATGAATCATACAGAGAATTTTATGCCTTCATCATCAGTTGAAGTTCCCTTAAAAATTGCAAGCTTCCCCTTCTGTCCCTGTAATTTCAAAAGTCGCATTAGAATCGTCCGGTCTATCCCATGAAGCTCTGCACGAAAAGGAAATTTCTCAAAGTAAGTCGCGGTGTTTCAAGTGTGTTTACATGATTAAATGCGTGAATAGATGCATATGGATTGTGATATATGCTCTTGTTTCCTTTTTCGGATAAAGAAGTTCTACTGTGGGGAGGAAGATTTACAAACCAAAGTAATTAAAAAAAAAAAGTTTTGCTGAATTTGAATGACATAGATTCTCTAAATTCATTCACTGCCATTGCATGAGAACCGAAACTCATATCAACAAGTTGATACTTAAATATGGATAGCATAGATTCTCTCAAAATGAAATGCTTGCAAGATGATAAGGGACCTTGCCGCAGACCTAGAAATTGAAAGAGTACATATACATGCTCCCCATGGAAATCCCATTACCACCTATTAGGATAGGAATAACTTATATACAGTCACAGACTGTGTTTTTGTTCCTTTCCATGAGGATATGCAGTTGATAGATTCTATCTATCACTCCACGCACCAGAACAATCCACAAGCCAGACCCTCTAGTAAAACTACGGAAAGACAAGAAAAAAGAACTATCTCCAATAATGATTAAATAGCAGAATTTAACAAACTGCTTAATCTAAAGAAATGTATATTACCTGTCCCTCGAGATTCAATCCCTGATCGTATTTCCTCAACAGTCATAACACTGTCCTCAAAGCCATTATCTCTCACCTTATAACATACACAAATACATATCAGAAAATAATGTTTGGAAGATGCCATGTAAAACTAAGAATTTATGACCAGAATAGTGAAAGAACCAAGGTTAACTCACAGCCCAATCTTGAATACGGTGCCAAAGGATAAGGCAATTCCTACGTCCTTTATCCAACCATTCTGCGCGTCCTGTTGCATCAGGAAAAAAATTAAGAGCTTCCAATGAATTAAGGGTGCAGAAGTATACCCTTGTATTGGTCAACCAGCAAAGACGTTCTGCAACCAAGGCCGCGAGGAATGCTCCCAGACCAAAAAATTGTATCTTCATATATATATTTACTACTCATGAAAACCAAGTAGAATAGTTTTATAAGCACAATGACCACAAAAAAATTGCAGCATTACAGTTGATAGCTCTAATCAGATGGCTTAACCAGAACTTAAGCGAAACATTTCGTACGTTCTATCACAGAATTTGAGAAGAGAGGAAATTCTTCCTCAAGCTTAATTACAAATATCTTCTTAGTCCTGCAGTAATCCAGAATCAGTTCCTTCCAAAGTTGCACCTGTTTCTCACGAGTCTCCCTCACTGGCTGCAAACTGCATAAAAATCAACCCAATTCTTAAAATGCTCATTAACAATCAGGGTGATAAATGACAAAGATGATGATAATGGTGAAACTTTTCTAGAAACAACTTTTCAGCTCCACTTCCAGATCATCTTCTGGGATAGGTTAAAGTGGAAGAAATAAAGGCTCCATTTGGTAGGTACTTTTGCCTTTTGCTATTAATCTATTGTTTTTAGTTTCCTATTTTTTGCTTTTCATTTTCTACTGGAAAAGGCAAATAACAAACGCATGAACCAAAGGAGCCCAGTACATAGAGATGCAATTTATTATAAGCCAGCTAACTTATCTTCACAGGCAAGGAAAAAAATCCAATGAAGACGTTTCATAGAGAAGATTGAAATAGGTGTTGACAACGGAAGAGATATTATATATACAGATACAATTAATACAAATTTAAAATGGCAACATTCATCTGATTTGGTAGAGTGCTCATTCTTAATTCCTGTTAACAAGCTTCAATATCTAGTAACCTCAAATGCCATATATATATATATCCATCATACACAGATAAAACTGAACACAGATTTGAAACTCCACACTCATCTGATTTGGTAGAGTGCTCACTCTAATTTCCAATTACCAAGGTTTCATCTCTAGTAACCTTAATACCATAAATAACATACATATATCAACATATTTGAACTAAAGTATCCAGCATACTTCACAGGTGAAGATCAACCTTCTTCAATTCTTCATTTCTTAAAAGGAGCAACAAGAAGGAATAATAAATAATTGGAAGTGCTGCTAGAAAGTAAATAAAGCAGACACTTGAAGGAAAAGGGGAGGAAAATACGTGAAGTATGGAGGGTAATTGAAAAAGTGAGGAAGCTTGAAATCACCAAAGTTCTGCATCTCTCTCAGGATTCCTGCTGCACTCCCATTTATTCGGTTAAATTTTTTTTTTTGATTTTTTAATTTTGTTCGAAAAAGCCCGCCCGATTTTAAATTAAAATGTGGAGTCGCCGCCGATCATTTTAAAAAGGTAAACCGGACACTGATAAAACCAGATATAAAAATTTAGAGTTCGAGAGTCGGTTACGGATGGGGAAGGATGAGCACCCCATACCGCCCAAAAATTGGTACCTAGTCAATTATTTATTGTCTTGGTATTGGAAATTACGAATTTGATTAAAACTTAAAATGCGATTCTGAAATGTATGAAAATGTTCTAAACATTTAAAGAAATGTTCTGTTATTTAGAATAACTGAGAAATTCACTTCCCTTTACGCCCGGGAAATGGTTTCTCGATTTTCTAAATAAAAGAAAACTCTCTTAAATATTGTATCCTAAAATGGTGAGGATATCCTTTTATTTAGGGATATCGAGATAGCCGCATCCCTTTACACTCGGGACACTAATTCTCGAACTCCCTAAATAAAAGAATATTACCTTATTTTTTACTTATCTAATTATTATGATGCAATTTATAATGTAGTATACAAATATATTTATATATTTAAAATATAATATTTATGACAAATAGATTTAATAACTATATTTATAAATAAAAAACTATATGTATAAAGTTAGTAATTTTATATACATATATATTTTTTATTACAAAAAATAAGTGTTTATTATCTTTTACATATATACACTTAAAATATAATATCTAAAGTAAAATATGTATATTTAAAAAAATGCCTATACATATATTAAGTTAGTAGTTATATATATATATATATATATATATATATATATATATCATTTTCAAAAATAAATATTTATTACTATTCTATATACATAGTAATTAAACAAAAATACTATACAATATTTTACAAACATATATAAAGTACTATACATAATATACAAAAAATATACAAAAACTATTGCACATAAAAATATAAGCCATAGGTAAAAATTTATATACATACATATATTTTATATATTATATTAATATAAACAAAATAAAGTATTTTATATAGTAATAATGATAATACTAAATTATATAACAAAATAATAATAATAATAGTGATGATGATGATGATGATGATGATGACGGTTTAAACTAAAACAATATGAGATTAAAGTTTAAGGACTAGAATGCACTAATATGAAATTACATGGCATGAAATAATATAAAAAAGGGACTAAAACGAAACTAAAATAAAACATAAGGAAACAAGCTCAAATAATAGAACATATCATGCTAGAAATTAAAAAAAATAAATATGGTGGCTAAATTGAAGTAAAACATAAATTTAAAACTAGAAAAATGATGAAGTTAAACGCGCATAAAAAGAGGAAGGACTGAAAACAAAATTATCCTGTGACCAGAAATGAAAGCGGGAAAAGAGTTTGGGGACCAATTGCGTAATTAGACCATTTGGCAAAAATGTGAATCCTCTCCGAGTTACTAGGTCACCGCGGGTCGGGTATCCTTATACAGTTTTTACTGTCGGTTTAAGTTAAAACATAGGTTATTTGTCTTTTTCTTTTTTTCAACTCAAATAGCCAAACCCTAAGATCCCTCAACCCTCATGTTCTCCCACTCGAACCAGAGGTGGCGGCCGCCGCCCTCAGCTCCGCTCGACGCCGTTCATCGGCAAAGGCCTTACGGCGGACGCGGCGACCCTCCTCCAACTGCCGGTAAGTTCTCGATTCCTCTTTTTGATTCGAATAAAACAAAAAAATATTTAAAACTAAAAAAAGATTCAACGTATTTTATTTTTTGACTTCAAATTTTTTTTTAATTTCTTCAAAATCTTCTACGGTTACAAAATTTATTTTGAATCAAATCTCTCCCTCTTTTGCTTTGAATCCCCCTTTCTCCATATTTTTCGGATTTTCCAGCTAGGGGTGCTTATCGAGCGAGTCAATCGCGAGTTGGGCAGTGCTCGACTCGTGCTCGTTAACAAATTTTGCTGCTCGACTCGTTGCTCGTTAAGCTCGTTAAAATTGTGCTCGACTCGTGCTCGTTAAAAAAAATTTGTTGCTCGACTCGTTGCTCGTTAAGCTCGCTAAAAAATTTACCTTATTTTTAACTAAAAGTAAAATTTAATAATACTATATGGGGCTTAATATTAACATAATTTAACAAATTTAACCAAAAAATATCAAAAGAGTGTATAAAGCACTTTCAAAGTCTAAATTTTAAACTAACAATCCACAAATACAGCAAACTAGTATATTAAAACTAAAGTAACAATCCAATAATTCACCAAACTAACATATTAAAACTAAAGTAACAATCCGCAAATACATCAAACTACCATATTAAAAGCATTCTTGAAAAAAAAAGGTTCAACGATCCATAAGCAATCTTGAAAATAAGGAAATCAACATCTCTTCACTCCATTCATTGTTGCTTGCAATCACCAAACTACAAACTTGGGAGAATAATTTCTTTTGCTTGATCAACATAGTTATCATGTCAATAAAAAATAGTTATAATATCTTATAATAAGAAATTAAAATAAAATTTCTTACTTTGTCATGAATAATATAGAACTAAATCAATTAATATATTTAATCTTCAATAGTCTTACTTTATTCTTTCTCTTCACTCCATGGAGAGATCGACACCAATCTCCGCTACAAATCAATATTTGCATGGTATTCAGAGATAATGAAGCTCTATAAGAATCAATCACGCGATTCCCAGCACTAAATGTAGCCTCAGAAGCTACATTTGTTATCGGAATTGCTAAAACATCAATAATCATCCTTGACAAAATACGAAACTTCAAAGATTGATCCTTCCACCAACTTATAGGTTCAAAGTGGTTACCTTTATCCTTTTTTGTTTGTAGTAAAATAATATTATTAATTAATAATATTTTATTATTTATTAGAAAATTAATAGATTAGTTAATTTATCATTTTTATTATTTTTTAACAAATTAATAATTATTATTTAGATTTATTTTTTGAATGAAATAATTTTAAAGTAATTACTAAAAAAATATTTTAAAAAATCAACGAGTTGCTCGCGAACTTATCGAGTCGAGTTAGACTTTACTCGACTCAACTTGTTAAGGTCTCGAATCGAGTTCGAATTCATGTCGAGTCAATTTGAATCGAGCGTTTACCGAATTTTGACCGAATCGAATTCGAACAGCTCACAAGCTGCTCAACTCGTTAAGCACCCCTATTTCCAGCCCCCTTTACAAGATTTTTATTTGGTTTTTTATAACCGAAATTTTACATTAAAATAATAGCCCCTATTCTGATTGCTTGTTGTAGGTATGGTGATGAAATCCGGATTTTCTGGGGTTTGTCGAGTAGGTGAGGAGTAGACAAGGGTATGGGCATGGATTTGGGACAGAGGGTAGTTAATTTTAGGGTTTTAGGGTCGGTTTAATTTAGGGTTAAACTGGATTTGGTTTTGGGTGACCGGCGGTAACGACGGCGGTGTCTGCAAGGGCGGCGGCAACACTGGCGGCGGCGGCGCAGATGGAGTTTGGATGGCTAGGATTGAGTTAGGGTTTATTTTTAGATTTGGGTCATTGGATTTGAAATGGGCTTAGTTCGGGGGCCCGGATAGAAAAAGGGTCATACAATAAACATATCAGAAATTTATAGGATAAAGGAAAGAGGTGAAAAGGGAGTGAGATAAGAGAAATTTAGCAGAAGAACGTCAACAAAACAAGTGATAACAATACAGGGTTCTCAACAAATCATAAAAAAAATCCTTAACTAAGAATAAATACCTAAAACCAACAAACAAAGATAAAAAAAAAAAGGAAAAACAGAGAAGAACAATAGTGAAATCCGCTGGACGAATCGAAGACTAGAAGCAAAAATTATGAAAGCGTGATTAGAGTATGATACTTTATTGCATATTTGGCGCATTATTTTCCAATAAATAGAAGAAAAAAATAAATATTAGCGTGGAATTACCTTAGAACAGTTCATTGATCATTAGTTAACTAAGAATGGAATAAACTAGTAGTAATAACAATACAAAAAGAGTTAAACCGATCACGGTGACCGGAGAAGAATCTGAAAGAAGGAGAAATGAAGGTTACGGCGGCAGATAAAGGTTACAGATAACCAAACAGAAGAGAATGAATCAGAACATCTGGTTTTCTTTGGGGTAAATTACGTAAATTATCACTAAACTTTACTCGTAAACCTAGTTTGACTACTGAAGTTTTAAAACGTTCAATTTACTTATTGAAGTTTAGATATTAAATATTTTTTGTCACTAAAATTTAGACATTGAACGTTTTGGTAACTCTTAAATTTCAAACGGTCATAGATGGCGGTCGTGAAGTCTCAAAATTTACTAGTTACTTCGTCTCGGCCCCATGAGTCTAAATTCTTCCTTCATTTTTTTGAAAAGTGCTTTGAAGTTCACGAATCAACTAAAAACCTCTTGATTTCTCTCTTGTGCCGATGAAAATTTTCACCGTTTGAATATTGAAGAAATTTCTTCATTCGTCGGTAAATAGACGTCGTTAAAAGGTTAATGGAGGAGTGACCAAAAACTTACATTGTCTAAACTTCAATGAGTAAATTGAACGTTTTAAAACTTTAGTAACTCAAATATATTTAAGAGTAAAGTTTAGTGATGATTTACATAATTTATCCTTTCTTTTTTATGAAATAGATCAATTATCGGGTAGTAAGCCCAATACACTTATTACCCATGACTAAACGGATTACTAAAAGCCCAGCTAACTAAGTAACTACCCAGCTGATTAATAACTCAGCTGACTAACAAACTAAAGCCCAACTAATTAACATACAAAAAATAAACACTTCCCAACTTTGTCGGTACATCTAGGATGAGCAAAACTCGACTAGATTTTAAAAAATTAAATCTTTTTACTTGGTGTAAAAAATTCGACTCGAATTGATTGGAATCGTAATTTTATAAACTTGACTCAATTTTTTTAATAAAGTTGGAATTATAAATGAAACTTCGAATAGCTTGAAAGTTTTAGTAATTAGTGGATTAATTTTTAAGTTCGAGTTGAGTCTCTCTATTTTACTTGATATACATATGTCTAATATGAAGAAATATATATATATATATATATTATATATGGTTATAAAAAGTCATTTAAATTGGAACCAATTAGTACCATAACATTGTAAATATTTACAATTAAATTTGAACAGAAATTCGAACAACTTGATTCGACTCAAATTTTATAATCTCGAACTCAAAAAAAATTAAACAAATTTTGAGTTATAAAATAGAACTTGTCAACTCAACTCAAAATTTTTTGATTCAACTTCGAATGCTAAACTCTAAACACACCTGATATTTGAAAGTGTTCATGCACATTATTGACTTGCAAAAATTGTGTCTTGACTTTTTCCCTCATAGAACAAGTTCAACTAGAGGTGGCAAACGAGTTATTCGGTTTGAGTTCAATTCGATTCATTTCAGATCTGATTACATTCGGTTTAAATTCGGTCCGGTTCAGTTCGGGTCTAGTTCGAGTCTATAGTGATTTCGGTTCGGGTATCAGGTCGAGACTTCGGTTCGATTATTTTCGGGTCAGTTGATTTCAGGTCGGGTCAATAGGAGATCGATCAGTTTTAGTCGGATTTTCAGGCCGAGTTAGGTTTTTCCACCCTATATATGACTTTATATAGCATGTATATTTGGCTTTTTGATGTGTTGTGCGACAATTCACATCTCATCTTTATTTATTTATTTTAATATATTTTTTATTTCGGGTTGCCTTCGGTTCAGGTGAAATCGGTTCGGTTAAAAATCGGTTCAGGTCCATTCGATTCGGTTGAAAATCAGTTCGGGTCCATTTTCGGTTCAACTGAAATTTGATTCGGTTTCGATTCGATTCATTTCAAATTTCGAATCATTGTGTTCAGATTAATTTCGAGTCTCGATTCAGTTCTCGAATCTCAGGTTAAGTTTGCCATGTGTAAGTTAAACATGTTCGGGTTTTAGCATGTATAATGGGATAGACGACCATAGCTATTGTACTTGTATTGCCGCATCAAATTTTGGAGATCTCAGTAAGTACGATTCGCATGTTACTTGAGATAACTTTGATCTACATAATTATAAAGGTCGTATCTGTTAAATATTTATAGTCTGTTGTTTTAATCTGGACACAAATCTCTATTTCTTTAAAGGTTTAAATGAAAAATAAGTGCACAAAAAATATGTTTTTTTTTTTAACTTTAGGTGCCTAAAGTATTTTTTTTTTTTGCAAAAATAGGTGTCAAAAATTTCTAAAGTTATAATTTTAAGTGTCTGACAGTTAATGGGTGTTAAAAAAAAGTTTTTAATCAATCAAAGCTTGACACGTGACATATTTAATTTATTTTTTATAGAAAAATACTCAAAACTTTCAGTTTTTCAAAAAATCCCAAAAACTATAGAAATTTTACAAAATAGTCCTGAAATCTCTAAAAATACCCAAACCCAAATCCCCAATCGCCGCCGCTTCCGCCGTCGATCGCTACCGCTGAGCACACTGGCTTGGTCGCCGAACTAAGGCAGTCATTTTCCCTCATGCGGCGGAGCCGAAAACGGCGAACGACGTGCCAGCTGAACGCCGATTTTGCGTTCGACGTTTGGCTGCACGTCGTTCGTCGTTTCCGGTGACGCCGCGTGAGGGAAAATGACCGCCTTGGTCCGGCGACCAAGCCAGTGTGCTCAGCTGCGGCGATCGGCGGCGGTGATTGGGGATTTGGGTTTGGGTATTTTTAGGGATTTCGGGACTATTTTGTAAAATTTTCAAAGTTTTTGGGATTTTTTGAAAAACTATAAGTTTTTTATATTTTTTAATTTTGAAAAAAATTAATTAATTAAATATGCCACATATCACTCTTTTATTCGTTAGAATTTTTTAACACCCATTAACTGTCAGGCGCCTAAAATTATAACTTTAGAAACTTTAGGCGCCTATTTTTACAAAAAAAATACTTTAGGCGCCTAAAGTTCAAAAAATATATACTTTGGCACCTATTTTTCTTTTAAGCCTTCTTTAAACTCTATGGCAAAAGTTGTGATTCAAAGTACACAAAACAACCAAAAAATACATCTTCAATCATCAACACCACCCTATCAATCTGCATCTAAAAAAGGTAAAAGTGATTGTTTCATTTAACTGAGAGGATAATCACAATTAGTGGCGGACCTACATGGCCAACTAGAAGAGCAATTGCACTATCATTTTGAGAATTTTTTTACTGTTAAAACTTTTTTTAAAAAATAATTTAATATGTAAAGGGGGAAAATGAAAATATGCGTATCCATTTGAAAAAAAAATTGAATTTTATTCTTAAATTTCTAGATCCGCCAGTGATCACAACACATAGTCAAGTGTTCATTTTAAGTGTCTAAGAATCTTTTTTATTGTTGTCCAGTGCACATCTTTAGGTTATTATATAAATTGTGCAACATCTTGTTGATGTTGCTGGGCATTCTCGTCTGACTCCCAAACTGGATGAGTTCTTGCCTCCTGCAGCTGACATTGTGTTTGTACGTGTCAGTTATTATACTGCACTTAATTTATCTACTTTTACCATTTTGTAGTCATAAACTGCGGGCATCGACAAGTGCAATATCAGAAGCACTTTCATATCAGTGGATCATATATCTGATTGTATGCAATGATAATATTCCCAATACAAAGTTAAAAAGAAAGGGGGCTATTCTTCAAGCTTACCAAGTAACATCCAACAAATGAAGATAAGTGAAAATTACAGAGGAATAATCCGACGATGAACTGCCAACTAATAATATCCCCACACGACTTACACTTGTTTCTATCCTCGTTCACCACACTTTTTATTTTCTTTTTCAAATAACGAAATTGTTACAATGGGAATAAAGCAACTTGAGGGAAAAATCATGATGCAATAAGATCAGGTGTTTCAGCCTCAATTGATAACCAAGCGGTTTGTACTTTGCCTACCCAACTATCCAACCGCTCACGTAAGGATTTGATCTGTGGAATCCCCAGAACTCTTGGCTGCACCCAGGAGATATGTATAGTTCCCTCAACTTGATCAATTGTGCCCTCAATCAGATGTACCTGTAGCAGCGATTCGCGTAAAGGTTATACATATAATCTTCAGGCATTTTAACTTTCTAACATGGCTAGTGGTTGTACGAAGAGGAGCAATTAAATGTATCCAATGATGCAAAGGTCCATATGAGAAGGAAATGGAGAGACTGGACTTGTACAAGCTCACTTACAGACAAGCTCTTCATAAGAAGATGCTCAACATCCTTAACCGACAGTTTTGTTTGCTCAGCAATAACATCTAACGGAATAGTTCGATCCTCCGATGGGCGGCTGCAAGGAAACACATTGTAGTTTAGTGTTTAACACTTTACACATACAGTTCTCAGCAACTTACTCTGAAGTCTAAACTAATCCATCAGAGGACTCTGCAAACACTCACCTGAATATAATCTCCATTAAGCATAGAATATTGATTTTTTCCAAGAGTTTCTTCTCATTCTCAACCAAGGCTGGCTGAGCCCTCAATGCAGGGTTGTGCACACGACACAATTCCTGATAGCGAGCTATATCACCTGAGTTGAAGGCCTGGAGAATATGGTAAAGCCACTCAACCCTAGTCCCCAGAAGACTTGTTATCTGTAAAAGATGCCAAGGATGTCATCATCTCAAACACAAAAAAGTGTATATAGTTATGCTTATAAACTAAAGCAGTGGCATTCAGTAGGAGCAAAACCTAAAACACTAGACCCTTTCATATCAATCCTCCACAATGACAAATAAGCATGTAACTGCAATAGCCTAAAAGAAAATACAAAAAAAAAAAAAGAACCTCTTATCATATATGGAACTTTTCAATCAACTACTTAGGCTTCCTTGAACCTTCCACGTACATTTAACCTCAACATCTCAAAATGGGGCCTATCGGCCTTACTTTTGTGCAATTAAAAAGCACATACTATGAACAGTCAATTGTACATAATTATACAGAGAAAAGTGTTTACGCGTTACAAAGATGTTCACCGATAGCAGATTGCCAATGCTATATGGAAAGATTGCTGTACCAAACAAACATCTTGTTTGTAGCATAAGTAAATTTACTTTTATTCTCAAGTCATGATGCATGCAAATGTTACAATCCTTTGGAAGTTCAAACATCTAGGCTGAACCGTGTTTATAAATAAACCTGTAAAGCTAGCTAATCCATTCTCATTACCATGCATCTACTTTCCTTGAGTTTCTACAAGGGACAATCAACCACTACACTGATCATCTCCACAACAGATCTGCCGAGCTCTTACTAACACCAAGATTATCTACATTCTTCATTTAACCAAAGTTGGGTTAACAGCCCTAGGTTAAAACAAAAATTAAATTTTAACTAAAAATAGCAATTTATTAAATAGGTAAATTGCATTATCAAACATTAAAAGTAAACTAATATGTGCTTAAATCATTAATGGCAAACAAGGATGAATACAATTTGAATTAAATAGACGAACAAACAACTATCATGACGTGGAACAATTCTGTCTGGGGAAAAAACAAGCAGCAATCCATACTGAAATTAAGAAACTCAATTTTCTTACAATAGGATGAGCAAGCAGTTCTCCAAAGTTGTAGATGTTATCTCCCAAGAGAGCGGAAAGGGAGAGATCAAATGCCAAATCCTACAAAATTAAAGGATTAAAATAAAATAAAATAAAACAAAGTAAAAAGATAAATATATGTACTGGCCAAATAAAAGCAGTAAACTTTCTTTAGTTTGTTTATTATTTTTCATCTATTTTTAATGACGGGTGGAATGGTAAGTTAGTCCTCAGCCTTTCTAGCTCCAAGGCAGAGTACGTAAGCACATCAGCCATACCACAATCAGCAGTACTTTGTCTATCATTTTATGGAGGTTTTATTGCCAAATATATACCTGGCAACTATATAAACAATAAATATTGAAGATACGGGGACATGTAGCATGAGAGAAGGCTCAAACAAATAAGACTAGAATTTAAACTTTCAAGGCACTGGTGCACATGAATTGGTTGATAAAACAATAATTTCTTGCAGGGACTCCGACGAACGAGGAGTTTGTAACATCAAAGTTTAATAACGAGTAAAACTTATGAACTCAAGTAGTATCAAAGGATAATACAATTTCCCTGCCAGAAAACACACAAATCTATAAAAAAAATACCAGCTTAAAAGATTCTGAGAGAGACACCACTGATGTGTATCCAAGATAAAGGAGAGCATTTTTGTAGAAGTCGGCAAATTCTTGGCGGAACTTATGGTATTGAGATGAAACCCAATAATAGCTAGCATATACAGATGGATCTATGTCAGTCATACTGTCAAGGGTACTCTTTCCATCATCAAGAAGTTTCTTGCACTCTTTTTGCTCACCCTGTTCAAGCTTGAATTTGGCAATTTGCATCTTAATATAAATAATTGGTTCTTCTATGCGCTTCTCTTTAGTGGCTTGAAGCTTTTCAATCACACCTTCTAAATAACTAGTAGAAGCTTCTTTGTCAGAATACTGCCGAGAAACTATAACAGCAAAATGTGCAAGTTTGAGAAGATTAATCTTGGTCTCGAAGTCAGTGATAAAATTATGATACAACTGTATCAGTGCATCTCCAGCCTGAAATTTAATAGAAACAAGTTACACTAGGTTAGATAACCTATCCATCAACAAGTGCGCGGGGTACACTTTGCACATTTACTACCACACTTATTTATGTATGCATGAATATGAATATATATAACAAAGCCTATTATTTAATTATGAGAACCATTAACTAAACCACACTCCAGATTAATTATCCAAACAAGACAAGCTAAACGAGCCAAGCAACCAAATAGGAAACCATGATTGAACTTTCCACATGTACCATACAAAAGGGGTAAGAGAATGTAACATAAGCTTGCCCCCAAACACTTGTCCTTCTACAATTCAGAAAATTCCCCCCTAAAATAAAGATGTCAAAGCTTTAGAAGCAAATGTTTCATAATCCATATGACTAAGATATAGCATAAGCTTGCACCTCTCACTTTCCGTTCTACAATTAAGAAAATAGTTCTCCAAAAGTAAACATATAAAAGCTTTAGAAACTAACTTCCTGCATTGCAGCTCATGAAGACCAGAAGATTTCCTCTAAAGAGATTTACAAGCCAACAACAATTTATTTCCATAACACTATTCTATGAAAAGAAAAATTACAATCAACATGTATAAAGAAAAAAATTCAATTGAAACTGAATTCCCCAATTATCTGAGTTATTGAACATCTCGATGATAAACATTTCTTTTTATTTATTTTCAATTTCAAAATAAGAAAGCTAAAGAAAGGAAATGGTCCAAATGGAACTCCCAGTAGTCCAGTTCTATAACAAAACCCTAACTTCTCAAACTTAATTAAAAAAAAAAAGAAATCAACTCCATTCAAAAAACTTAATATAGAAGAGATCTACAAACCGTAAGCCAAAACGAAAGGAGTAGGGAGAAAGGGAGATAAACCTGGAAGACGGTGAGAGCAACGAACTGCTCAAGCTTGAGAGTGAGCTGATGCCAAAGCTTCTTCTGATACAGATCTGCGAGAGAAGTATACCAGTCGGCTAGGTCTGGATGCTCATTTCGAACAGACTCCAGGTATTGCAAGGCCGCCATCGATCCCGACTCCACTACACAGTCGAAGCAACCAAAGATAAGCTGAAACCTACAGAGGGTTTTCTTTTTCCAATTTTGGTTTTTGTATATTATTTAATAATTAATACTAAATGGATTCTGAAAAAGAAAAAGAAGTGTTTTCTCTGTCTTGAGCTCAAAGAAAAGAATTAACGGAACCCGAGAAAGGCAAAAGTATAAATCGGGTCGGGATAAAAAGGTAAACTGGGTCGGGTTACGTAAGAGTTTGGTTCTTAGTGGGCCTTTCCCGGATAAAAGTGGTTAGTATAAGATTTATATCCAATATACTGGCAGTGCACAAGTACATTAATATTAAGATTTAGAGACTCAGTTTAAACCGTAAGGTTTAGGGTTTTAGGTGCAAATTTTAGAATTTAGAAGCAATGGTTAGAATTTAGGGATTAGGGTTAATAGTTAAGGGTTAGGTTTTAACCTATAAACCCTAAATTTTATTCACAAATACTAAATTATAAACCACCAAACCTAACCCTTAAACTCTAAATTGAGTCTTTGAACCCTAAAACTAAGGAACTTGTTAAAACTAAAAATTTTCACCGTCAGTGTATCAAATAACTATACGTTAGTATAATGGCAAAAAAAATCTTTCATTGTTCTTTTATTAAATTTAGGCTTTGCTTGGATGGGAGGAAAGAAAATTGGAAGGATGGAAAATTGAAGTGATAAAAAAAGGAAGGATGTAAAATATATTTTTTTTTCTTTTCCTCGTATTTGGTTGAGAGGGTGAAAACTAAAAGAAAAATAAGTTTATTTTTTCTCTATTACTTGGTACAATGAAAAAGTGAGGAAAAATTAAACTTTGAAAATTAAAATTTACTTTTAATTTTTATAATTTAGTAAAATATTTTTAATTTGATTATTTTTATTCAATTTAGTCCCTAATTTTTTTTATTTAATCTAAAATTGACCCATATTTGTTTCTAATTTTCATAATTTAATCTAACATTTTTAATATAGTTTTATTTTGTTCAATTTAATCCATAATTATTTTCTTTAATTCAAAATTGACCTATATGTATTTCTATTTTTTATAATTGAGTACAATATTTTTAATATGGTTTTATTTTTGTCCAGTTTAGTCCATAAAATTTTTATTTAATCTGAAATTAACCTCTATTTATTTTTAGTTTTTATAATTTAGTCTAATATTTTTATAGTCTAATCCCGAGAGTTTGAATGTCAATGTAACACCTAATACATGGTACAAACGAATCCAACCCAAATATCGAATGCTACAAATGACCCATTTGTGGCCTAAAACAAATTAAAAAAGTATATTTGATTACATGAAAGTAAAACCAACATGAACATAAAGGGGAAACAATTAACTAAAGTCACCCGAGAAAATAAACCTTTAAAAACTTTAGAAAATAAACGATTTAACAAAAAGGCATTTGGGTAATTTTACAAGATTTGAACCTAAAAAACATTCAAAACTTAAATAAAAGTTTAATATAAGTAGAAACATTGCATACCTCTGTTTTGCTAAAAAAGAAGTTCAAATATAAGTAAAATTAACTGAATTAGCACTTAGGGACTGAAATGTAAATAATTTATAAGTTGAATTTTAAGTTAAAAAGTCAATTTCAGGTCTATTTTAGACTCATTAATTCTAATTATACTTAATGATAAACTCGTGTTGATATCGAATTTGAAATAGAGTGTTAATTGCAAAAAATAGTAGTTTTGTGGGCCATTTTGAAAACATTCATAAAATAAAAGAGCTAGTTTTTCAAAAAGTGAAATTAAACCTTCCTTTATGAAATAAATATCATCATTGACATATAGACCAAGCTTCAAGTTAATCTGAGCTAAAACAAGTCCTTAATTGCAATTATAAAATTAGTGACTGAAATGTAATGTTTGTTATTATAAGATAATGGACTGAATATAAAATAGAGATCAATTCCAAATTATATAAATTTTTAGCCATTATATTGAACAAAAATAAAATCATAGTAAAAATATTAGATAGAATTATAAAAATTAGAAACCAATAGGGTTCAATTTTGGATTAAATAAATATTGTAGGGCTAAAGTGAACAAAAATATTATTATATTAATAAAATTTAATTTAATAATAAAATAAAAAACAAATAAGGGTAAATTTTAGATTAAATATTTTTTTAGGGACTAAACTGAATAAAATAAAATCTTAATAAAAATATTGGATGGAATCATAAAAATTAATTATAAATATAGTTAAAATAAAATTCGAATTTTTTAAACATAATTTCATAATTTTATTATTAAAGTGGAATAACTTTTACTTTTCTTTCCCATTTTTCACATAATTTGGAGAGAAAATTATTTGTATAGGAACAATAAAAACTACATCCCCTCCTATTTTCTTTCCATAAATATTTTCACTCTACCAATCAACCCTTAAATTCACTTTCTTTCCAATTTTCAAAAATTGAAGTGATGAGAAAATGGAACGATGGAAATATATTTTTTCTTTCCATTTGTGTGCTTGGTTGAGAATATGAAAAACTATAAAGAAAATAAGTTTATTTTCTCTATTATTTGGTACAATAAAAAAGTGAGAGGAAAAAATTATGCTTTGGAAACTATAATTTATTTTAAATTTTTATAATTTAGTTGAATGTTTTTAATATGAATATTTTTATTCAATTCAGTCCCTAAAAATTTTATTTCATCTAAATTTGACCCCTATTTGTTTATAATTTTTATAATGCAATCTAATATTTTTAATATAATTTTATTTTTGTTCAATTTAATCCTTTCCTATTTTCTTTTTTTTTTAATTTTCTACTCTACCAAGCAACCATTAAATTCATTTCCTTTTCATTTTTCTCTTTCCTTCTCTCTCCCTTTCACATTTCCATCCAACCAAGCAAAGTCTTAATGAATCTTTTGTTTGTCGCTTTTAAATGCATGTGTAATCATTCGATGAATAAATTTTTTAAACTATTAAAGATATAAATTAAAACAGGCAAGCAAAAGTTGATATTTTTGTTATTATGCATTTTCACTCTTAATTCTTAAATTAATAATATTTAAATAAAAAAACTAAAAATTATTACTTAATAATCGAATATGAGATTAATAAATTTATATGCAAATCCTTTATCACTCTACTTGTGATCATTCAATGGATAGATTTTTGTAAATTATTTTTTATACAAAATATTTTTCAGTGACATTGAGAGTGCAAAAGTATCCAGTATTCATTAGTTTCAAACTCATGTGTTGCACATTACATGCTAATCAATTATAAGATTAGCGATATTGGAGAAATCATATCATAGTCTCGGCTCGCTACATCATTCATGGTCTAAATAAATAAAAATTATCCATTTTAATATTTTTTATGTCATCATTTTACCAAGTAAATCTTTATTTATATTTACTGTAAATCAAATTTAAAAAGCAGCTTTTTACCATGTGAAGTTTCACTTCGTAAAAAAGATGACATGAAAAAAATGAATGATTTTTATTGGTTGAAACCATGGATGACGTGACGTGATGGATCAATGATATAATTTCTCATGATATTGTGATATTAAAAAATAATTTTTTTTATCAAGATAAATAAAATTGAAAATATTGAAATCTAATTCACAATTTCCTTATTTATATTTAGACTGACAAACTTCACCCGAGACCCGAACCGAGATCCGATATAAACCTGAATATGATGGTCTAAATTTGACTCGAATCTAAACTAGAACCGATCTGAATTTAGTTAAACCAAAAATCAACCCGAACCAAAAGAAACTCGAATCGAAAGCAACCCAAACCGAAAATCAACCTGAATCGAAAGCAACCGAATTTAATTTCTTCAAATATGTATGTTTTATTGTCATTTTTTATTATATTATTAATTAACAACTACATTTAGTAATAGTTTAATGGTTTAATATCATTTTTTCTCATTTAAAAGATCATCTTCATATATTGACTCAAATTGAAAGTCGACCGATATGATATCGACCCGACCCAAAAAGCAACTGATCCGATATTGACCCGATCCGAAAGTCAACCAATCTGATATTGACCCAAACTGAAAAGCCAACCGATCTGATATTGACCAGACCCGAAAATCTACCGATTTGATATTAACTCAATCCGATCCAAAATAACATAGATCTGAACTAAATTTGAATCAGACACGATCCAACCCGATTTGAATCTAAACCCAAAATAACCCGAACCAAACATCAACCTGACCCTAAGTGACCCGATTGCCACCTCTATTTATATTCTTATATTTTTGGTTTAATTTTTATTTTAATTATATTTTCATATTTTATAAGTATTCCAACAACATTATTTTTGTATAAGCAAATAATACTGCTTCGTTCAAAACAAATAATACTGCTTTTTCCACCCAATTAAAGTACCACAGTTGACTTCTTCTAACAAGATTTTCAAACTTTGATCTCTATTTTTATAAATATTTTAATTGATTATTTTTTAAAATTTTATTTAGAAACTATTTTATTCAAAATTTTAAAAATATATTGTTTCACAATTTTATTGATAACAATTTAATAAAATAACAAGTCAGAGTTTAATAATTTTGATCATCAAAAGTTAAAATGTGAAAAAAAAACAGAATGCACGAGAATAAAATGATCTCACACATTCAAAATAAAATTATAAATTAAAAATAAAAGGTTTCATTATTAAAAAATCATAGAGGTTTACTTGTGTTTTCAATTGCACCCTTAAAATTGTTAGGTCATATTAGTAAAAATATTAACTGTTAATTGATCATCCAAAAAGGGTTTATTTGAAAAAAAAAAATTAATATCTTATAATTGAAATTGTCACAATTTTTAAGGGCGCAATTGAAAAGTTGACAAATATTGACATTTTTTTGTATTACCTTATAATTTATAGGATTCAATTTAACCTTCAGTAAAAAAATAAAGAATAAATTAAACTGTTATGTGATTTTACTCAATTTAGCTATCATTAATTGAAAAATACTCAATTTAACCTTTTGTAATAGTTGACAATTTTTACCGCTAAGTCACAAACAAGAATAGGATGGCAACACTTGACACACTATAGAAGTGACACATCATAAAAATCTAAAAAATTTAAAATTAAATAAAAAATTTAAAAATATATAAATATGTATAAAAATAAAAACAATTATAAAAAATACATAAATTAAAATAATATCATTAAAATTTCTAACAAATATTAAAAAATTATAAAAACATTAAAATATTATAAAAATAAAAAATTATTAAAAATCTAAAATTTTGATATATTATCTTATTGATGAATTTTTTATTTAGAGAATTACTAAAATAATGATATACTAATATCGTATGATATACAACACGGAACATGCTGTTGCCATGGGCACTATGGAATGCAAAGATCTGCTATGTAGGGATGTATACAGTTCTGTTCAGTTTAATCTGGTAAATTTTTTTAATAGTTCATCAGTTTTTTGTTTGATTAATATCGCTTTTGGGCTTTTCCGTATTAACTTTAAGTTTTGAATTTGTATTTTATTTTGAAAAAAAGATTTATTTTATGATTTTTAATCATTAATTGGTAAAGTTTTAAAGTTTATTTTTTCAGAATTATTTATTAAAAAAATAAATTTTCAAGTAAATAAATGATAATGAATAATTCATCTATAGTATTTTAAGTATAAATACTTATTTTTACATTGTAAACAATTATAAATTAATTATAAATTAAATAGAAATCAAATTTGATTCAATTCGGGTAACCAAAGTTTACAACTTTGTGAATCATAATTCGTCCAAACACCATGATTTGGGTCTTTTCGATGACTGTAAATGAACCGAACGTTCAGCGAACTGTTCGGCGGGAAGTTCGTTTATTTATTAAACGAACGAACATGAATAAGATTTTTTGTTCGTTTAATTAAAGGAATGAACACGAACAAAGGGCTCGTTCGTTCATTTATGTTAGTGAACGTTCGGTAATCCGTTCGTTTAAATTTATTTACATATGTCTAGGGGTGAGCATTAGATCGAGTCGAGTAAAAAAATTTCGAGTTATTCAAGTTGACAAGTCCTATTTTATGACTAATTAAAATATCCATTCTTATCGGCTAGGGGTGTTCATTGTTCGGTTAAACGAACTCAGCGACCGAACCAAAACAAAATTGGTTAATCTGTTATATAATTTTAAGTTTTGGCTAATGATTAAGAGTTTTTTTAAATTTCAATTATCCAATAATTCGGTTTAAAATTGTTAGTTAACCGAATTAATCGAACTAACCCAAAATATTAAATATTTAACATATTATATATGTTATTTATGTTCGTTTACGTTCGTTTGTGTTCGTTTATCATTTTAACGAACGAACACGAACGAAAACGAGCAAGCTACATTCCTTAACGAACAAACACGAACAATAAATTTTGTGTTCATTTATGTTCGTGTTCGTTCATTTGATTGATTAAAGTTAAACGAACGAACATGAACACACTCTCGTTCGCATTCGTTCGGTTCGTTTATAGGCCTAGTCTTGTCGGTTTATCAATTTTTGTTGCTCAACTATATTTGTACGTGTCCTTGATCCTTAATGTGCTAGACAAAGAGAAAGAACGATTTTATTATGATGGTGAGTTAAACCTATTGTTGAATTAATGGTGGCACGACTGTATGTGCAGAGTCAGAAATTTTATTTTTGGGTGTCATAATTTAGAGAATTAAATTGTCTAAATAAAGTAATAAAAAATAGGCATAAAATAATTTAACCAGCAACGTTTTATTTTTGGTCAAAATAGTCTATCGGTATATTAAAACTATTAACCAACTAACGATAAACAATTTGAAATGACTTGACAGAATGACACGTCAGTAGAAAAAATAACTTTATTTTTTGACTGATGTGACATTCTTTTAAGTTAACACATTTATCTATATGACATTGTCATGTTAGCGTGCACTGCCATGTATGTTTGTCACGTCATTTCAAGTCATTTACTATTAGTTGACTAACAGTTTTCATTCACAGATGAGCCATTTTGACTCAAAGTGAAACGTTGGGGTTAAATTACTTCAAAAAAGAATATGGGCCAAAATGACTATTCAGTCAAATACTAGGGACATTTTTTGACATTATGTCTAAAAAATAGTAATACATAATATTAATACCCGATAAAGATTATTACAAAATTATTACAATAACTAAAATGGCTAAGTATATCGAATAAAGTTAAATAACTTGTATCTTTTTCTTACAATTGTCTTTGACGCTTTCTCATGTTTTAAAATCGTTGAATTATTTTTCCTTGTCGATGCGATTAAAAATATTTTTCTCAACATATGTAACCAAACATTCATCCATTGATATTTAATTCGTTTTCGCAAGCGGTTTTTTACAATCTTCATCATAAAAAATATTATTTCTACACCTATCGTAGCAATTGACAAAAACAATGCGAGCTTAACCAAGCGATATACCAAAAGATAAACAATATATAAAAAATGAAGATTATACAATATGGTTTCTCACGCCAACAACCTACCTTCCCATGTCTCTTCCTTTTCTACCATGTTTGGATTATAATATAGGGAGTTTTTTATTTAATAACTATTCCTCATGTCAAGTTAAGTTTTATTTTTCCCATAACCTGATTAATACATTCATATCATGTTGGTGTTGCCAACAATTTTTCATGCCAAAACAACCGCTATCCCGTCTGAAATTGCAGCATCCCACCCCTCACAATCATTTACAGCAACTAAAATACTCAATTGAAATTAAATTATCTCAAATAACTTAAAACCAATCAGTACTTTAGGGGCGAAATTAGCACATAATAAACAATAACAAAAATATTCTCAACTCATTTTTTATTTGATTGTTTTAATCCCAAATATTAAAAAATATAAACTCGTTATCAAATGATAATTAAAAAATTGAAATACTAACAATTCATAAAAAACAATAAATAAATCTAATTAACATTTCTTTGATACTAGAATAATTATTTGATTCATCATTCTTCCTGAAAATTGTCTAAATGTCACTGATTTAAAAACAATAATATGAAAGGGAGAGTAAATGGTGGAAACCATGAATTAGATTTCTTAGAATTTGAAAAAGAAAAGTTTTGGCCTTTTGAACAGAGAGTGGCTGTCGGCGGAAAGATTGGGATGGGGTTTAAATTTTTTTATTAAATGTTTTATAAAATATTTTTTTAAACGGAGCGTGGTTCATTTTTTATGTGAGAGGTGTCAACTTTTCAAAAGGGACGTGGCCTATTTCTTATTTAAGAGGTGTCAATATAACGACCCACATTTTTAAATTCAAGAGTTAATTTAACCTGAAGCATGGGTTTGTTCTGGGGTTTTGTTCTGGGGTCGAAGTGTTGGGCCTTCGAGAACCTTGTTTGGTTTGTTTTGAGTGGGTGAGCTTGCATTGGTTGGTTTTGGGTTGGCTTAGGATGGCTATATGAGGGTAAAAAGGTATTTTCACAAATGGAAGAAAGAATAGGAGGGGGTCTCTTTATTTCTCTGCAGAAAAGAGACCTTGGTGATCTAATGTTGTTCCCTTGTCTTCATTTTTCATTCAATATCCTTTACCCCAACCAAAAGCCATAGCAAAAGGTTGAATATTTGATTTTTGTAGAGCGAATCACGTTTTGACCATTGAGGAAGAGTTGTTTAGCAACCAGGGATCTATAATTCAAGGTAAGAATGACTTGAAATGGTGGAGGTAGAGGTTTTGGAGTGTGTGTGTAAGGAACAATAGGAATGGGTTTTGAGAGCTCAATCCTTGGGTTATGTTTGTGCTTTTGACTTCCTTAGATCCCCCAACAATGTAATAATACATTTTTACAACCTCCTATTGTAGTGAAAGAGGTTAGAGAGGCATCCAGGGTCCAAGGGAGGAACAGAGCTTAAAGCTTGAGGTTGGGGGCTTTCCTCTCAGTTCTAATTCAAGGTTAGTATACTAATAACTCATTTGTGTTCCTGGGAATCATTAATTCGATTGCTTGTGTGATATTTAGTGGTTTGAAATGCTTGATGATTCGTTAATGGTAAATCCTAAGTTTGATGTTAATGTAGCTTAAAAATGGTAGAAAACCACTTAAACTACCTTTCATAAATTGTAAGATCGATTTGGGGTCTTACCTTTGGGTTTTGGGGGCTTGGGGGATGATTCTTGAACTCCAAAAAATGAGTTTTGGTTTCAGGTATCGATACAGGATGAACACGTATCGGTACCCCGTGTTAAAAATGTTGAAATCAAGCAAATTTTACAAGGGCATATCGGTACGCTTGTGGGGGTATCGATACTTACTGTTCCATTGAAATTCCAGTAGCCAAAATGGGTATCGGTACACTTATGAACGTATCGGTACGTATGAGGTATCGATACACCTCCACTTGTATCAGTACGGGGTGTTAGTTAAACCTTTCCAGTAAGCAAATCGAGTATCGATAAGCGTAAGTGGGTATCGATACCCACTGGAGCGTATCGGTACTCACTGGGCAATATGCCAAAAAATTACATTTTGAGTTCGGATGGTCTATAATTCGAGGGCTAAGGCCTAATAGGCCTCTAAGGTGGAATAATAAATAGTAAAACTGGGAGATTGAGTTTCTAGCCTCATATACGTGCATAACAAGTAATAATTTACTAAAGCCTTGATAACTTGTTTGTGTGAAACAATAAGAATCCTTGGTGGATTGGTTAAATGTTGTGTGCTTTGTAAGGGCACTGTATGGTAGAGAACCTTGTTTGGTGGGATCCGAATACCCAATGAGAGTGTTGCAGCACAAGTTGATGAGATTTTTGGATGTACGTTTCCAAGGCTGTATGACATCGGGCCTCATTCGGTGATGCTCGATGAGAGATTTTGAGTATGAGTGTATATTCCCGAGGCTTTGTGACACCAGGTCTCACTCTTAGTGTATATTCCTGAGGCTATGTAACACCGAGGCTCACTCTAGGTTTGTTGGTATGTATGCTGTGTGAGATAATACATCCTTGTTTGTTATGTGTTTAGGCATTTATGGTAGCGCCATTGCTTATTTTACCATGATATTATACTTGTAACCTGCTCTTATTTATGATTTGCATGAAGCATGGTTGAGTGAAAGTGTATCCACTGAGCTTCGTTAGCTCAGCGTTCGAAATTATTATTTCAGTTTGCGGGTTAGTAGGTTGACATGCATCGCAGGAGCACCATCGGAGTAGGACCTCAGCATCAAGTTGTGTCCGAGTACAGTTTTTAGACTTATTTGGGCTATGTATTCGTAGGACCCTATGTTGCATTGTAACTCTTATTTTGGATTTTAACTTATGAACCAAATGCTTTTAAATTATGTATTTTAAATAGAGCTCTTATGTAAAGTTTTAAATATTTTGTTTATGTCAAGTATTTAAACTTAAAAGATTTTATGAAATGATGGTGTTTGGGCTAAATCTAGTGGCAGACTTTTTGGCTTTAGAGTTGGGCTTGAAGCCCAATTGTGACATTCGGGTTGAAGATGTTACAGTCAAATTAATTTTTAAAGGGATAGTCATTTTATTTTTATTTAAATTTCACATATAAAATTATATAAAAAAATCTAGAAAATTTTGAGGGTGTCAAGTGACTCCCCATGTTGCATACCAGTTTCGTCCATGCACAAAGGTGTCCATGAGAAAAAAAGTTGGTATTTCCTTTAATCCTTTCATGGGATCAATGAATCTAATTTTAATACCCCAAAGTTTGGTTAGTGACTGAAATGATAAAATTGGAAGTTTGATGTGCAAAGTGAAGTGACCAAAATGAATAAAATGAAAGTTTAGTGACTAAAGTAAATTTTTTTGAAAATTTTGAGTACAAAAAAGGTAATTTTCTCAGAAATAGTTTTTATCCTATAAATGGATAGTTTGCCTACGAGTAGTGGATTGGAAATGAGGTTTTTAAATTAATCCGATACTTAATTTTAAGGAAATTATCCGACAAAGTTTCTAGGAATTTTTGGATAAATGGATCGAATATAAATTTAAGAAAGTAATATTAGCCATTGGATGGAAGAGTGAGAATGTCATTTCACATGGTTACAATGGTAAGATTAATTTTAGACCCTTGGATTTAGATAATTTTTCCATGTTAAATCCTAGCCATTGGATCAAATGGACAAAATTAGAAATCGATATAGTTCAAGGGCAAATTGATAAACTACTAATTCAAGATTAAATTTAGGCCATTAGATGAAGGATGATGACATTTGACACATTATGGATTCATTAAATTTAAGGGTAAAATAGTCATTTGACTATTAAATAAAGATATTTTGTATTATATGGAATAAATTATGCCATTTGGCATAATTAGAAGAGAAAAAAAAATATTCTCCATTCCTCCTTGTTGCTGCCGTGGGTTTTGGGGAGAGAAGAAAAGAATTTTCAAGTTCAATTTTTAAGCATTTATGTTGGATTGAATGGACGAATGTGAAGCAATCAAGTAAATACGAGAAATTGAAAATTCAACAGATAAGACAAAGGATCAAGCTTAGAGTTATCTTAATTTGTACAATTTAGTTTGGGATATGAAGTGTTAAGGTGAGTGCATTTAATGCATTTCATATATAATTGCATATGTATAGGAAAACTTGTGATAAGTCAACCTTAAATGCTATTGCAAAAGAAAAATATTGCATTGGTAAGTATATGTTGATATATTCTTTACATGTCCAATGCTAAGTATTGTTAACATGTTCATTGATAGTTGTAAGCATCTAGTAGCATGTTTCTTACATGTTCATCAAGAAAAGGCATATGCATTATTTATATGTGTAATTACTAATTTTGTCCGAGTTTTGTTATTATATTTGGATTATTATTCATATTATTATTTTATTCATTTTTAGTTTTAGTATTAATTATTATTATTATTTGTTAATTAAAAAAAACAGATTCAATATAAATATAAAGTACAATATTAAATGTATCAGTCCATATAAATTATAAACCCATTTAAAATTACAGTAACCCATTCGTCCCAATAAGCCCTAACATATCAGAACCCTAAAAGCTAATATTTAACCTAATATCGAGTTCTTGAAGAACATTTCAGAGAAAAAGTGAGCTTTGATTTTCAAATAAAAGAGGGTATAATTTTTGTTTTAAAGTTGGCCTTTATAGTGGGTAATTTTTTTAAAATGGGTTATTAACGTTTTAAAACCCTCCGCCCTAGTTAAATTATACCCAAAGTCCTTCCGCTTTCCAAAACCCTCTCCGCAGTCCCTATAATTTTTCCAATTATTATAATTTCATCCTTTTTTCTTGTTTTAATTGAAAATTAGTGGTAAAATACCCTTTTAGTCCCTTTCCTCTTATTTATTTCATGTTTTAATTTAAATGATTTTTGGTGTATTGCCTTAATTAATTGTTTGGTCTGAATTAATATGGTATGTATGTGTTAATTGTTTGATTGACTACATATTATTATACCATATATGTATTACAAATTTACATATATATATATATATATGATATATATTAAAATGCATTTTTAAGTTAATATCTATCTATATATATTACCATATATTCATACGTTCATACTATATATATTTTAGCCATATATTTATATGTACTATATATATATATATATATTACCATGTTCTCATATGTACATTATATATATATATATATACATATATATATTACCATCTTCTCATATGTACACTATATATATATATATATATTACCATATTCTCATATGTGCATTATACATACATATATATATATATTGCTTTACTATATTGTTTTTATTTTCCTTTTGATTTGCACATATTTATATAAATGGATTATTTTCAATCTAGGTACGATGCTTTTTTTATATATTATATTTTAATATAAGTTTTTTTTGTATGATAAATATGGGATATATTATGCCATATATATGTGTATAATATATATATGCCTAAGTTATATATATATATATATTTTACATGTCGTATACAATATATGTTATTATATATCTCCCATATAATTTATATATTATACTATATGTTATACGTTATATAGTATTAATAGTTGGTATATTTATATTATTTATTTTTGTTAATATTATATTCTTGTACTTCATTTCATGCATTTTAATATACCATGTTGAATTTGTCACATATAGTGTTAGGCCTCTTATTCTGGTATTCTAGTGAGAGTGTCATCCCAGTATCATCTCTTTTGGTACCGTAAATTGATGCATTTTTAAATTATCATGCATATACGATTTTTTAAATTAAATCGAATTTTTAATCATTTTTAATAAATACGATACAAACCCTTAGATACCGATTTTGAGCGTAGTGGGGGTGCTAACCCTTCTATGTACGTAACCGACTCCGAACTCATTCGAATCTCTGGTTTCATTTTTTAGGTGTCCGGTCTATCAATTTTAAATGACTGGTGGCGACTCCCTCAAATTTATTCCAAAATACAAATTTTTTCAAAATTTCCCCCTTTAAATATTTTCTAAAATTTTTCTAACAACAAAAGGAAATCGTGTTGTAAATATTTTTTAGGTCGCTACAGCTTGGCGACTCCGCTGGGGATACATTTTTGTTTTAAAAAAAAGGGGGAGTCAGGTCTTAATCGGGTTTGTATCGTTTTTAGTAAGAATAATTGAAATTCGATTTAATTTAAAATTTTTAATCTCCATACATTAGTTTTAAAACCCTTAAGTGGGAGTGATTACATCGCTTCGTGGGGTGTTCACCTCCGTATAGTGTTGTAATTCACTTTCGGAATTCGAAATTGACGAGCGCAACACATCTTTGATGCGGAGGCGGATCTCATTGAAGCCAGTGGGGGCCACTCCCCCAAAATTTAAAAATTTTACATTTAGCCCTTTTAGAATTTCAAAATTTTAATTTGGCCCTTCTGAAATTTTAAAATTTATTATAGTATTTCAAAATTTTTAAATAATTTCAATTAAATCCCTCTCTATTTTTTTTAAAAAAATGAGGTCTTGATAGTTTCGATTTTTTTCAAAAATTTTAGTTAAACTCTTATGTTTTACGAAAATTTTAAATTTAACCCTTCAAAATATTTGGAAATTTTAATTTAAGCCTCCAAAAATTTCAATTTTTTAAAAAAAAGACATTTCCAACTAGATTTTCAAGATTCTCCCCTGAAGAAAGAATTCTTGTTTGCACTCTGCCATTATAAGAGAAGAACCGACGAGGTCGCTTATCGGACCAAAGACGATGCTAAAACGAGGAATACAAGCTTTGTTTCATGAAGTCGAGATCTCAAGAAAAGAAGCTAACCGTTATTTGTAATTCATTTTCAGCTTCTTGCAATCAAATATCTTTTCTGTTAAATGAAAGTCTTTCTAAGGACTGTTCGAGAATCAACACCTCATTCGCATTCATCCTTGCATTATGACATATTTAGGTTGCTTCATACATTTTTATGACGTAGCTAATCATTAAAACATTCATGTAGGGATGGCAAAATTACTCGTCCCCGACCCGACCTGACCCGACCCGATCGGGTTTTTTCTTATGATTTTCGGAGATCTGGGCGGGGCGGGTATTTAAAAATGTAAATTCGGGTCGGGGCAGGTTCGGGTATAATATGAAAATTCCCCGCCCCGCCCCAGTATTTTTTATTATTTTTATTATATTTATAAAAATACCACTATATAAAAATACTTTTAGGAGTTTCAAGCTATTTTTTTAGTTTGTGTTTATCGTAAATTTTTGTTAGATATTGTTCGAATTTTAACATATCTGATTCTAAAAGTCAATGGTCGAGTTTATTTTTTTAAATATGTATTTTTTTCTTCATATGAGTAATTTAATTGGTTTTATTTTATTTTTTATATAGTTTAAAGTCTGTGAAATTTATATTTTGTAAATATAATGGTCGTTCGATCGAATCTAACATTTATCGTCGATGAAATTTAATATATTTTTTACATTTTCGGGCTGGGTCATGTTTAGGGTTTATAAATTGGGGCGGGGCGGGGTGGGTAAATTATTATTTTATTTCTGGGGCGGGGCGGGGTCGGGTTTTGGGATTAATATATTGGGGCGGGTTCGGGGCGGCCAAAAACCCGCCTCGCCCCGCCCCGTTGCCATCCCTACATTCATGTGCAATCATTGCATTATTTTTGTGGCCACTTGGGAGGGGTATTCGCTTCTAAAAGCAGAAAGGACAAGAAAATGACCTTCAGTCAACACAACTTTAGAACTATGAATGATGTAGTGGCCAGGGTAAACAAGCTTGAAGAACTCCATGGACATGTGGTCCAAAATCAATTAGAGATAATGACATATGTTGCGCGTAATAAGTGCTACGCAATTGTGTAAGTATACATGTCGCAAGTTATAGTATAAAAGATATCGTCTCCACGGGGATTGGTGCCACTTCAAGAATCTAGTCTCTTGCACTGTAAAAAGTAAAAACACAAGTAAAGGATTATAAGAGTTTAACTAATAACTAATCTAGAAAGCAATAAAGTAAATGAATAGATGAGATCAATTGAGAGAGAGATAGGCCAGGTTATCGTGAGTTGAGGTGTGATAGCCGATTGGATCGTCTTGGTAAAAGAGTGCACGGGTAACTCAGTTGCCGTGGCAACTTGCACAACGGGGTTGCCTTGGCAACTAATCGATGGTTGCCTGGGCAACTAGTTGGGCAACTACTTTGGCGTCTGGGCAGCAACCTTCAAGGTTCGGCATAGCGTTCTTCAATGGTTTCTTCTTATCCCTAAGTCGAAACTCTAGCTACTTGTGCATACCTTGATAATACATCCCTGCGTGAATCAAGGGTGAACAACAACCAATCTTGCTCTCCTCTTAGCCGTTGAAATCCTTAACTTATTCCTAAGCCGGATTAATCTTCACCATCAATAGATTGAATAAAGATCATATTCATTCGTTTCTTGAATCTAACTCTCCCGATATTAGATAAATAGATGAAATCACGAGATCCTCTCCCAATTCACTCGCAAACAAGAATAAGAACCAAGAATGAATAAACCTTGAATAGAAAAATGCAAACTCTTATTACCTAAACAAAAACAAATAGTTTCTCACAACCACAAAACACAATAACCATAGCCAAGTAGATTTAGTTCATGGCTAGGTTCCAAAGAAACACAAGATAATTAATCCCTAGCATGAACCCAATCGAACAAGAAAGAAAAGGATGAAGAAGGAGGCTTGTTGAAATCCTCCTTGCCCTAGATGCTTGTCGAAAATTCTCTCCTCTTGCCCTCCTTGGACTTGTCGAAATTCCCCTCTCTTGCTCTCTCTAAGTTGTCGAAATCTCCATCCTATTTATAGGGCTAGGGCAAAGTCCTTCTTTGAGGAGGAAGTTAAGTTGGAATTAAATTATCTTTAAAGAATATAATTCTTTATTATAATTATATTCCTACTAGAACTTCTCCTATCTTCTTGGAATTTAATTCTTCTTTAATCTCTGCGTGGCAATCAAATTCCTTTGGGTTTGGGCTTTGCTCCACGTCATCTTGGGCTTGTCTAGTCATCAATTTCGACTACCATATCACCTTTGCTCTTGTCGACAATTGCCATGGCAACTGGCTCGGCGTCTCCTTCATGTATTGCCTTGGCAACTAGCTCGACATATCCTTCATGTATTGCCCTGGCAACTAGCTCTAGCCTTGCTTTGGCAAGTGATCCTGCATATACACACAAAATACACCAAAGCACCATCTTTTCCCACGAAAACTACCAAGTTATGTAATCAAGCTCAACGATGGAAGGAAACATGGATTCATGCATGAATAGCTAATTATGCAACTAATATGAGCCTAAGTCTAGCAATAATATGAGTAAAAAGGGTAAGAAAAATAGTACTTTTGAACACTTATCACACCCCCAAACTCGAACTATTGCTTGTCCTCAAGCAATGCAAACTCATAATTACCTGCCAAGACTTCAATTTTCACAAACTTGGCTTTGAACTTGATTTCAATTCTCTGAACCGGGGCACAAAGTATGATTGGCTTTTTATTTTTTCAGAAAACTTAGGAGTTACTCGGAATCAAACTATAATGCTTGTGAGTGTGTGCGGAGTTGTGTGCAAGTTGATTTTTCGGATTCTATGCAAACAATAGGTTTTCAAATTACTTCATTGGGTTATTTTTAACATGTTTTAACTAGAGCCCGTTTCGGGCACCTCTGGTGTTTTGTTTTTAGTTTTCTTAAGTTAATTTATTCGACTAGAGCCGGTTTCGGGCACCTCTGGCAATCAAATTTTTTTTAACACATACTAGAGCCAATTTCGGGCACCTCTAGTGAAAATTTTTTTTAGCACATGCTAGAGCCAATTTCGGGCACCTCTAGCATTCATCCAATTTTTATTCTAATCCCCCAATTTGTTAATTATCAACCTAAGTTCACTAGAATTCCTTAAATCAATCAAACCACAATAGTGTTTCATCAAATTTAGCATCATAGTAAAATTCTAAGTTTTTCCATGGTTATCCTAGAATAAAAATTTTATCAATTAAGTGCATTGGCAAAGTCATCATCGAATATTCATCAAATTTAAGCAATTCTTGTTCCAACTAAAGGCAAGGAATTTATGTATCCTAAATGTAATACTTAAGATGAATATAACTAAACATGGTAACTACTAATAACAATCCCCCCAAACTCGAGTGAGGCATTGTCTTCAATGCATGCATAAAAATAACGAAAAATAAAAATGCATACGAGGACTTACTCCGAGAGTTCGTCATCGTAGATGATTAGTTTCCTTTTGGTCGGTGTCTTGATTCTCTTGCTTGAACGTGATGGTTGTTTTCTTGTTGCCGGTGGTGGAATCGATCCTCGTACGGGGTTGTCCTCATCGTCCTCTTCATCAATGTCATTGGCTTTTCGCTTAGAGGATTCAATTGGTGCGGTCTTTATTGGTTCAATGGAGGACTCGTCTGAATCTGAAAAATCAAAAAATGATTCCGTAGGAGTTGATTCGGGCATAGGTGCTTTACCTTTGGCTTTTGCAGTGGTTGCCAGGATGTCTTTAGCTTTGGTTGCCGTGGCATCTTCAGGGTTGGTTGCCGTGGCATCAGCTTGTGCAGGCACAGAGTAGGTTGCCGCGACATCATCTTTTGCGGTTGCCGTGGCAACTGCTTCATTGGTTGCTGGGGCAAGGATCTCGGCGGGAAAGATTGGGAACGGCACGCGATTGTCCGGGTACTTTTCTAGGATGACTTGGGTGATGGCATTGTTGTGCTCCTTCATGTACCGCATGAACATTAGTTGTCGATCTTCAATTTGCCTTAGGTGGCTTGCCAATGGGTGCAAGAGTGCTTCAAAGTGTCCCGGGGTTAATGGTCGAGTTGCCCTGGCGTTAGGTGCTTGGGCATTATGGATTGCCGGGGCGGCAGGAGTTGCCTCGGCGGCAGGAGTTGCCGCGGCAATTGGAGGCCTTGAAGAATCTCCCAGTGCCTCTCCCATTAGCTTCTGGATTAGTGCTTGATTCCAACCAGACTTGGGTAGGGCCTTTTCATCGGTGGACTCACTTGGGACATGCATCTCCTTGCAAAGATTAGAAATTAAGCAAGGGAAGAAAAGAGAACCCTTATCTTTTGAGCTGCATACAAAAATCTCATCACAAATAATTTTTCCAATGTTAATGATGCGATTATGCAAAATAAAATGTATGAGCAAAAGACCTGGTATATCAACGGTAGTATTGTGTGTGGTGGGCATTAAAGAAGTTTTAACAAACTTATTCCATAGTTTTGCCTCGGGTTTAAGCCGAAGGCGATTTACCCGCCGTTCAATGAGTTCCCGGTTGAGTGAGTTCTTGAAGCACCTTGTCGAGTTGCTTGGGAGTGATTTGATCAACGAAGGCTTGATGCTCGTCCTTCTCAATGTAAAGCCCGTAAAAGGTGTTGACGCTTTCGGGACTTATGAGTATGGCCTTGTCACGAACAAAAACATAAGGATTATCCGGGTTAGGTGAGTGAGCATAGAATTCTCTTACCCATGAGATGTTACCCGGTTCCGGTTGATGACAAAAGATTTGCCACTTTTGATGTGCAATCCTCTCGAAGATGAATGCTTCAAGGCCGAAATCTTGATGAGAGTTGGAGTATTCAAAGCCTTGTTCTTCATGAATCTTCCGGCTTTCAAACTTGGATTGAAATCTTTCTTGAACCACCGGTGTAGCAAACTTCTTCTATCTTGGTTCTTTGGAGGAACTTGGATGAACTAAAAGTTTAATCTTGGATGCCATGGATGATCTTGGTTGTGAGTAAAAACAAAGAAAAGAAAAGAAAAGAAACTAAAAAAAGTTGCAAGATAGAAAGTAGGAATAGGTTAAGGGTGAGGTAGAAGTTGTTGACAAGGGGTTGTGGTTAGGGTGAATTGGAGGCTTTATATAAGCCTTAGATTCAGCCCATTAGTTTCCTTGTTGAAGATGTTTTCCTACTTGGATTAGAATTCCTCTTTATCTTGAACTTTTTTTCCTACAATTCAAAGACAAATCAAATAAGGATTAAAATTAAATTAATAAAAGAAAATAAATAAAGATGTATAAAGGGATTCTAAAAAAAATCTATCCTAATATATATATATATATATATAATAATCGAAAAAAAATAAAAAAAATAAAAAATCGAAATAAAATAAATTAAATACTTAATCGAAAATAAAAATAAATAAATAAAAATAAAATAAAACTACTAATATCAAAGGGAGAGCATGCTCATGCATCTCCTAAATTGACCACTTCCTTGTTACGTTCCACATGGGCACCATTGTAGTGCTTCAATCTTTGTCCATTAACTTTGAATTCATGGTTGTCAGAGATGGACTTGATTATCACAGCACCATGGGAGAATGGTTTGACGACTTCGAATGGTCCCGACCATCTTGATTTCAGCTTTCCCGGGAAAAGTTTTAGCCGAGAATTGAATAGGAGAACTAGTTGCCCTGGCGTGAATTGCCGCGGCAATAGTTTCTTGTCATGCCATCGCTTTGTTTTCTCCTTGTAGATTCGTGCATTGTTATAGGCGAGCGCACAGAATTCTTCTATCTCGTTGAGGTCCAACAAACGCTTTTGTCCGGCACTTTCCCAATCCATATTCACGGTCTTGATTGCCCAGTATGCCTTGTGTTCGATTTCCACCGGTAGATGACATGTTTTACCATAGACAAGTCGGAAGGGGGACATACCTAAGGGTGTTTTGAATGCAGTGCGATATGCCCAAAGTGCGTCATCTAGTCTTAATGACCAATCCTTCCTAGAGGGATTTACAACTTTCTCGAGTATTCCCTTCAACTCCCGGTTGGAAATTTCTGCTTGCCCGTTGGTTTGTGGGTGATATGCCGTGGCGATTTTGTGTGATATGCCGAAGCGTTGCAACATCTTGGCAATTAGTCTGTTGTCAAAATACTTGCCCTCGTCGCTGATAATTGCTCTCGGCATTCCAAACTGTGTAAATATATTTTTCTGCAAGAATCGTTGCACGGTCTTGGAATCGTTGTTGGGAACTGCAGCTGCCTCAACCCATTTAGACACATAGTCGACGACAAGTAAGATGTAGAGGTTTTCGAATGAAGATGGGAAAGGTCCCATAAAATCGATCCCCCACAAATCGAACAATTCCACCTCGATGATGTTCTGGAGTGGCATCTCATGTCGTCTAGAGATATTGCTCGTCCTCTGGCAACGATCACATTGCTTGTAAAAGTCTTAGGCATCTTTGTACAATGTTGGCCAATACAAACCGGATTGCAAAACTTTGGCCGCGGTACGAGTTCCTCCAAAATGCTCTCCATAGGGTGAAGAATGGCATTGCCGGAGTACATTATATTGCTCTTCTTCAGGGACACATCGGCGTATAACCTGATCTGCACATTGTTTAAACAATAGAGGCTCATCCTAAAAGTAATGCTTAGCATCATGGCGGAACCGCTTCTTCCCTTGGTGAGTAATGCCATAAGGTAAAATACCACAAACAAGGAAATTAACTAAATCCGCGTACCAGGGTATTACCGAGGCATGTGCTGCAGTGGCGACTGCTCCCAAAATTGCCGAGGCATGCGCGTCAAAGGCTGCTGCGGCGTTGAGAGTTGCCGAGGCGTCGAGGGTTGCCGAGGCATGCGCGTCCATGGTTGCCGAGGCAACTAAAATTTGTTCATCCGAGAATGCATTGCATATCTCTAGATCCGCGTCCTCCTCCATATTACCTTCTTGTGTAGCATTAACATTTTGATCAGCTTCTTTTCCTCGTCGATTGACTAGCCAATTTGCCTTTTCTTGTTGTTCCTCCTTGACCAGTTCTTCATACTCCTCAGGTTCCTCTTGTTCGACAATGTAGTTGCCGAGGCAACTAAATTCCTCATCGAAGTTAAACTCTGTCGTGGCATGAAGAAGTTGGCATTCTTCTGGATCATCGGCATGCCTTAGTGTTTGGAACGCATTTAATTTCACTTGCTGGTCATTCACCCTCATTGTGAGTTCTCCTTTTTCAACATCGATCAAGGTTCTCCCTGTTGCTAGGAATGGTCTCCCGAGAATGATGGGTGCATGCTCATCTGCTTCACAATCTAAAATAATAAAGTCAGTGGGAAAAATAAATTTATCAACTTTTACCAGTATGTCCTCAATTTTTCCCTCTGGATGCACATAGGATATGTCGGCTAGTTGTAGCATAACTGTTGTAGGTCTTGCCTTCTCGATTCCTAGTTTCTGGAAAACCGATTTAGGCATCAAGTTTATGCTAGCCCTAAGGTCGCATAGTGCTTTCCCGACATAGTGGTTTCCAATGGAACAGGGTATTGTGAAACTTCCGGGATCCTTCAACTTGGGTGGCATACGATTATTCAACATTGCCATGAATCCCTCTGTTGCGGCAACTGTTTCAAACTCTCCTAGCCTTGTTCTCTTGGACACAATATCTTTAAGGAACTTGGCATAGTTTGGCATTTGTTCAATTGCTTCCACCAATGGCAAGTTGATGTGGACTTGCTTTAGGATATCAAGAAACTTCTTGAATTGGTATTCTTGCTTTTGTCACTTCAACCTTTGTGGGAATGGTGGTGGTATTCGGATATCTTCGATCCTTTCATTGGTTTGAAACCTAATTGACGACATTGCCGGGACAACTGGAGTTGCCGAGGCATTATCAACTGGGGTTGCCGAGGCATACTTTTCACAAGTTGCCGAGGCGTCTTTATCGTCGGTTGCCGAGGCATGCTTATTGCCAGTTGTCGCGGCAATTCCTGGTTCAGCATCTGAGGCTTTGCTGCTAGGTTCGTCTTGATCTTTTTGTGGAGTTTTGTTTGACGAGCGGGTTTGAACCTCTCTAAGTTGTTGGCCACTTCTAGTGGTGATTACCTTACATTGCTCATGGCCAGTTCCTCTTGCGACTTCAGTATCGCTAGGTAAACCTCCTTGCGGTCTAGTATTCAGATTTTGAGCAAACTGTCCGACTTGATTTTCCAATGATTTGATTGCCGCCTCTTGGTTTTGCAATCTCATCTCGGTCCTGTTAATAAAAGCATCAGTTCTTTTTATGAAATTACTATTCTCGACCATATAAGATTCAGTTTTTATCATAAAAGCATTTAGAGAATTTTCCAAAGAACTAGATGTCGTCGATTATTCTTTGCGGCATCATTTGCCGTGGCATATTCTCTTTGGATCCCGATGCTTGTGCATTACGATTGTTCTGGTTTAGAGCATTGTTGGGATTACTCCATGAAAAATTCGGTTGCTTCTTCCAATTTGGATTGTATGTATTGGACATCACATTGTTGTTCCGATTGTAATTCCCCACATAGAATTTGGATTCGGATTCTCGCATACATTCAGAAGAATTATGGTTATCACCACATAACTCACAAAAAGAATCCATTACCTTGACTTCATGTGTGTTGTTTGGTTTTTGCATGTTCTGGACCATCTTGCTTAAAGTGGCCAATTGTCTTTGAAATTGAATCGATGATCCTAGTTCATGTATTGTGGTGGCGCGTCTAACTCCTCCTCTTCTAGTGGATGAGAATTGATAATCATTCTTGGCCAGCCTATTTAAGATTTGCATTGCTTCTTCCGGCGACTTATCTAGGAGTATGCCGTTTGCCGAGGCATCTAGCATCATCCTTGTTGGTGTATTCACGGCGTTGTAAAACAATGTTACTTGAGTCCACACCGGGAATCCGTGTAGGGGGCATTTGTGTAGAAGTTCTCTATATCGCTCCCAAGCCTCGTACATGGATTCATCATCTGCTGCCGAAAAGAAGTAATGTCAATTCTACGCTTATCAGTCAAATTTGTAGGATTAAATCTAGCAAGAAAATCACGACAAAGATCAGTCCAAGATGCTATGGATCCGGCAAGAATGCTATTCAACCATGCTTTCGCCCTATCCCTCAGTGAATAGGGGAATAATCTTAATCGTAAGACATCGGGGGTGACTCTGTGTATCTTGAACGAGTTACAAATCTCGAGGAAAGATTTCAGATGTTGCCGTGCATCCTCAGTTGCTGAGCCGCCAAATTGACCTATTGTGTTGATTATATTAAACATTACCGGTTTCAACTCAAAATGGTCGGCTTCAATCTCACGTGCGACAACTCTTGGGTTAAGTCCATCAAGATCTTCTTCAAGATAGTATAGTTCTGTTTCGTGCAAGAATCACTCATCCTCCTGCTCGAACATCTTGATTCATATTGCCGTCTTGATTAGCCACTGCTACTCTTATCCTTCGTCTAAGTCTTTGTAAGGTTCGTTCGATTTCTGGATCAAAGGGATATTCTGGTGAAGTCGGTCTCGCCCTGGTCATATACCAATGCAAAACCAAAGTTTGTTAGCCCTTTGAATTTTTAAACAAGAAAAATAAAAAAAAAGTGCAAGAAAATAAAAACAAAGTCGCTATTGCCAATCCCCGGCAACGGCGCCAAAAACTTGTTGCGCGTAATAAGTGCTACGTAATTGTGCAAGTATACACGTCGCAAGTTATAGTATAAAAGGTATCGTCTCCACAGGGATTGGTGCCACTTCAAGAATCTAGTCTCTTGCACTGTAAAAAGTAAAAACACAAGTAAAGGATTATAGGAGTTTAACTAATAACTAATCTAGAAAGCAATAAAGTAAATGAATAGATGAGATCAATTGAGAGAGAGATAGGCCAGGTTATCATGAGTTGAGGTGTGATAGCCGATTGGATCGTCTTGGTAAAAGAGTGCACGAGCAACTCAGTTGCCGTGGCAACTTGCACAACGGGGTTGCCTTGGCAACTAATCGATGGTTGCCTGGGCAACTAGTTGGGCAACTACTTGGGCGTCTGGGCAGCAACCTTCAAGGCTCGGCAGAGTGTTCTTCAATGGTTTCTTCTTATCCCTAAGTCGAAACTCTAGCTACTTGTGCATGCCTTGATAATACATCCCTGCGTGAATCAAGGGTGAACAACAACCAATCATGCGCTCCTCTTAGCCGTTGAAATCCTTAACTTATTCCTAAGCCGGATTAATCTTTACCATCAATAGATTGAATAAAGATCATATTCATTCGTTTCTTGAATCTAACTCTCCCGATATTAGATAAATAGATGAAATCACGAGATCCTCTCCCAATTCACTCGCAAACAAGAATAAGAACCAAGAATGAATAAACTTTGAATAGAAAAATGCAAAATCTTATTACCTAAACAAAAACCAATAGTTTCTCACAACCACAAAACACAATAACCATAGCCAAGTAGATTTAGTTCATGGCTAGGTTCCAAAGAAACACAAGATAATTAATCCCTAGCATGAACCCAATCGAACAAGAAAGAAAAGGATGAAGAAGGAGGCTTGTCGAAATCCTCCTTGCCCTAGATGCTTGTCGAAAATTCTCTCATCTTGCCCTCATTGGACTTGTCGAAATTCCCCTCTCTTGCTCTCTCTAAGTTGTCGAAATCTCCATCCTATTTATAGGGCAAGGGCAAAGTCCTTCTTTGAGGAGGAAGTTAAGTTGGAATTAAATTATCTTTAAAGAATATAATTCTTTATTATAATTATATTTCTACTAGAACTTCTCCTATCTTCTTGGAATTTAATTCTTCTTTAATCTCTGTGTGGCAATCAAATTCCTTTGGGTTTGGTCTTTGCTCCACGTCATCTTGGGCTTGTCTAGTCATCAATTTCGACTACCATATCACCTTTGCTCTTGTCGACAATTGCCATGGCAACTGGCTCGGCGTCTCCTTCATATATTGCCCTGGCAACTAGCTCGGCATATCTTTCATGTATTGCCCTGGCAACTAGCTCTAGCCTTGCTTTGGCAAATGATCCTGTATATACACACAAAACACACCAACGCAGCATCTTTTCCCACAAAAACTACCAAGTTATGTAATCAAACTCAACGATGGAAGGAAACATGGATTCATGCATGAATAGCTAATTATGTAACTAATATGAGCCTAAGTCTAGCAATAATATGAGTAAAAAGGGTAAGAAAAATAGTACTTTTGAACACTTATCAACATACATGAAGAAGTTTCGAGATGAAACAATGAGGTAAATCAGTGAACTAAAAGGGTATGATAGCCACCAAATGAAAGTGTTCAATACAAAAAGAGATTGAGAAAGCAAACAAGGATTAAGTTCGCAACCCCGTAGCAGAATAGACTATGTCTGATGAAGACCAAGCTATCATTAATCAGTATGAGGTAGTTCGCACCACTTCAGAATGTCCTACCAACTTAATATTAGATAAGGTTGAAGACGCTCTCTTAAAGATCTTATCTTTTGCTGAAAACAAGAGCTCAAATAAAAATAGATTACAAATGGAAGAAGGCGTACGATGGAACAAAAGAATAAAGGCATCGGTTGCATCGACATCCAAGCTATCAAATTTGGCACGAAGACAACCGACAGTGCCAATTATTATAAAACCTAATCCGTTGTCGGTTAATCAAGCTTCTAGCTCCCAAGAGAAGAATAGCATGTCTCTCGTTCCCCTACAGATGTCGTATGTTGAATTGTATACTTAGTTGTTCAAGGAAGATGTGATCCGGCCTTATTATGTTACTCCCTTGCAATCTCTTTACCCTAAGTGGTGTGATCCTAAAGCACAATGCGAATACCACACATGAATTTGCGGACACCACATCAATAACTGCAAAGCATTTAGAAAGGTGGTTCAGAGCCTAACCAAAGCGGGAATTCTAGATTTTGACTCATCAAATATGGTAATCAACCCTCTGCATAGACGTGGCAAGCAGTAGAGATTGATTCTCTCGAGGAGGGTAAAGATTGAGGATTTTGGCTGGATCGAAGACCAGTACCGTTTGATCAGAGTTTGTGATGCATCATATCTATGTGCCTATTTCTTTTTGTCGATCCTCTGTATTTTGTGTTTTAACTTTCCCTCTTTTGATCTAAAGTAACAAAAATATTTTGTAAGGGCATGTGTAATATTTTTAAATCAATCAAATGGTACCTATGATATTTTGTTTTTACAAATATTTATATTCTTTGATTCTTTAAATATTTCATTCATTACTATGGGATAGTTTTTGTTTTCCCACATACATATATATACATCATTTTTATCATGAACCTAAATATTAATTGCAAAAGTAACTCTAATTCTGAGCAGCTTACGTTTAGAGGAAAGTGAATTTTGCAAGGATACTGCAAGTGTGAACATCTTAGGCTCTCTTTAGATGAGAGGAACAAAACGAGTGTTCAAGTAATGGGCAGATCCCATTGAGTGAATTCCCCTCTCAGGCATTTGTCGTTTAAGGTCCTTGAATCGAGTTTTGACCCTAAACTTCTACCCCTGAAGACTATTTTGATATCCATGTATGGGATGACGAGTGGTATTCCTTCACTTCCTTCACAAATAAGAAAAATATCCATTTGCTGTCGCCCTTTGAGCCTGATCGTTTCATTTTATTTGAAACCCAAACCAAGGATCACCCCCACACTAGAGCAAAGAGGATGAAGATTTTGTTCGCGAATCAAAGTCACCCAGTTTTGACCACATTACAAAGATAGTGCTTCATGAATAAGCGTAGGAAATAAGGATTGATGTACTGGATACGAAGACTAGAGAAACATTAGAATAAGCCGATAAGAGAAATTTTTGTTTGAAAGGACTGGCTACACCAAATTAAAAGTTTGCCAACAAGAAACTTGAAACAATGAAGATTGAAAGCACCAAGCCAGAAAGTGCAACAAATGAAAATAAAAGTGTCACCTCTCCAAAAGTATTGTTTTTAATGCCAATCTTACAATGCTTTTGCTTGTTTTTAGGTACATTTAGATGCATTAGGATGTTAGAATCATGCATTTGCATAAGGAGTTTAGAGTTTTGTCAATGCCAGTGTGAAGGGTTGTTTTGTTGGCAATTTTGCAGGTTTGGTATAGTATTTGGCCCAGAAAAGCAACACAAGAAGGAATGCCAGGGAGAATGCCGAGTGATGTTGGCACAGATGGACCAGACAATGCCAAGCACCGGATGGCAGAGAAGTGAACTTGATGTCACGCCAAGAGGCTATTGGACCCCGAAAAATATGACATGATTAGGCTCCGAAAAATAGCAATTGGAATAATCTCTGAAAAAATAGCAGATAAGATGGTGCCAAGACTTGTTGGCAGACTCATGCCAAGCTTGGATGTCAGGGCAGCGTCGGCACGATGACGTCAGCCTTAGCCTGATCAGCTCTCATTCAAAGCTGGATAAGAAGATAATCCCTTATCCTATGGACAGTTAGAATTTAAAATTTGAAGAGCTAGTCTTATCCCTTCTTTGCACGCCTATTTAAACACCAACCAAGCTAGACTTTAAGAGAGAGGAGAAGATTGGATCGTGAAGAGTTGGTGTGTGTGTGTGACGATTGACGACCGGCTGCACCGTGGAATGGTGGTCCTACCAACTTGGACGAGAAGCCTGGATCTTGAAGGGCTGCATCGAGAGACCCCTTCTAGCCCATTCTCTCTCTCAAGTTATTTTATTTTGTTTTTAAGGATGATGTACTCCGAAAATGTTTGTGGATTGTTGGTTCACTCCCTCACCATGAACTAATTTAATAGTTGGTGGGGGATGTTTGGTTTTTATGTTATGTTCATGCTTTAGCTTTTAATAATAAATCTGCCTTGGCAAAGTTTCATCTATTCGGCAAATTTTAATATTTCCTAAATACTCTGCCAAGCGAGAGCTGGCACTGTTGGCCTATTGCACCTTAATATCTTAACAGACTTGGGGTGGCAACGAATAAGTTATCAAATACTGAGAGAGAAGCTTCGAGAGAAGTCGTTCAAGTAGATGAACTTACTTCGGGAGTGAAATCTACCCCTTAGGAGTATAGATTGGATCTTAATCAAATTGGTTTATTTAAAAGCAAACACTATAGAGATATAGGGGTTTTTACATGATCAATTTAGGGCAATGACCATCGAGAGAGTTTTGCTACTTTTGAATCTGCTCGGCAAACAATGCCAAGACAGGTTGTTGTTAACGGCTGGCACATCATGAATAGCGTGAAAACCAGGCATTCCCTGCCAATGCTCATCATTTATTAAAACACCTTCATTGCCAACGTCTTTACTTTACTTTTATTTCTTTTCTTTCCAATTATTTCCAAAACCAATTTCAAAACAAAACAACTTTTTATTAAGGCAAGTAACAATCAAAGCAATTGAATTCCAAGTCAATCTCTCTGGGATTGATACTCAGCTTACCAGCTATATTACTTGCAGACCGTGTATACTTGCACGCAAAAGACTCATCTTGGCATGTTTTTATACTTTTCCAACACATATCTTTTGCCACTTTTGCCAGCATTTCACCTAGAGAATCTACAAAAAGCCTTGAAGATTTGATCACATTTGAATAAAAGCGTATCAACATTCATTCAAGATGCAAGATACACGAGAAGGGGAAATGAACTCTAGGGTGAAAACCCAGAAATTAGCAGTCTAGAGCAATCCAATTACTACATTACTCTATGTGAGTATACCCTAATTCAAGCGATACATGAATAAGGTCTTAATTGGAAATTTATACAAACTTTGGTGGATCGATCACCTTTGAAATACACGTTAATGCCGAAACAATATGTAAATCGGTCTAAAGCTACACATTCCAAAGCTACACGAGAAGAGGGAATGAACTCTAGGGTGAAAACCCAAAAATGGGCAGTCTAGAGCGATCCAAGAAACAAATCAAAGAAGTTTTTTCTGATCAACAAGTACAGAAAAGATATTTCACCAAGAACAAATGATCATTGGTTTCCTCACCCTTAAACACTTATTTGGGCCTTTATGTCCTTTCTTTTATAAGCATGAGCCATAGCCTACATTACAAGCCTACAAAGACCATTCATATCATATATGGATATCTGAGTTGGATAATTTTGTCTTCAGATCACATTCCACCTTTAAGGGTTAAACTTTCTTCAAGGAACGTCAAGCTTCAAGTCCTTGATCGACACCTAAATGAGGGAACGATGGGGTATGGTGAGTTAGTGAGATCAAGAGAGCCACTTAAATGGGATAGAACTTAGGCATGGGAAATATTCTTTTTAAAAGCCTAAGAGCCCATAAGAGACTTCACATGTGCATATGTCACCGCAACCCTCGTTGTCCTTTAAACATAAGCTCTACTTGGGTTGACCTTTGTTAATTTCAAAAAAATGTACTCTCGCTGTAACACCCTCTTCCCATATCCGTACACCGGGTATGAGTCGGAAATGTTACGACTTCTTTAATCCAAAAATTTAGGGTAATTTAAAATTTTTCAGAATCTTTCCGATGGTCACCCATCCTAAAATTTCTCTAGCCCAAGCATGCTTAACTTTATTTAAGATTGACTTAAATTATTTGTTCGAGTTTCCAATCATAAATCAAGTATCTTAGCGTGTAACTCATCACTTAAGGTTATTCTTAACCTTGAATCTTTCGTGAAACGCCAATTATCATAAACCCATAGCGAACTTTAAAGGCCAATCCCAACTCGAATAAGTTTAGCAAGCATACATGCCATACATGCCACTATACTAATCAAATCATAATTAGAATGTCATTACTGTGATTACCTGTTGAGCTTTCCAATATTGATGCAATGCTCTTCTCACCCTCATCTTGATTTACCTACGTGTGTACAATCAAACACACGCTAAGTACGAACTTAGTGAGGCAATATAGGAAGTAATAACAATTATTTAAGCTTTATTTAATTTCATGATTACATTTATATAGCATTATATAGGCCAATGCACCCACTTTCACTTTGCATTAGTACTTATTTACTATATGCCAATGTCATAAGATTTTCATGATTGCCCGTTTATCATAATATGACTTATATGCATCATGATCACTAGATAAGTATTACCATCAGATAAATCATTTATCAACATAATATAAACTAGATATAAATTTCTTACCGATATACTTGCCATATGTCCCGAGAGTTCAAATACTCTTCAATATGTTTACCATTATTATCCTTTTTTTCTTTTTATAGCCCAAACTAAACCTTAAGGACCCTGGATACACGAGTTAAATATGTACCGAAGTGCATTTCCCGCACATTTATAAGGTTGTGGTAACCATACACTATGTGTTAATTACTAACACTATAGTGCTATCCCGGATAATTATGCACCGAAGTGCTAACCCACACATTTATAAGGCTATGCTTACCATACACTAAGTGTACTTTTAACACTGTAGTACTATCCCGAATTCCCGATTATGCAGCGTGCTTTCGGACTCTATGGCATGCCAACTATACCATGTCCCTCAATGACTTAATTGGGCATAATTCTCGTATTTATTCCATCCATGGCAATGTATATCAATATAATTTAACATTGAGCAATTCATACCCGAAATAACATTCATAGCATACCATCATCAATAACTAGTGATCAATGCATTTGTTTTCAACCTTTGACATATTTAAAATATGTCAAATATATGATCAATGACATAAATATCACGCCAATATATAAATCAGGTAGACTTATCGCAAGTCTTACCGTCGATGTATAAAACATCCATGTATCATGTTATGTATGCATTGCACTCACCTGAGCCATTTATTAGCATGCCTCACTAAATTCTACTCAATCATTTCCTTTATAGAACCTCGAACCTTCTTTAATTCGGACCTGACCTCATTAGTCACATGAATAAGATAAAATATTTGTTAGATTCAAACCTAACAATACCTTAAACACGATGTCTAATAATAATCATTCGAATATAAAATTTCCAAATATTTTTCCTTTATTCCTTGTATTGTTCAAAAACTCATTATGGTCCCTAGTGACCAATTTGAACTTCCAATAATTCTTTCGAGCTTGCTAACTAATATTTAAATACCAAATGTTTCACATTCCATTTTCTGACAGCTTGCGCTACCTTCAATGATTTGCTTATACCGGGCAAAATACATACCAGATCGTAATTTCCTTTATATTGGAAAAACTAGATTCAATAACGGTTCTAACGGTATAATCCGCGTAAATTAATAAAATCTAAAAAATTTATGAAAATTCCTTAAACTCCCGTCACAGTTCTGTCTTGACCGAAACTGCTTTGTAAATTTTCTGACCTTCATTCGATTAAAAATTCATATCTTTTAACTCAGAAATCGAAATCAGTTTCCATTTGTTGGAGGAGAAACTAGACGAACACATCTTTATAACGGTATAAAATTCATCATCTAACCATTTTTGTAGAATTTATGGTGAATTTTCAAATTCACTGCCAAAATTCAATCTTCTACAAAGCTTTCCGTAATAAACTTCTAATTTCTACTAACTTCTTCTTATTTTTCTACTTATCAATTTAGTCCCATCACTTGCTTCAAACTACCAGTTCATCATCTTCTTCATCAAATAATTATTCAAAATAATTCCCTCTAGTTTTCTTTCTTTGCTCAAAATAGTCACTAAAATACAAAGGTAAGGATTCAAACTTCTTAACCTGGCAATTTAGTCCTCAAATCAACACTACTACCTTAATTCGATTATTTTAACTAAAAATCAGATTTAATCCCCATCCAATAATTCATTTCCTATTTGGTCACTTGATTTTGACAATTTGTCAAAATGGTCCCCAATTTAATTCAACATCGGTTTAGCATTCTAACATCAATTTCACATCTCCAACATCATTAACTACATAAATATACTCCAAATTCAAAAAATTCAGATTTGTTCCCTTAACTTTGAAGCTTGCCGAATTGGTCCCTTTAAGTTTTAACTTAGGGTTTTACTTCCAAACAACAAATCAAGATTACTAGATCATTGATCCAACATCATAAACCCTAAGTTAGACTTAAATCCATAAACCCTAATCTTCTCCATAGAAACCAAAATATGTAGGGTTTAAATCTAACTCAAAAACATGATTTTAACATCACATAAGCTTGATTCCAACTTGAATTCAACCATGGAATCATAAAATCTCAAAAGCCTCAATTTTGTTCATAAACCCTAATTTCCTTCTCATGTAAAATTCTCATCAATCAAGCATGTATTCCATGAAATAAATACATCAAAATATAGAGCTTGAAGGTAGAACAACTTTGCACTTCGAAAGATTACCTGAAATTCGAGTTTCGGGGCTTGAATCGAGCTTGGAAATTTCCCCCCTTTCTCCCCATATTTTCGAAAATGTAAAATATGAAGAAGACTTCATCTTTTTGCCTTTTAGTTTTAAAACTCTCCAATTATGCCACTTGTAATATATAAATGAATTTTAAATTCATTCAAATAGGGAAATTACAAAAGTGCCCTTTTCTCCAACGGTTGAGATTGATTTTATCATCAATCAAGGGTCAAGATTTAAACTTCAAATTTATTCTTCCAAAAATAACCCTTGTAACTTCAAATATTTCAAAATTGCCATCCTTGCCAAAAGACCAATTTGCCCTCCAACTAGTCTTTATTTACTAGTTTGTTTTAAAATTGTCATTCCATTAAAATCTAACTAAATTAGTTCCTCATCAACCGGCCACTATTTCATGAATATCATTTTATGATTTTCATGGTTTATGGAATAGCCTCTGAAATTTTAATTCAATCCGATTTTTCGATTTTCACAAAATACTTCTACTACGATTTTACCTTTACCGAGCTATCGAATTTATTCAAAGTTCTATATTTCCATATTATTCATCGTATCATCATTCTTCATCCAATGACCTAAATTTAAATCTTGAATTAGTAGTTTACCAACTTTGCCCTTGTGATTTTTCAAAATTACGATCTTGCCATTTTTCATCCAACGGCTCATATTTAGCATGGAAAATCAACTTAAATCGAAGGGTTCATATTCTTCCAACACAAAAAAATATCTTAGACATGTAAAATGACATAATCAACCTTGGCTTATCATCCTTCAAAATATCCTAGATATTCGATTCGATCCGATTATCCGAATATTTTTTTGTACTTTATCGCTTTATAGCCATTTATACAAACTCCGCACGAAAAATCCGAGTAACACGAAAATGTCATTATTGGGTGTAAACTATTCATTTACGGGGTTAAAATACATAACTTTTGAAAATTACACTTTGGTCCCTAAACTTTTCCAAAGTTTACACTTTGACCACAAAACTTTCAAAATTTTCATTTTGGTCACTACTAAAAAATTTGGGATATTAAACTCGCACTTAATATTCGAGTGTCTAATTTTGATCTCATTTGTAAAAGTTCTTTTTCCAAAGTTAATTATTTTCTCTAGCTCATCCTCATAAGTTTTTAAATTGAAATGAGCGTAAAGCATTTTTGCCCTAAATTTTAAAAAAAGGGCCGACTTTACACAATATTTTTGCATAAGATTTTTAAAACTCATTTTCATAGTTTTTGCATTAAATGAGTTTAAATCATTTTTTACCTTAAAAGTTGAATGTGGGGCAAACTTTACATCACAGATTCAAGAATGAAAGGAATTAGTGGGACGCCATTTGTCCACATATAGAGTTTATTTGTACATAGGAGTCCAAATCAGTATGGACCAAAAAGGGTACAGAGCCCGATTTTTTTACTGTTTAACAATTGAAAATTAGTTCAAAGAGAACAAAAGTGAACAACAAAATTTTGGGGCAAATTTTATTAGGGCAAGAAGATGGACAATCCATTCAATGGCAGAGACATTTTAAAACTAGAACTCACCGACATTAAGTTGAGCAAGATATGAAGAGTAATCCGAAGTGGGAACCTGAAAAAGCTTTGGAAATGCAAAGATTATAAAGATTTGAACCCAACTTTAAGATGGGTTATATTAGCTGCAGAAAGAGCTTTAAAACAAGAAACCTTGAGCTTTCTCGAAGATGAGCTCATCCCAAGTAGTCCTCAATTTGCATCATTCATGCATCATGAGTAATTAGACATCCTTAAGTTATGGGCATACTAACTCATATCATTAATTTGCTTCATATATTTGACAGAAATCATTAGAGACTTTAATGAATTATTTCAAGATTATTACTAGAGCCTTTAGTGCATAATTTTTAATGTCGTTCGCGCATCGGCAAGACCTTCAGTGCGTAGTGATTCGGGCAACCAGTAAGACCTTCAGTGTATGGTTTTAATGTAGTTTGAGCATCTGTAAGACCTCCAGTGCAGGGTGATTCGGGCAACCAGTAAAACCTTCAGTGCATGGCTTTAATATAGTTCGAGCATCTATAAGACCTCCAATGCAGGGTGATTCGAGCAACCAGTAAGACCTTCAGTGCATGGTATTATGACCTTCAGACCATCAGTAAGACCTTCAGTGCTTGGTGATTTGGGGAAATTAGTATCGTCCGGACATCAACAAGACCCTCAATGCGTGGTGATTTGGGCAATTATTAAGACTTCTAGTGCATAACTCTAAGATTTTCGAGCCATCAGTAGGACCTTCAGTGCGTGGTGATTCGGGATCAAAACAAGGAAGTAGGACAAAATTAATTTTTTTTCTTTGATCTATTCTTATGTTACAAGAATGAGCAAAGAGGGGCAGTTGTAATCACTAATTTTGTCCGGGTTTTGTTATTATATTCAGATTGTTATTCTTATTATTAGTTTATTTATTTTTAGTTTTAGTATTAATTATTATTATTTGTTAATTAAAAACAAAAACATATTCAAAATAAATAAAAAGTCCAATATTAAATGTATTAGTCCATATAAATTATAAACCCATTTAAAATTACAATAACTTAATCGGCCCAATAAGCCCTAACATATTAGAACCCTAAAAGCTAATATTTAACCTAATATCTAACCCTAATTTGGTTTCTATTTTTGCAGCCGCCCAAAACTCTGGCCATTAGATTAGATCTGATCCAATGGTCCAGATCAAGCCAAGAGAACAGCCTGGATCCCTTATGCACGCGTGCATTACACCGTCGGTGTAACCCCCTCAACCCGGTCTAGTCGCAAAATCGAACCGAGCAAGCTATATTAGGTTTACCGAAGTAAATCGAAAAGATGAAACCTAATACATGGTTTCTTTCTTTTTATCTTATCTAAATGCAGAATTATTAACCTATGTGTTCATTCTGTAATCATGTGATTTCCCATCTCAATCGGGCATCAAATTGATATCTAATTGAACACATACATATTTTAGGGACTGAAATGCAATTTCAGCAAAATACAGGGAATTTACCAAATTTTAAGTTACCAACCTCTAATTAAACATATTTTATGCTTACATATAAAAAAATCAGCTCAATACGATCATCCAAACTCATTCAATTACTTCCACAACATCCAGGGACTAAAACGTAAGAAAATAGAACTCTATTTCCATGACATTAACTAATTCAACGGCCACCGGTACCGGTACGATCATAGCCGTACCGATACGGAGTTTACAACCGTATCGGTACACTATGTTCCGTATCGGTACGCTGCGTCGGCTTACTAAAATATTTATACCGTACCGGTACGAGCCCTCATAGTTCTAATACGCGGGATTTTCCCAAAAAACAATTCTCTAGTACCAAGACCTCGTACCGATACTCCTTATCCCATACCGGTATGCCAAGCTTAAATTGTTTAACCGTACCGGTACACACATACGCGTACTGATCCTAGGTGCCTGAAATCGCTAGCTATACCGATACGGTCCCCCGCGTATCGGTACGCTTGGGCCTATAATGCCATTTTTAGCTGGTTTTTCACACAATTCTAGATGCATTTATCCCCTAGCAACATGCATACATACATATAGACACTTGATCACTCACATACTATCATTTAAATCAGGGTTAAGCAATCAAAACAACCTCATACTCCGATGGACCACTCTAGAGGCATGCTTCCTATACCACTTTGCCAACTTACCAAAATGCACAATTGAACCATACTCAGCGTAAGCAACATGCCAACGCGTCCAACACATCATATTAAACTTGATCAAACCAACACAACATGGCAATCCACAAGGGAATTCTAGATGCATACCTAAACATCCATTCAACTTCATCTATAGGCGAGGACTAACATCAAAATAAGCAACATCTAACCATCATCATAAACCAGAATAGAAACATACTTAAATCCACAATGAAACATATTTACAACTCCCAAAAACCATGGCGAACACATTTCCTTATTAACCTGAAACATAAACTGAGTTCATACTCAAAAGTAGTTTATCTCTTGGATCCTTTCAAACCTTGCCTTTGTTTCCCCGAACTTTAATGCTCTGCATCATTAGGAAAAAGAGAGCGTAAACACACATGCTTAGTGAGGATGCTCATAAGACAATGATGCATTAAACCATTTGGAAATTATATGTTTGTTTTCCAAAACATGCTTATAACCAAAGCCTTTCCATGATTCCAACCGAATCATCACATAACAACTTTTATGTAACATCATACACAATCCATGCTTAAATCCCAAAGCATTTTAGACAAACCATGCTTAAATCCTATAGCATTATAAAATAAGTTCAATTCATGAACTTTCTCATATATTGGCATTTATAGTGACCTGGATAGACAACCTCTATCCTATGCACATCAGGTACCCGGATCTCACATACCATGCCTAGTTTAAACCGCATGATACCCCAAACATTGCCTAGTTAAACAACAAGATTTGACACCCTCGCCTAGTTAAACCGCGAGTTTCCACCCTTGCCTAGTTAAACTGAAAGTGTACTGACCTTGCCTAGTTAATCTGCAAGATCACCATCAATTTGGGTTGCCTAGTTAAACTGCAAGTCCCAAATGAGGTCCCCAATAGTCCAAGTGGCCTTGTTAAACCGTCATACCTCAAAGACCCATGGCCACGATAGATTTTGTTCATATTTTATAGTGCACTTTTAATCCTATGGCGTGCCAACTATATCCAATTGTTTTCTCACCTTGTCACATAGCCAATATATCATTTTTAAAACCATTTACTTACTGTTTTCAAACGCAATAAACAAAACATCACATATGCAAGTCTCATTGCCAATGCAATAACACCATTCCCAACCGGAATGAAAACCAATGCTCAATAGCATTTAATATACTTTCAATCCCATGCATATGTACTAAAAACCATGCATTACCAGTAAGTAAAAACCTGCCATGTTTACTACCAAAACATGAAAACATTATGCTCTTATCCAAGCCAATATTCAAGATCAAAATAAGGGAAACTTACTTCCGAGCTTAGGTAAGTGTCTCACGCTTACTCTAAACTCCCAAAAACCTTTACAAACCTTTTTAAAGCATTTAAATCCAGTTTCCACTCACCGATACGCTTCGCCTTTCTTGCTGACGCGATGCAAGCTCCTGACAAGCCACCAAAACAACGTCAATCTTCTTCGCCTTGATTATCCCCTGTTTTAATCACATAAAACCAGAGGATAAATGTATTATTATGCATTCAAACCACTGCCTCAAAACAAAACCCCGCAACTCTTAGGTTGCCCTCTAAGAAACCATCTGAAACAAACTGAAAACATCATCAAACGTTTCCAAGACTTAACCCAGCCATAAAACAGCGATTCCACCCATCAAACAACATCAATCAACATCCAAAAACCCTTTCCTAACATCCTTTTACTTCCAGCAAAGATTAAACTCCATTATCTCCACAACAACTCAAATCTAACAACCTAAACAATTAGAGATTCAAGAGTTTCGGGATTCTATTGATAAAAACAACTTATTAACATCAAAACACATCCAAAGTATGTATTAAATCAATCTCAAATACTGAAAATCAGATCCACTTCGAAAATCACCTTGATCCATCAATATTTCCAAATTAACTCAATTAAACATTGATAAAAATCAAAATCAGATTACAATTCATAAATCAAGGATCAAATACTTGGGAATTTCAGTAAAGAACCATACAATAGAGGAGATCACGAACCTTACCCCTATTGTGAGATTTCTCCCTCGATTGGTTGATAAAAGCTAAGAAAACATAAGATTTAAATGAGATTTTTGTAAAACAATATCAATTAGTCAATCACAAATCATAAAAACGAGTTAAAGAACTCCTCACCTCTGGATTTTGATGAAAACTTGAGTGTGTTTGGCTGAGGAGAGAATGGAGAGAAAAAGTTGAAGGAAAGTAAATTTTCTTTTAAGAGTTTAACTAACTTTTAACTAAATCCTCTTTTTAATCACTTTAAAACACATGTTAAAATATCTTTAATTAAGGGAGAAATCATCAAAAAAAACTTGGTAAAATAGCTCCTTAAAGATTCTAAGAATTTGACCTTTTTCATTTTAGTCACTTTAAAAAGTAGTTTCCAAAACTCACATTTTGGTCACTAACCAAAATATCATATTTCCGATTTCCATTTTCCAAGATTGATTCCACCAAAAATCAATATATATTAAAAGATTATTTTTAAATATTTTCCATATTTTTATCTTACCGAAAAATATACGGTCCCGAATCTGACTCGAATCTCTAACCTGGTCCACCAGACCGTCTAATAAACCTCAAAAACACTAGGCCCAAAACCGGGGTGTTACAGTCGGGGCTTTCGATCTTCACACACACGCGTGTTATCTACGCGCCTGGCCGTTCGACTTCCCGGTCCACGTGGCGCCACCACCTGTGATTCTGCTGCCGTCATTCAACCACCGTCTGCAAAAAGGACGAAACAATATATAAAAATAGGATTTTTTCAGATCTCAAATCTAATTCAATCAGCCTCAAATAGTAAATATTAGGTCTGTTTTTTATTATTATTATTTACATGTTGTAATTGAATTATAAATCCGAAAAGAAATCTATTGTAAAAAAAGAATCAATAAGAACAAAAAAACTTCGATCTTTGAAGGTAAAAAAATCGCATCTCTTCTTTCTTTATTTTTTTAGTTTGAATCCTAAATAAAAACAACAAGAAAGGGAAAATAGGACTAGGGTTTACCTTCGATCTCAGGCCATCCTGTCTGGTGGAGGACGATGCCACCAATGAATGGCATCTGTTTTTCTTTTCCTTTAGCCCCTTGTAGGTGATGATTTTGTTTTCAAAATCTACGTTTTCAAAATTTGGGTTTCTAACAAAAAATAGTTCTTTTGACTTCAGTTTTCTTAGATCTAAGAAAAAGGAGATATTATTTTGAAAAACTAGCTTTAGATTCGGTTTTAGGAAGGCAAAAGGGTTGATTTGTGGGCATTTTTGAAGTTTGCCGACTCCGGCGACAAGCAATCGGTGACGATCTACGACGATCGACGATGATCTACGGCGGCCGATATGGTGGGAGACCACTGGAATCTGAAAAATGTTTGAGTTCTTGAAGAACATTTCAGAGAAAAAGTTAGTTTTGATTTTGATCTGATTTTCAAATAAAAGAGGGTATCATTTTTGTTTTAAAGTTGGCCTTTATAGTGGGTAATTTTTTTAAAAAATGGGTTATTAACGTTTTAAAACCCTCCGCCCTAGTTAAATCATACCCAAGGTTCTTCCGCTTTCCAAAACCCTCTCCATAGTCCCTATAAATTTTCCAATTATTATAATTTTGTCTTTTTTTCTTGTTTTAATTTGAAAATCAGTGGTAAAATACCCTTTTAGTCATTTCCTCTTATTTATTTCATATTTTAATTTAAATGATTTTTGATGTATTGCCTTAATTAATTGTTTGGTCTGAATTAATATGGTATGTATGTGTTAATTGTTTGATTGACTATATATTATTATACCATATATGTATTACAAAATTACATATATATATATATGATATATATTAAAATGCTTTTTTAAGTTAATATCTATCTATCTATCTATCTAGCTAGCTACCTACCTACCTACCTATCTATCTATCTATAAGTTTATACTATATATATTTTAGCCATATATTTATACGTACTATATATATTACCATATTCTCATATGTACATTATATATATATTACCATATTCTCATATGTACACTATATATATATTACCATATTCTCATATGTGCATTATACATATATATTGCTTTACTATATTGTTTTTATTTTCCTTTTGATTTGTACATATTTATATAAATGGATTATTTTCAATCTAGGTACGATGCTTTTTTTTATATATTATATTTTCATATAAGTTTTTTTTTGTATGATAAATATAGGATATATTATGCCATATATATGTGTATAATATATATGCCTAAGTTATATATATATATATATATATATATATACATGTCGTATACAATATATGTTATTATATATCTCCCATATAATTTATATATTATACTATATGTTATACGTTATATAGTATTAAATAGTTGGTATATTTATATTATTTATATTATTTATTTTTGTTAATATTATATTCTTGTACTTCATTTCATTCATTTTAATATACCATGTTGAATTTGTCACATATAGTGTTAGGCATCTTATTCCGATATTCTAGTGGGAGTGTCATCCCGGTCTCCAGGTGTCATCTCTTTTGGTACCGTGAATTGAGGCATTTTTAAATTATCATGCATATAAGTTTTTTTTTAAATTAAATCGAATTTAACCATTTTTAATAAATACGATACAAACCCTTAGATACCGATTTTGGGCGTAGCGGGGTGCTAACCCTTCCCCGTACGTAACCGACTCTGAACTCATTCGAATCTTTGGTTTCATTTTTAGGTGTCCGGTCTACCAATTTAAACGACCGGTGGCGACTCCCTCAATTTTATTTCAAAATACAAAATTTTCCCTTTTAAACATTTTTCAAAAAAATTTCAAACAAAAAAGGAAACCTTTGTTATTTTTTTAGTCGCTACAATATGTTAATCACATGGTTATTGATAAATGATTTTGTACATGATGGGTATGAACTGCCCTATTATGTTTTGACTATGATAATTTTATTATCATATATCGGATGATATGTTACAAGAATAATTTATGGCATAATAGAGTATGAATTGCTCTATTATTTTGTTTTAATGGTGATAATTTATTTATCATTTATAGATTGATATGTTACCAATATAATGATAATGATTTATTATCCAAGTATATTATTGAGAGAGCAGTATAATGGCATGCCATAGAGTCTAGCAGTTGCGCTCAACATTTTATGTGTCTAGAACTCTGGGAGTTCACCGGTTTTTATGGCCTAATGATTTTCGGTCTTTATGGCCTAATAATTATCGGTCTTTATGGTCTAGTAGTCTGGGACTCCACGACTCACATACTTAGTCTTCTCTATATAATATATCTTGGGCTGTAAGATGAAAATGATTTTCAAAAAAGACATTAAATTACCAATATTACAAATTAAATTAATAAAGTGCAGAATAGTACACAAGGCTATTATAAATGGAAATGATTAAAATGCAGATATTTAAGCATTAGCTTAATGCACTGATGTTGCAATGGCAACAAATGGTAAGTTATTTTAAAATTCTTTAATTGACCAAGTAGCTAAGAAAGCTCTTCGGTTTCCACCTTGTGTGGGTTCATTGCTCTATTGTATGTAACAAAAAAAATATTAATTTATTCTGTTTTAAATACACTATAAAAGAAAATGTTGCAAACTTTTAATTGGATTAAAAATTAAACTTTAAACACAGAACAATGCAATTATTAAGCAAAATACTGGAGACCAAACTGTATGGTCACCGATGTCTGGAGAAGGAGCAAGGGAGGCTCAGATCAAAGAGACACCAAGAAACTTGAGTCACTGGGGAGGCACCAGCCAAGTGGCCGGACGCTCGCTCACACACTCAAGTGTCTTGTTAAAGCTTGTTTAAGAAAAGTAAAAAAAGTTCATTATCTGGTAAGAAGAAAAAAAGCCTACATAAACAACAAATCTGATGTAAAAATGTAAAGATGAAATGAAACTCAGATGTGATTTATTAGATTTACAGCAGGTGATGTGAGGGTAAAATTTCCATTTCCGTTTCCATGTATAATATATTCAACCAAACAGGTGGCAGAAAACAGAATACAGTTCCAAGTTTATAGCCGATGGGCAAATTATTGGAATGAAGGTGAAGTATGTTCCAATGAATAGCAGGGTTTAGATCCCAGATGCAGTACATTCTTCAAGGAGATTTAGTAAATTATGTTCTGGAGCACTTAGAGATGGTAAAATCATGCGATTTGAGGATGGCCGAGGTTTGGTTCCGGTAGTAGCTTCAGTCTCAGATTGAAGGGATCCCTCATCCTTCATTACCGACAAATCAGCTCTCCTTACACTAGCTGTAGCTGACACTCGTTCCTTCCATATTCTTCCATCCTGATTTCAGGACACACGTAATGCAAAGCATATATATATACACAATCAATGACAAGCTCATCAGAAATGGTTTACGCAACTTTAACCATCACCGGCTTGAGAACTTATGTGGTCACTTCATCACATAACCGTTGCAAGCTATGTTAATAGGTACTCAAGCCATGTTTGATTGGATTGGGAAGAAGACTTGGTTATCTCATAAATCTTTTTTCATGAACTAGTGCACTACAATGTAAAGAACACGATCACGAACTGAAAAACAAAAGATGAGTTTCCAAAGCTTACATTTAGAATTGAAGGCTCGGGCAGCGGGCATTGGATTGGTCGGTCGTTGTCCAAAGGTTCAATTGGATGTTCTACTGGTTTAAACTCAACTGCTACTTCAATTCCATGAGCAGTAGCAGTGGCCACAGCCGCGGCAGCAACATCCGGATTCGGAGGCACCACTTCCCTTTCTACCTGAACATAATCAGAGACTCATTAGCCTTGTATCTATGCAACTACTCAAATCCCAGTGCTAGCTGCAAAAGCAAATGAGAGGTAGAGAAGGGATAAAATGATGCAGGGTGGATCTTAATACACTAGTGCTAGTAGTTGGAGCTGTGTAGTTTCAATATGATTTCGGTGCCAAAACACGGCATTCAAGCAACATAAAGTCCTTCAATACCCAATGAGCCAATCAACCCAAAAATCAGTATCAAATAGAACAGACTATTAATCAGGAAATCTGGGTTTAACATATATTAGCAATTTCTGGGTTTGAATAATCATTCATACTCCTGTTTTCATCAAATGAAATGGAACACAAAAATAAGGCAACAAATTGATATTAATATCGGTATCTTAAAGTACATCAACCAATCCCAACATATATAACCAGGAAAACAAGAAAGCTGAAAAGCCAAAAGTAAAAGTAGACAGCTCGAAAATATCAATCCAAATAAGAATTCACTGATTAAAAAAATACCCCAAAAGAACATATAGAAACAATCTTTAGAATTACATGTTCCTGATTCCACACAAGCAGATCCTTGGGGGAGATAAAAGAATTCTTACAAGAGCACTCTCGGATCGTCGATGGCCAGATTTCCCAACAGAGAATCTAGGAAAAATACCAACCATGATGAGACTGAATTTCAGACAAAAGGACCCTCCGATCTTAGATTCGTTCAAGACAAAAGGAAAAAGGCAACTGAGAAGTAGAGTTTATATGCTGCAAGCACAGATTGTGATGTTAAAGGCTCTCTATAGAGCAAGCATAAAAAGACAGAAAAAGGAAGAGAAGATGATAAGCATGGGGGCTGCTTTAGGTTAGGGTTGCCTTTAGTTGAAGTTTGCTTGACCTAATGTGTTTTTCTGTCTGTTTAGAATAGATTCTGTGTCCTTTTGGAACTAATCTTTTATTGACTGTTGGTTTTTTTTGGTAGTGTCATCATAATTTACTATTACATGGGAATCAGTAGTGAAAAAGAGTTTGTTAATGGAGATAAGAAAAGGGAATTCGAGAGAATCCATGAGTGGCATGTGGAGAGTTTAGAGCCATGGAGTTGAGACATGAGAGAGACGACAACCCAATAATTTTAGGTTGGGTACGTTTAATTGACTCGAGTTAAAAAAAATTAAGTTATTTAAGTTTGTAAATTATATTTTATGATTTAAATTTTATTTAATATTTTTAAATATAATTAAGTTTATAAAATTTGAGTCGAATCGAGTTGAGTTTTTAAGTTTCTATACAAATTTAATTGTACATATATATTTCTTCGTATATATTTTTTATACATATACGTAGCAGTGCACATATATATTTCTATATGCATATACTTAGGTCTGGGCGATACACATTAATTACAATTTTAACACCTTTATATATGCATATACAATATATATATATATATATATATATATATTTCTTTGTAAGTTTACATGTGATATACATAATATACCATGCAGAATTGACAGACTCAACTTAAATATAAAAATTGATCAACTAATTACTAAAAATTATAAGCTATTCGAATTTTCATTTCATAACTTAAATTTTATTTAAAGTTTTTTTGAGTCGAATTTATGAAATTACGAGTCGAGTCAAAACGAGTTGATTTTTTCGCATCGAATCAAATTAAATAATTTTATTTTTTTAGTCAAATCGAGTTTTGCCAGCCTTAATTTTAGATTCCGTTCGGCACTATTTTTTTCGCATAGAGTTTTGCCACCTTTCATTTTAGATTCCGTTCGATTTTGGCTACAAACACGACTTTTAGAGAAGTTGAAAATTTCAATATTTCCTCAAAACGCTGTTTCTCAACCTAAATCCTAATTTTATCAGCTTCGCCGAAAGGGCCCTTAACCGGATGGAGGTCGGTTGGTTGGATTTCAAAGGCAGCTGCATTGCTGTCCAATGTCTATCTATCTAAGCTGTCCAACACAAGACCTATCTAGATGGAGATTTAGGGCCCATTTAATGTCGGGCAGATTTTAGGTTGGATTTAGATTCTTACTTTAAAATTCAGGTAAGATAGAGCATCATAAATGTCAGGTCGAGTCGAATAAAAGTTTTAAAATTTTAAATTAGGTATGATTCGATCAAAAATTCGAATTATGACCATCTATAAGTTGTTGATGAATTATAATACAAAATTTATTATTATAAATTAAAAGGCTACATTATGTAATTTTGAAGGAAATGCAAAATATTCATTTAAATGATTGTATACGTATGAAAGAATGTTTTTTTTAATAATTTCTATTTAAGGGAGGAGAAGAGAAATTTTACTTCTAATGAGTCTAAAACCCACAATTTAAAAGAAATGAAGGGTGTTAACTGAGAGCTTTAATCAATTGTTCTAGAGATTGTTGGCGAAAAGAATGTGCTTTTGACAGTATAGATGAGTTTTTGTTTAGTATATCGATTAGAGTCAAGAGTTTGACCTTGTAAATATCATTGATTAATTAATGGATGACACCTTGTAGACAATACAGAAAATTTGCAGACAAAGCGATTGAACCCAAATTTCGTAGAATGAACATAATTCATTTTTTTTACGGAAACCACTTATTAGATTCCACATCTATTTTATTCATTGTTTTATTTGGATTCTAAAGATATAAGTGTAAATTGAGTAATATACTAACAGTCTAACACATCACATGCACCCACCACCAACACAAGATCAAATTAATGTAAGAATCTAATCATACTTTGTTATCATATACATTCACATCTGGAATATTTTCTTACATATTTTCAGGCATAGGATGAAATGGCTAATATTTTTACAAATAAAAATACAAATTCACACTATACAATGAAAAACATTTTCTACTTTGTACATAATATTAATGTGTGAGCGTGTTTGCTCATTTCCAACGTGCATGAAGATCCTGGCTACTTATGACTGTGTTGGGCCGAGGAGAGCTCTCCCCTTCAATAAAACTCTCCAAGGAATACACCTCCCATGCTCCATCTCTCCAGTATGTAGAATACACCTCAGGGATGTGAGCAACTCTCCAGTAATCTTCACCTTGTTCATCCTGCCGTAGGGACCTTATCAGTTCATGCGGCATGTCGAAAAATTCAAGCACATTCAGCTTCGTAAGATGTTCAATCCCCAAGGGCACCTTCTCCATTGATTTACATCGCTGTATGCTTAGCTTTTCTAGACCTGGCATCGCCCCCACCTGGATTTGCACCCATTGCAGCTCGTCGAAGTTGTCGAGGCCCAGATGCTTCAGCTTTTTAAACCCTCCAGCCTTGAAGCACAGTGTGTCTCCATCATAAACTTGTACTAATTCGAGATGGACCAAGTTTGGAAGACGTTCGAGACAAACTAGTGGATCTTCCGGTAGGCGGCTCCATTTTAGGTACACTTTAACTAGACTATGAAGGTAGCGGATCCAATGAGGCATGTTCTCCAATCTGCCTCTCAAGTACAGTCGCTGAAGCAATGGAGGCGGAGATATGAGGTGTTGAACATCGATGGGCTCATTTTCTTCAGTCGATATAATCGATAAAGCACGAAGACATGTCAGCTTTTCGATAGAGGAGCACAGTTTCTTCCCATCTTCCTTCTTCAGCTTTGTAATACCGAGTCTCCTCAGCTGAGTGAGTTTCCCCAATTCTGTCAGTATCACATTCCCTTGGTCTACCTCTATTAAACACAGCTTTTGAAGGGATTGCAACTCTCCTATTCCCTCTAAACCTTTAAACCCGAATTTTGAGTGGAAGTAATCATAAGACTCGAACTCATATCGGTACACGAGAAGATGGCGGAGACGCTGCAGCTGTAGGATCTCGACCGGCAATTCAGTAACATAGGCATGTTTAAGATCTAAGGTCTCAAGGTTCTGAAGCTTTCCTATGAACCTCGGAATAACTGTTACCTTGGTTTCCCTTAAGTTCAAATACTTTAAATAATACAGATTGACAATGTCAATTGGGAACTTTGTTATGGGTGTAGCTTCCATGTCAAGCACTGCAAGTAGCTTAAAGCCTCCAGGAAATAGTTTATGTAAGGATGGATTTTCTTCCACAGCAAACATGAACAGAGACCGCAGTTGAGAAACAAACCGGTTTTGAAGTACGTTTTGCAACGTATTGTGAATGGAGAGGCGTCGAACTTTGTCGGGCCACATTGCGGTTTGATCTTTTGCTATGACAGCAAAGTTTTGCTCCCTGGACTTCAATATGAGGATCTCTCGCACCAGGTCATGTACGCAGCACGACTTCACTCGACCGTCACTGGTCATCCCTGCTACTTGAATTAAGCTTCTGTTTAGGAGCTCGTTGAAGAAATCCTCTGCTACATCTTCTTGTGTCTTCCCCTGTTTCGCTTCAACGAAGCCTTCGGCTGTCCAAAGTCGTATCAGCTTCATAAGCTCGATGGGATGATCCTCGGGAAAGATGCTCAAGTACAAGAAACATGATTTCAGATAGTATGGCAAATCATTGAAACTGAGAGACAATACTTTCTTCAAATTGATAAGCTTATCATTGCCATCAATTTCAGCTCCAAGACTACGTCCAACCGTTTCCCATTCGTCAACTCTTCGCTTGTTTTTCGTAGCCAGAACACCACTGATTGCAACAATGGCAAGAGGCAACCCCGCACATTTCTTCAAGATTTGTTTACAGATTTCCTCCAAGTGGGGAGGACAACAGTTTCCACGAAAAGTCTTCTTACAAAACAACGTCCATGACTCTTCAGGCGGCAAAGGCTCCAAATTGTACACTTCACCTTCGGATTCTATGCGAGTGGAAAAGGCCAAATCGGCATTTCGTGTAGTGAGCATCACCCGACTGCCGCAATCATTAGCAGGCAAGGCGAACTTGATTGCATCCCAGTCGTTAATGCGCCACACATCGTCCAATATAATCAGGTACCTCCTTTTCCTCAGCCAGCTTTTTATTATCGTCTTGAGTTGATAGCTGCTCATGTTGTCCACTCCATCAGGGATAGGTTTACTGATTACTCTGGACAGTTGTTGAACCATGTCTTTAAGGAGGCCCTCCAGCTTGAACGATTGCGAAACCGTGATCCAAGCATGAACCGGTAAATGTTTCTTCACTTCTGCATCATCATACACTTGCTTCGCCAACGTGGTTTTCCCCAACCCGCCCATCCCCAACAGGGAAATAACTCTGCGCTCCGTACCACCATCGATCAGCCATCCGACAAGCTTCTTTTTGCTCTCGTTGATGCCGACTACATCGGTTTTATCCAAAAGAAGGGCGTCCCCTCGGCGGTCCTGCCATGCATTGTCTACACTGCTGGAGTTAGACCCTTGATCAGCACAGAACTTCTGACGAAGCCTACGGTGTCCTTCACAAATGTCACGTATCCTGGAGTTGATGCCTTGTATGTCGGAAGCGATCCGATACCGAGCCTTGATGTTTCGGACACAGCACGACATCTTGTGAAGGAAAGCGGAGAGGCCTTTGCCGTGATGATGGGTGAGGAGAAGCATGTATTCGTCGAGAATGTCCTCCATGTCATGAGCAATGTCTCTGATTTGCTTAACCCATACCTTGAGTTCCTCGTCGGTGTCCTCCAAAGCATCTGCAACTCTCAAGAAGGCCCTCATGCGCTCTAATTCTCCCCGTACGTAGGCAACTTCTTCCCTACCACCTCTCAGCAGCTGCATCTCCTTTTCAAACAAAGGCGCGAGCTTTTCCAGTAAGAATTGCACTGCACTCTCTGCCATATTTCGTATCCCACTTCCTACACTACAAAAGTAACCCTTTCCCCCCTTTGCCTTTTGTGAATTCGGAGGGACTTTGAGCTAAGGCACCAAGGAAACCTTATATAATTGATTGGATACTTGCCTGTCTATTTCAGATAATGTCACTGCTGATGAATGTCGGGAAAAAAATTAAGGATAAAGTTGTTTTTTTTTTTTTTTTTACATTTAACTTTAAAAGATATAAAATAGATATTAGATTTTAAATTGGTTTGAGTAATTAAAATATTTTTTACAAAAAAATAAGTATTAAAGTATATATTTTTTGTCAAAATAGACATTTAAAGTATTTTTTTCGTCAAAATAGATACTTGAAGTATATATATATTTTTTCATCTAAGTTCTTAAAATTTGACACATGACATTGATTAAAAAATACATTAGATACTTATTTTGACAAAAAAAGTATATTTTAAGTATTTATTTTGATAAAAAAATACTTTAACTGCCTAAATAAAAAAATTGGTATACCTAGCAGATTTAATTATTACAAAATAATTGATTATTACAAGTTGTAGTATAAGTTTTTTTTTCCAGTTGATTTCAAAATTTGTTTTATAAACGTTCCAAATGATGAAAGGGTTTTCATTTCTTGGAAAAAGAACCTATAATATTTTTCATTTGAAATATTTCTTGAAAAACATTTAATTAATTTCTTTCGAAGACTTTCTAAAAATAAAAAAACCATTAATTCATTTCATTTAAAATGTTTCTGTAAACCAAAAATATTTTCATTCCCATTTAAGAAAATAGACTCTTTTAACATCAATCACAAAATAAACTTGTACTAACCAACTATTTTATGACAATTAAATAATTCCATGACTATTTTATATAGTCCAATAATATATACATTTTGTAAAAACAATAATATTCGTTTTGTAATTTATTTAAAATTCAATACTAAAGAAATTGATTAAAAAAATCAATACTAAAAAAATCATTTTAAATAATTTAGAACTTTACCAAAAAATTAAACATACTTTATTGGGCAGCAAGAGTTCTGAATATCTACTAATAAGGAATTAAGCTTTAATTTCCCGGTCATTCCTACATTTGCCACAAAAGTTATTACAATTGCATGGAACTGCTTGCATTATTTTTTCTTCATGTTTACCCGGAAAAAGCGAAATCTAAACTATTATCCTGTACAAATGATCATTTAATAGTGTGGACCAACAAGGCCATGAGGAATTTCAGCAAACCCCTCCTTTTCTTTAAATCCAATTACTTATAAAAGGCATAAATTTAACACTAAGCACTATGTTCCTATCACATAGTATCTTCCTAGTAAATTATAACCCCCAGAACTAGTCAAACTAACTGCTTAGATTGCAGAACAAGGCAACCCAGAGCTTGAAAGCTGCAACTTGGCTATTTTATATGGATAAAGCCTATTTTGACCAAGACAATCATTTGCGTATTCCATATGGTTAACCTGTAAGGTATAACTTCCTGTCTTTGACCATAACAACGGCCAGGCAATCTCTACGAAGCAATGAACCATAATGGAAAGTGCAATTCATTGGCAAATGAACATAAAATATAAATCAATTCCAACATCATTTCTTGCTTCATTCAATGAAAATAAGCAAAATATAGGTTTACACTACCAGCAGAATGACGAATATTCAGATCAATTTCTGCTTAAACAGATTTGGTTAAAAAGGATATAAAATAGGGCGGGAATCATAAAATAACTAGTCTACCAGTTTTCATAATCTATTCTACATCTTTTAGTGCAGGGCACCTGCATCAGTTTTCATCATCCGAGTCATCAAATGTTATCTTTTTAGCCTTTGGAGCATCAGCAGCAATTTCCTTGAAGTGAGCCCCATATAGCTTGGACTCCTGTATTATGACAGGTAACGAGATGATCAAAGCTAAAGAAGTTTTTGCCCTTAAACTAATAGAAGAGGTCACATGACATACCATAAACCACAAACTTTAATGTGAACATGTACATGGATGAATGCAAGAGAGGGGTAAAAACAAACCTTCTTCTTGACATGAGTTCCAAATTTCAACAGTGCAGGTGGTACAATCTGCCCAGCTTCTTTGAGAACATTTACCAGTTCCCCAGCAAGCCCCTGCCATAAGCTTGTCATTACTTGAAAGAAATAAAATGGACCAAGTTCCACTCACCCCACTGGTTTAATTTAAGAATGCAAGATAGATTTGTATTAGTTTACCTTATTCTGCTGTGTAAAGAATGTGTGAGCAACACCCTTCCTACCAGCTCTCCCAGTCCTTCCTATCCGGTGTATGTAATCCTCTGTAGTGAGAGGAAAACTATAATTGATCACTACTTCAACATCTGGGATATCCAATCCTCTAGCGGCCACATCTGTAGCTACCTGAATCACATGGTGTTAATAAGTATCAAAATTTAAACAAGCTAAATCATTATGCCTAGAGAAATTCTAATATTAATTATTTACATTAAGTGGCTTACAAAAGTAATCAAGTTTTACTAATCAAATTTTGCAAACACCTACAGTCAAAATCAACAAAAAAAGCACCACAGGGTAGTACTGCAATAATATATATATATATATAAAAATTGCGGGAGTATACCATCAAAGGACAGCTTCCTTTCTTGAATAATGATAGAGCCTTAGTGCGATCATTTTGTGCTTTGCGACCATGTATAGAAACAACATTCCAGCCACTAGAAAAAAATAAAACAAAACGAACTAACAAAAGCAAGATATTGAAATAAAAGGCTAGTTAAATTCTGGACTGATTTCGAACTTTTAAACCCAACCAGCTAGAACCACCAAACAATTCGTATGATATATTTATTTGCACAACTCAAAATCACATGAATATAAAGTGATCATGCCAATAACATGTTGGACTAACATCATCAAATTAGACTGATTAGCATCATCAAAGATCTTAGATAGCTCAGGTGCGTAATTTAAAGTCAAAAACTAAGTCGAGACCTGTAATAGCATCAAAGTTCAAAGGCCATTTTAATTTAAGGAATGAGTGGATCTTCAAACTTATTTATTTAACAATGCAGCCCATTTTTTTAAAAAAAAACTAATGATACATTTGATTACATAGATATCAACACAAGAAAAGGCTTAATTATTACTTGAGTTCTAAAATAGTTTGACATAACACAAGAGAGAATTAGTACAAATCAAAATAGGCACTATATATTCCTTCTCCTTTTCAAACTAAGCCATGTGAGTGGCTAAAAATTACCAAAAGAAGTTGGTTTATTGTGAACTCGTGTACCAAAACATGAGGACAAATAGAAATCCTACCAAACATAGCATAACTGCAAACTTTAAATGCTACCCAGTCTATTTGGCCAATGAAGAGAAATTGCAAACTTATTTTATACAAGACAAGGGAAGTAAAATTTACCTTCTCTTAAGCATATTTTCAATTCGATCAGCTTCTGCCTGGTACAAGACAAATACCAACACTCTATTCCTGATTGAAACGCAAACCTCTATGTCAAAACTTGACATGATGTAAAGTTACTAGAAGTAAAAATAAATAAATAAATGAAGATAAAAACTAAGAGAATAATAAAGTCCAGTCAACTTAAAGTAACAGTATGGGCTTATTATCCAAATAAGGTTAATGCCAACATAAAATAAAAAATTCCTATTAGATAGATAAATATACATGATTTCTTGGATGGCTAACATGATGAAAATTTAAGGAAACCTTATTTTGCTCCCATGTTTTTTTTGCTTTCCCATCATTTATTATGTATAATCTATTTGCAGATTACAATACATTTTCATACAGAATTATATAAAGGGAAAACAAATTCACATTCTTGTCAAAGCAATCGCCAACTGAAAGAATAAAAAAGAATATTGTTTCAATTCAATAGATATGAGATCATCTACCTCTGAGATTCATGGTATTTCTTGAGCAAAGCAGTCAAACGCTCATAACGTGCACGATCATCCAAAACCTACATATGAAAACAAACAGTTAATATAAGCATGTGTGTATACACATACACATATAAGTTAATATGAAATATGGTTTAACTGTTAAGTAATGTCAGACCTCAACTATCTGCATAACATCATGGTTGGCAGCTAAATCTTCTGAGCCAATCACAACCTGAAAACAAATTCATTACTTTCCCAAATAAATAAGAAATCATGGAAATATCATCATGCATGAAGATAATTACCTTAACAGGATTAGGGTCCATGTACTCTTGAGCTAACCGGTGAACTGCTGCAGGCCACGTAGCACTGAACATTACCATCTGACGAGCTGCAAAGGTTAAAAGAGACCTGAGAATCTCCAACTTAATTGTTCATGCATTATTCTACCAAGATACAGAACAATGTTACATAGCTTGATCAAACTTGGTGTTATCAATAGTTAGTAGCGTTTTACACAGTCATTATCAACCTTTTAAGCTCAGGCATCAGTAAAAGCTTTAAGCTAAGCATCTTCTAGGAGAATAAAATTCCAAAGTATCAACAAGACACTTACCAGAACACGTCTTTCCCAATATAAAGCGAACATCCTCTTCAAATCCCATGTCAAGCATTCGATCAGCTTCATCTAGGACCTACAAAATTATCAATTCACTTTTTTCCTTAGTACTTACATACTCCATCTGTTAAAAATGGGTTATATAAAAGATGTATCAAGCATTAACCAAAGAGCTCTAATGGAAGCAATTGAAAAAAGACTAGCAACTATAGCAAATAAATTGACCGGTTGTCCTGATTATATTACACATTCACTTATGCATAAAACAGCATTCAGTGGACAACAATAGGATAATAAATAAATTTGAAACAGAAACCGTTGAATAATTTCGAGATAAAGTGCAATGTATGAGAGTACTAACTATGAAGGAGCATTCACTTACCACAAAAGATACCTCGTTAAGCTGACACACCTCCATATTCATCAAATCCTTCAAACGACCAGGTGTCGCAATGACTATATCCTAAGTTCACAGACAAGTCCATTTGCTATTAGGCAATATAAAAGCTTTATACACAAAACATCAACCCTAAAATGTGCTAGCAGCATAAATTTATTCAAAATAAGTAAAATCAATAAATTTAATTTACCAACCAGAATAAAGCATCTAATTGCTAACCACACAAGTCCACACCTTTTACATAATCAATTGAAACCATGATACCAGAAAGTTCCAAGTACTAACACTCAACTGGAATTCCGCTACCATATTCAAAGTTCACTAGCCGACTCACATTGCAACATGGCAAAAGATTAAAAACCCATTTCATACATACCATCCTTGCCCATCAGTTCCATGAACATTTGAACCAAAACAAGGTAAAAGGAACCTATTAACCAAAAATACTAGCGCACAAACCCACATATAAAATAATAGAATAGAGATGAAGAACATTAACTTACAACACCAGACTTTAAAGAAGAAATCTGAGGTCCTTTAGATGTTCCCCCATACAAACAAACGGATTTGACATCACATGCTTGGCCAGCATTACACAAAACGTTAAATATCTGTCAACAGAAGATGAAGCCAAAAGACTGGTTAAACTCTAAAGAGAGGGAAAAAATCTTAATAGATATTAAGCACTATCATCACACATCCGAAAATGAAAGTTCTTCATATACTAAGTACAAATTGCTAAAGCAACACCAAGTCAAACAGATTCATACTTGTTCAGCCAACTCTCTTGTAGGGGAAAGCACAAGGCAAAGCGGATTCCTTCCTTTTGAGGATTTACCATTTCGCTTGTTCAATACATGCATCATTGCCGGTACGCCAAATGCCAAAGTCTTGCCTAATCGCACAATAAAATAAATAAACATAACATGAAAAAAATCACAAAATAACCAGAAAACTAGTAAAACCTTGACCATGTCAAAAGTTGGAGCACAAAATTGGAGTACCTGACCCAGTTTTTGCAATTCCAATAAAATCACGACCCTCCAATAAAAAGGGCCAGGCGTGAGCTTGAATGGGAGATGGCCTACTAAAATCCTTGCAGCAGTCCAAAACATTTTTCGGTAAATTAGAATTAGCAAATGATTTCAAGGGCGCATATTTTGCATCTTCAGCGTTCTTTCCGCTCACGACCACCTTTTCCTTCCCATCAAATTCAATTGAGTCTGCTTTTCCATTTCGGCTGTCATTAAATTCCTTAGTTTCTTCCTCTTTCTTCTGCTTTTTGTTCTTCTTCTTCTTCTTAGACTCCTCACAGCTTTCATCGTGATTCACTTCATCGGATTCACCCCCTTGGTTGTTTTCTCGCTCTTTCTTTCTCCTTTTATTGTCTTTCTTGCTCTTTTTTGGCTCAATTTCCTCGTTTTCTTGGTGACTCTGCTTAGCATTTTCTTCGATTAGATCTTCGGATTCTGATAATTTGTTCTTCTTGCCCTTTTTCTTGGTTTTGAATGCTTGATTTCCGGTACTCTCTGGGGCTAGTGGTTCTGTCGAGGGAGTCATTTTCTTTTTCAAACTGCGCTGCCAAAAGAACCCAACCCGAAAGCTTCATGAGGTGGGAGGTTAAGGTTTTATATTAGGGTTTTAGTTTTGCAAAGCGCCTGCCGCCATTTGACTTGGGCTTATATTGCGCCCACTATAGCCCTTATTGGGGACTTCGGCCTGTATTTTGATCTTTTATATATATAGCAGTTCTAGATTGCTTCCCGTTTAGGATGGCAAGGGTTTTTGGTTAATTCGAATTTGATTAAAAATTTTAAATCTTTGATTTGACTAGATCTGAGCTTCATATATTTTTATTTTTGAGTCGATCCGACTCTATATTAATAAAAGTATAATCTGATTCCGACTCGACTCTAAAATTTTAATAAAAAACAAATTAAACTCGACCCGACCTGAAGAAAATTAATAAAAATTTTAAATATAATATATAAAATATAATAAATATAAATATATATTTATAAATAAACCGAGTCGGGGAGGTTCAAAGAATTTTCACCCAAACCCGACCCGACTCAAGCTTCTTTAAAGCCCGACACGAAAAATTAAAAATTCAAAAAAAATACTATACCAAATCGGATCGGGTCAGAACCCACCAATTTCGGGGTTTTTTGCCATCCCTATTGGGGTGGGTCCGAATATAGACAAAAAATATTAAATTATGAATTAAGTCAATTAATTTAATTAACTTAATCAAATAATTATATTTTATTTTTAAATATAATTATAAAAATAATAAAAATAAAATTAACGTAAAATATTAAAAGTCATGTACGAATCAGTATAGACCGATACAAAATAAATATTAACCAAAATATATTGAAAAACTGTCATAAAAGCAAGTAATAACAGTCTTGAGCTCAAATACTCATGGTATATTTCATTAAACAACAAGAAATTCTAGTAAAAGAAAAAGAGAATAAACATAGAAAACAGATAACAGTTTTCACAATTTTTATAGCTTCTATCTATCTTCTAGTGCCTTTTTAATAGCAATTGTTGTAACCACCAAACTTATTTTACCTGGATTGCTTCTTCTCGCGTGCCTTCTTTTTTGTCACACAATGATTTTTGTGTATGTTGAATTGTCATGAACGGTTCATGAGTCATAATAAAAATATTAAAAATTTAATCGGAGTGGTATTTAATTTTTTGTTTTGTTTTGTTTTGAATTGGTAATCTTTTTAGTACTAATTTAAAATTGATAATGTCCTATACGACTAATATCGATATATGACAGTAATATTTAGACATTTGATTAAAGCTGTTTATCTTTATTTCTTTAGGTTATGGATTTTAGATTTACTAAGAATATTCCTTTTCTTAGAGTTTTTTTTAGGTGAGATTAAAATTATGATTAGAATTAAAATTAGAATTTGTAAAAAAAAAAGTTAATTCAAATATTTATATATATTTTCTTTAGCTGCGAGAAAAATGAAAAAGGAAACTACCGACGCTCGCGAAAGCTGAAACCAACACGTGATTATCACGCCTCTACACTTCTGACGTGGCAACTAGTGGTTTACCAATTTTAAGGTGCGGTTACAGTGGTATTGCCACGTGAAAGAATTAGTTACAATGTCTAGTGTTATAGCAAGCCTAAACTCGTAAATATTTCAAAATAAGAAGCGTAAATTTGGAATTTCATTCAATATCCCGCGTCACTCCCAAGCCAGGCTAATTTACAAAAGAGTAAAGTAGTGTTCCTGTGTCTCCCTCTAGACTCGAAAAAACTACGCCTAACTTTGGAGAAAATTTTGGATCTGAAACAGAGAGTATGAACCGTCAACACGATCCAAACCCTTTCGATGAAGAAGAAGTCAATCCATTTTCGGTATTTTATTCCTTTTATATTTTCTCTTTTTTGCCCATTTCAGATCTGGATTTTTTGTTGTGCGGTAGTCGGTTTCTTGGCTTCTGAAGGGTAGTTTGGGAATTATGTTTCGATAATACTGGATCAGAGAACTCTGCTCGCCAACATTTCGGTGATGAAATGGCTTCTAATTGTTGATTTTTTTTCCTTTTGTTGTGATTAATGTAAAAACTTTATGATTTAGCGGCCGAGATTTTCAGTGTTTAGATTTTTTAGATGAATTCCATTTTTGAAACTTAAAATGTAGTATATATTAAAATGTTATTTCTTTTTTCATATATTGACTGTAGTTTCTAACCGGTTACTATGATTTGGAAATTTATGGACCATATAAGCTTAATATAAGCTGAATGTGTGAGCCTATTTCTTCATTATTAACCGTGAGACCATCTATGTAATAATGTTGATACAAACTAGTCATGTTTATAGTTTATGCCTCGTTAAGTGTTCTAATTTGGACAATTAATGTTTTATTTAGCATTCTCGTCTTACTTGGTCGTGTTTTGTTGTTTTGGTGTGCATTAAATTTTAATATAGTAGACTGTGCTATTTAGTGTTACTTATTTGAGATTCATTGCAGAATGGCGGAGCTGTCGCTCCTGTACGGCCACTGGCATCCGAACCTCTGGGTTTTGGGCAGAAACATGATGCTACTGTAGATATACCTCTGGATACTATGAATGTAATGAAGTTTTTGCATAAAATTTCTGTTTCCTTTACTTTTCTATAAGATGAATACTCAAGGGATGGCCAATTACTTTATTTTATTGATATTGGTAATTGCAGGGTTCCAAGAAAAGAGAAAAGGAGCTTGCTGCTTGGGAGGCTGATCTTAAGAGGAGGGAAAAGGTTATTTTTAACTTGGAGCTTGTTTAGAAGCATAAATGACTTCCTTTCTTTTTGCCTTAAATAAAGGCTCATTCACTTGATTATCCTGTGAAGCCTCCTTTCTCGTGCCCTGCAGTAATTGTTCTTCTGATTTGGCTGAAACTTGTGTTAAGTTTTCTATTTAACTTTTATTCTTCTATTTTGTCATTTTTAATTTTCAGGATATAAAGCGAAGGGAAGATGCTGTTTCCCAAGGTAAGACACTGGAGCAGAAGCAACTGTTCACCTATACTTTCTTTACAAGTGGTCTGATAAAGTGCTAAATATTCCCTCTTTTTCGGTATGGCATATCAGCTGGTGTTTCCACAGATGATAAAAATTGGCCACCAATTTTCCCAATTATACATCATGATATAGCTAATGAGATTCCGGTTCATGCTCAGAGGCTGCAGTATCTTGCATTCGCAAGTTGGCTTGGTATGGAAGTTTATCTTTTTGCTTTTTATGGGTTTTTCTCTGCTATTTATTCTTGACTTTTTAATGTAAATTGTCATGCGTAAGACATCTTGTAACTTTAATGCGTTTGAGTTTTTGCTCAGAATTTTATTGTTATACTAGGTGCTGTGTTTAAACTGAAAAATTAAGTGCTGAACTTTAAATACAGAATTTTACAAGTGTTGGAGTTATATTAGGAAATTGTTTGGCAAAATCAGTAAATGTTAAGTACCGAAAGTAAGTTGATTTTTGAAAATGATTTATTTCTTTATTTTAATATTACTAATATAACATTGTATATTATTTTTGGATAGTTTTGGATAAAAGTTTAATAATTTGAATTTTTGAAAAAGATAATTTATGTCAAATATATATATTTTTAAAATAAAATTAACTTAACTTTTTCAACATCAAGTGATAAGCAGTTATCTTCTTACTTATCTTATTCAACCACCAAAGAAGTCGAAATTTGCTACAAAAAACACAAAGCGCTACCTGAGCTAGACGCCCCAAAGGTATCTTAATATTAACAGTTATCTTCTTAATACTCAACTCTTTCTTGTTGAAGTTTTTATATTAAGTAAAATAATTAATATAATCATCAAACCCATTAGAAATTAAATGTTAATTTTTTTCATTTGCAATGATATATCAAACACACACTTAGCTTTACTCAAATGATAATAATATTATTTTGTGCATACATGCATGTGGAAAGTGATGGCCTATTTATGGAGTTTGTGTAGATGCCATTATTGTGTATTGTATTCAATGTCTTCTCCCTTTCTATTTTATTTTATTGTTTGAACCTTGAAAATCTCAACTCGGTAGTGTCATGAATCTTTGTTTAGCAGTTACAGTATGGAATTAATTTTGGCAACCAAAGTTTATGCCTTATTACGTCTTCCTTGTTTTGTATTGCTGACATGCTTTTCATGTTTCAGGCATAGTTCTTTGCCTTGTTTTTAATGTTATTGCAGTGATTGTTTGTTGGATTCAAGGTGGTGGTAAGTATTTTCTGATTCTTTGACATTTTGCCTTTATCGTGGAATGTGGTCTAGGGCTCTAGGCATATAATAGTATTTATATTCTAACATGGTTCATATGTTTTAGGTGTTAAAATTTTTTTCCTTGCTGTAATCTACATGTTGCTTGGATGCCCTCTTTCATATGTGTTGTGGTACAGACCACTCTACCGAGGAATGAGGTAAATATTTAGTGATTGGTTTAAATATTCTATTTTAAGCATGAAAAGAGAAAATTTTCGGTGTCCTGATGGTTATACTTGGTTTCACCTTACAGGACAGATAGTGCCTTGAATTTTGGTTGGTTTTTCATGTTCTACTTGGTGAGTTTAATTTTGATTGGGAGGCATTATTATTATTTTGGTCGCTTTTTGTGTAACATGTCTATTTGCTTTGTGTAGCTCCACCTTGGGTTTTGCATTTTTGCTGCAATTGCCCCTCCTGTTGTCTTTCATGGGAAGTCATTAACGTAAGTTCTTCACGCCCTAATTTGCTCCTGAAGTAAGAAGGACCTTGAGTTGGCATTTCTGCTGATTACCTGAGTAATTTTGTGCTTATTCTAGTTGTGATTGAATTTAGAGATGATGCCAGTTTGTTTAGATGCTGTTATAGCTAGTTACTGGGACGTTTCAACCTGTTTTTTGGGGGTTCAGTTTTGCCCTGCTTGTTAGATGTTTGAATGTTCTCATGATTTTATCACATTTTAACTCTGTATTTTACCATATTTTTGTGTTGCCTCTGACTGCAGTGGTATCCTGGCAGCAATTGATGTTATCTCGGCTCATCATACGCTAGCAGGGGTAAGTTGTATTGCTTTTGCATGCTGGAATTGCTTCTCTTATTACTAGCGAGTTGATCTAAGGATGTGCATCCTTTTCTCCATCACAAGCTTATATTTTGACAAATATGATTTATTAACTTGGTACCATTGTTTGGACACTGTAGTTCTGAGGAGAATAGTGAGAGATATATATGATCATACATGGATGCTTTTGCTTCTGATAGTCTAGTTTATTTTTCTTCTCGAAACATTCTTTTATTAAATGTTTGGGCTTAGCTAATTTACTTGTGTTTTACAGATTTTCTTCTTTGTTGGTTTTGGGCTGTTTTGCCTGGAGTCACTGCTGAGCTTGTGGGTTATTCAGGTTAGAGACAAAACTCTAGATTCATAACAGTTAATTTATTTTATTGGAAAAAGGATATATGGCTATGTTATCTAATTTTCTCTTTTAAGATTAAACTGAACTCTGATTACCATTTTGGTAAGAAATGTTTCGTGTACTCTCATTCTTCCCACTTTACATTTTATAATACATACAATTTATTTAACTGAGTTGCACATTAATCTGCATGGTTGCTAGAAGATATATAAACTAGAGTTTCATCGAATTAGTGTCTTAATAGATTTAAAATATTCATATGTTTGATTTTGTAGATGCTGGCACTTATATTTTTCTTACGCATTACTGTACATCGGCGTGCCTTGATATTTACTGTTTTGGACTTGCCTTACCATTTGTGTTTTGGTATGTGCAGAAAATTTATATGTATTTTAGGGGGCACAAGTAAGAGAGATGCTAGTGCGGATATGCTGTGATCATATGTGGAAGATTGTTGATGGTGCCACGCTCCATCTATGGGTATATATATATAGTAGTGTTTATCATTTTATGATTACTGAATGGATTGATACAACTGGTTTGTATGCATTATAACAACCGAGTAGATTCTAGGAAATTATAGTTCTTACTGGCTTTTTGAGAGTTGGAGAGTGTTCAAGTCATTTTAAATTATTTTATCGTCCAATTTATTCTTAATTCTTGGTTTTCATCTTTCATGTCCGCAAAAATGATTCAAATAAATTAATCCATCTACCAATAAGTTGTTTGTTCTAGTAGGATTAGACATTGGATTTTTAAACAAAGAAAGAGGTTCAAATTCTAGCATTGTGAATAAAAAAAATTGGGTTGGAGGGTTGCCTCTATAATGGGTTTATGTAAAACTCGATTTGAATTAGTCGGCTGGGTCGGAAACCAATGGTTAAACAAAAAAAATATTAAATATCTAAAGAGCGTAAAACTTTAATTTATTAAATATCTAAAGAGTGGAAGATATTGAAATAAATTTTTTATTTTTCCAAGATTTGAGTCAAGAATGAAGAATCGTACCATTAAGAGGTGCAACAAGCTTTTGAACATATAACCACAACTTGCAAATCTATTCTGAATAAATAATAACTTATGACCTTTAGACTGTTTAAAAAAGAAATTCTTTATTTTTGTTTCCAATCAAACTTGGGTCTTCGTCCAACATTTGAGTCAAGAATGGTACTCTTAAGAGGTGCATTAAGCTTTTGAACATATAACCGGGAAAAAGATTTTCTTCTGCCGTCGGCCTGTAACAATGATGACAAGTCATTGACCTGATTTAAGGTTGCCAGCTTTTTTGTGGATATGCATGCAGAAATGGCCGAATGTGGGAAAAGATTTTGCATATCATCAAGTTTGAAAGAGTCTGAGATAATTTCTGCATCCATTAAAATTTCTTCTGTGGTTATGAAAAAATAAAATGAAACGTTACGTTACATTTTATTATATATCTCTGGTACAGATAACTCCCACACTTCACAAAGGAACAGTCCAAAGAGTGAATTGCATAATGCATGGCACAGGCTCCATGTCACCTCCACCACTCCACACCCCAAGCCCCTCATATTTAACCAGCCACGTGGAACCCTTCCATCCTAAAACTACAATGAATACAACAAATTTCCTAAATTTCATACTTGGGCTGGTCTGGGTCTGGATCTCGAATTTTATCGGACTTCGATTTTTTCAGACTCAAATTTTTCTCGGACTTGAACTTTTTCGAGCTTATTTTTTTTTTCTGAGTTTAGATTGTTATGGGTTAGGATTGACACAAACGGACCTTTATGGTTGATGGTTTCAGTCTAAGCAGTGAACAATAAGTAGTGGAGGAGCGCTAAAAGCAGTGTAACTGCACTTGCTAGTTGCTATCTATTCTCTGTCTGCATAAAAATATGATAAAATATTCGTTTTCTTTTTATTGCTGGAGTCATCCCAAATCTCAAGTTTGATTTCATAAGGAACGAGATGTGCCATGTCTATCATGGCGACATGATGATCACGTCGGTGATTTCCATTTCCTTCAATTTTTTTTTATATAATATCCTCTAAAACGCATTCGTTTTCATTTTCTTTTTTGTTTCGACATTTTTATTTGGCATTTAAGAGGTAAGCAAAACGAGAACATTTTATATAGAGATATTCGAAACACATGAATGATCGTATGATGATTTCATCTCCAACATCATCGTTTAGAGTTGAACTAATGCTGTATAATATAATCAATCTGGAGGGGCCATGCAAGTATGCAGAATTGTTGCAACTGATGGTGTCAACTTTAGCCAACAATCGCGATCAAGCTTTGCCTGATTGCCGGGACAGAGCAAAACAAGGAGCCAAATATACCAGTGAGACCATAAGCAATGGCACAGAATGGAAGGGCTTCAGGCTCCTTGGCTGACAATGCAGCTGTTCCTAATCCATGGGCACTGGAACAATGCAACAAAATGTCAGCAGCATGAGATTAGTCTAGATGCATATGAGCTCTCACTGGTTTAATTATTGACCATTGAGGTACATACCTAGATGCGGTTGCTATTCCTCGAGCAATAGGATCACAAAAACGTAATTTGTCAAGTGTTGCTTGCACGAAATTTGCACCAATCAGACCAGTCACTACAACTGCAGCAGCTGTGACAGATGTATTGGCGCCTACAAGCAATATAAACAAGCTGTCATATCCACTGAAACTAATCCAATCATCGCTACCAGAAACTCTGAAGCATGATTTATCTTCCATTTATGGGCTCCAAATCAAAGTTCATGGTTTAGTTATGTTATGTCATAAATGAATCAGAAGACAAAGTTGCCTGCAATCTTCTGCAGAGTGTAGGTGTAGCAAGTTATCTTACCCTCAAAAAAGGAAACAATGCTGAGAGCTAATGCAACAGTTATACATCTTGGTAGAATTGAAATAGTCAGGCTTGGTTCTAATCCAACAAGACGTCCAACAAGAGCAGTCGAATACAACGAAAACAAACTCGACAGGATGATAGATATGAAGATCTCAGCTGCATGTCTCTTAACAAGCTGCAAAAGTCAGTTGTGACAGTGATTAGCATACATAATAGTATTTCAGTAATCAGGACTTATATTACTCGTAATGGAGGGTGAGTGTCAAATATGAATATCCATCCTGGACACAAGTGTTGGGCATCGCACTTCAAGGAATAGAAGGAGTTAGTCTCAACTTATTGTTGGCTTATGCTTGATAACATAAAAGGCATATTATGAAATCTTCATCATTTGCGGAATCGAAGGGCAGGTAGTTACCTTTCTCTGTTTGAACATTGAGAAAGCAAAAGAGAGGATAACAGAGCCCAAAAATCCCATGAGAATATCACCAGCTCCAGGATTAGATGACACCTTTGTAAGGTAATCTCCTGCAGGAACCAAGACCAACATTGTTATATCTATATAGACTAACAATCACATGCACATAAAATACAAACCTTAGTACAACAAACTTGTCAAGAATTGCATATTCAAGGACCGGAGGCATATGTGGCACCGCCATATCGGTTTTCATTTAACCAAAAATGATAAAGATCAACGTTTAAATATTACCTAATACTGCATCGATCCCGACCGTGATAAGTACCCAAAAGCCACTGCTGCGAGATCCGCTGATAGCGCACAGCAAATAATTGGATGAAAAACCTTTTTCACACCAGATGGCAACCTGAAAATCAGAAGAATGCAAATTGGTAGAAATTTCAAAAAAAAAATACATCACAAAGTTGTAGATATAGACAGCAAGTACAAAAATGTGTTGTTGTTAGGAAAAACTTGTCCATATGTATCTTCTGTAAAGAGGAAATGAAACTTTACCCCGAACCGACCATGTAGCCGAGAACAGTGGAGGCAAGTAGGAAGGGGAGGCATGTCCGGGCGGTTGTCCCTAATGCTGTAGGATAGAATATTGCACTAACAAATGATGCAAGAAAGATGGCACCCCAAGTCCAGAATTCTATAGGAGCAAATGGGGAAGGTTTTTCCATAGGCTCAGCATCTATCATTTCTGTCTTCACAATTTTTCTTACGGCGATAGCTGTAAAACCCGCCACACAAAGTGAAGCTAACCATCCTCCAGCTGCATAGAGAATCAAACACACTTATTTGCAACTATATTAAAGATGAAAACATTATGAAAAAAATGTTCAGCAACAAATACGAAACTGCAGATTAAAGTATTAACGGTCGACATTCGTGATAAATGAACATAAAAGTGAGGCGTGTTATTGTTGGCTACAGAGTACCTACCTAACCGCTAACGGTGAGTTCGTGAACTCAGAAAATATCACCCACCTTTCTCCTGGTGGAATAATAAATCATTTCAAAGTGAATGAACAAAATTCAAAAAGATGCTGACATTTAAATTAAACAGAATGACATGAATTATCTACAGAAAAAGGTTAAAACTTCCACACCAGATACTGGCCACACCTGTCTGCATATACATTCAGAGGAAGTTTCTAACTATCGCACCAGTCAACCCTTTTCATCCCCAAAGTACAACTTATGATTCAAGTTTCTAGTACAAAACACATGACAAACAACACAAGAGCAAAAGGAAGGATCTAATTGTCACAAATCTTCTGTTTTACATTTGGAAGCTACAATGTCATTTGATATTCAAGGCATTTCCCTTCACAGGATCTCCGGTTCTCGGAATTTACTATTCTCATTGAGAAAGCCAGTTAAGTGAAGATGGGATTCCAAAATGGTGTTAAACTAGTCAATCCAAAAAGAATCAACAATTCTGAAAATATCATATCACGAATTCATCAAAGTTTATAATTTACCGATGATGAAGCATATCTTGAGGCCTGAAGCAGCAGGAATATCTCTAACAGAAAGTGGCAGAACCACCAAAGCCGGAACATAAAAAGTGGAAGCCATCTCTGAATGAACATGAGGGCTGGCTCAAAAAACTTCATCAAACTTGTTGCGGCAGCAGGGATAGTAGTATCAAGTATGACCAAAACAGAGAATATACAAAACATTCCAAATAATGCACTGGGAAACTTTATAGCAGCGGCCACAAAAGCTTTTTTCAAGAAGTTATCCATTGCCAGTACAATCCCAAGCGACACAACCAAGTGTAAAACCCCAAACACCTATATAAACCAATGTCAATAAACATTTGATAAAGTTTTTTTTTTTTTTTTTGATTAAAAACAAGGAAAATTTACTCACTTTCTGAGAGAAAGTGGAGGTGGAACTGTTGCTACTATCTGATTCTGAAGCAGAAGCTTTGACTAAAAATTCTCTGTTAGAGCTAGTTTCTGGAGGACCCATTTGCAAGAAGTTGGATTTATGGGGAGCAGGAGCAGGAGGAGTGGAATGATTATGTTGGTGTTTATATAAGTGTGGGTTTTCATGGGAAGCAACAGGCGTTGGGTTTCTACGGCTGCTGTGGAGTTTTAGCTTAAAAGGAAAACCAGAAGAGGGAAACGATTTGGAATGGAGATGGAGATGGTTTGAAAGAGAAAGCGAGAAGGGTGTGGTGGTAACCAATGGAGCTGCCATTGAAAATGTGAGTGAGCAGAATTTCCAGGAAAGTTGCCATTTTCACTGTGAGGTGATGCGTATGATCAATAGTTTGTATGGACGTAAACTAACGTCTCATCAAACATGATAGAGATTTTTTACCCCTCCCCTTTTTCTGGGAAAATTATACTCAAGAACGTGGCCGTCAAAAACAAAATGGACGTCATTTTAGTTATGCATTATGATTGATGTTGGATGTTGGGTGTTGGATTCAATCTCTTTCTCTGTATACATAAAAGAGTGTTTTAAGCCCTAAAATTAGGCCAACCCACTTTGGTCTTCCCCTCAATTGTGAATACATAGATTCCGCCTGAGCCCAAACAACAATCCAATATTTAGAAGGGTTTAAACAAAATTATTAGATCTATAAATGAATTTAGACCAAAAAAAAGTTTTATCAGTTTAAAATAGTGTTATATTTTGATACACAACTTGTGTAAATATTTTTTACACAACCCTTCTTTAATATAAAAAACCTAACTCTAACACCCTAAAATTTAAACCATAAACTCTAAATCCTAAATTTTAAATTCAAAACCCTAAACCCCAAATTTAACAAGCATATATAAACTAAAGTTTGCACGGACTGTGTATCGAAGTTTTCTCTTTAAAATATGGGTCTCACTAAACTCAGTTTTATAATTTTTTAATATTTTGTTTTAGAGTTATATTTTAATACACAAGCTGTGTAAAAAAATTTAAACAACCATTTATATTTAAGTTGTAAATTTTTCTTTTACACATATCAAAATATAACTCTTTTAATTAATGATACTTAATTTTGGTTATATAGGTTAAAGATATATTGTTGTGCGTTAATTGAATATTAATTTGGTTAGCACTAAATTAATAAGAATAATAACTAAAGCGTTATGACTTAAAGGTTGAGAGGATTTTTGATAGTTTAAACATTATAATTTAATTTTTAAAATAATAATTTTTAAGTCAAGTGCATTTTTATTAATTGTATTTAGTGCATTAAATTAAAGTTCAAATTCTGAAGTTGTGAATAGAATAAATTAGGTTGGGGGTTGTCCTCCTAATAAACATTTGTAGTACTCAATCTAATTAATCAATAAAGAAAAGCAAATAACGTGTATCTCAACTTTAAAGTTTATAGATTGAATATTTTTTATTAATTTAAAATGTAAAAATAATTTTTAATTTTCTTTCTTATAGCTCAAGTAAATAAAACCATAAAGTATATTTTCAATAAAACTTCTGACATTACTTAAGCATTTCATATTATTTATCTTTTTATTAATTACTATATATAAATGAATTCTATTTAAATTGTACTTTTATTTTTTTTGCTTGTAACACAAGTAACTGCAATCGTTGAATATATTATGGTTATAAATTTAACATTGCCCAAACTTTTTAACCTACTCCTTTTCTTTGTTCTTTCTCAACACAAGCTACAGCAAAAGGTATGAGATTATCCAGAGATTTTAGGGTTTCCCTTCATTTGCTTTCAATGTCGTACGATCCATACTTTCGGCCCAAAATCGATGGCCTCATCGGAAGGTGCAACGAACCCTTTGAGAAGCAGCTCACCGAAACTGACGTAAACACAAAGCAATGTAGGCTTTCGATCAATAAGGACAACGCCGAAAACGCTGTGTTGAAGGAAGGCGAGGACGTTGAAAAAGGGGTTTCGGTCAAAGTTTACGATGCAGATGGGAACGAGTACAAGATGATGTTCATTTTCTGGTCGAATAAACTTTATGTCCTCAAAGAAGGTTGGCCTGTTGCTTCATTATCATGTGTGGGACATTTGTTTACTCACTCAGTGTTGGATTTTTTTTTCTTTTCTTTATATTTCTAGATGCTAATAATAAAAATTACATTCATTCAATATTCTACATTTACGAGATCCACTAATTGGCCTAGTGGTTAAGAATACTCTTCTTGCCCCCATTTTGTATGGGTTCGAATCCCAACATAAGAATGTAATACTTCACTATTTAATCAAAAAATATTCTACATTTAAAAACATGACCAAATTTAAATATTTAATATTATTTCCAATTATAAATAGGACCAAATTGAAAGAATGTATAAATAATTAGGGCCAAATGTAATGAATTTTTTTGAATTAGGACTAAATTGATTGAATGTGTAAATATAGAGGACTAAATGTGTTATTACACAAAGTTTCATAACAGTCTCGTTAAGTATTTAACAGCCAAGTTACTATTCTGTTTCAAAACATAAAGTTTAATTGTCATTTTGTAACATTTGAAAGTTTGTTTAACGTTTTGTTTTTTTTACAAAGTTCAGTTACTATTTGTGAACTTTACCCTAAAATTTAGTAGATGTGGGAAATAATAGGAGAGAAGATGATATATAGGAAAACCCTTGTCTGGAATTTATAAATATCAATTAAATTAATTAGTCTATATTTATAGATCCAAATACTTGGTCACCAAGAAACTTTATTCAATAAGATCTCCTACCTAAAATAGAAATTTACTCATTAAAGTAAATCAATAATTACCAAGTAATCTTCAACCACTAGAATTACAATAAAACTCAACTTAATTACCAAATAGAATTCGAGTCAAAATATAACAAATCTCCCCCTTGACACAAATTCTATTCGAGCATTGTTCTTCAAGTCTTCAACAGCTTCAATTTTTACGTAAGCCAAATATCCATCGAAGCACCGCCGCCAAGTCTTCAACAACTCCAATTCTTACGTAGTATCCGTTGAAGCACCGTTGAATTTTGAGAATTACTCCCTCTGCAACTGAAAGCTCGTTGCAGCAATACTCCTTTGACATGTTTCCAACATCGACCCGCAAAAATCGCAGCAAAAATTCCTCCACAATCGTGCAGCTCGAACCACAGCTCATGATACCATTTGTTAGGAATTTGTTATGCAGCAAAATAACCAAAGCGATAACGACATAGACCAAGACATACACAAGTAACAAGATTTAACGTCGTTCAACATAGCCTACCTCCATGGACGAGAGAAATCAATTTACTATCAACTTAGAGAACCCGAAGAGTACAAATACACGATAACCCATGTAATCCCAAAATTCGGTGTACAAATCCCATGACCCGGTGGAACCTAAAAGTGGTTACATCTCTCCAGAGTAATTCATCATCTCTATCATTCTCTTGTTCTCTCATAATTCAAAAGGTTACGCCTAGTCTATATTTATAGACCCAAATACTTGGTTACCAAGAAACCTTATTCAATAAAATATCCTACCTAAAATAGATATTTACTCATTAAAGTAAATCCATAATTACTAAGTAATCTTCAACCACTAGAATTACAATAAAACCCAACTTAATTACCAAATAGAATTTGAGTCAAAATATAACAATCACACATTTCAGTTCACTTGGTGTTTTATCCTCTTGTTGAATTAATCTGCAGATGGAGGCTTAAATCCCATATGTTAATCTTTCGAAACTCCAGAAATTCTGTTTAATCTGCAGATGGAGGGTTCAATGTCGAGGCTAGCTTCGTGACACGATGACGGTTCCAAGCGAGTTATCGGAGTTAGCGGTTCTTCTGGGTGCCTAAGGAGATTAAGCTTGGAAACTTGAAATATGGCAACCCTTTCCTTGCTCAATCAGTCAATGTACCCTTCTATTCTAACTCCCTAGGAAGCCTCGTTTCATCGGGTCATACGATACATGATATGACACAGAATACACCTACCATAAATAGTGAACAATCCGAGATCCAGACGGTGTATCCCGGAAACTTGCCGGTTATATCTGGCTATTCACCTGTTCAACTTCAGCTGTTACTTGCGGATTCAGTAAAAAACAGATGCCGGATCGTTTGTTCTTGCCATGGTACTCACGTGTCCCCTGAAGAGTGCACCAAACCGGATGATAACATTTGTTTGGCAACATTTCCGAGTACCAATCCTGTCGCCTCCGCTCAGAGCTGAAGCCTGAAATCTTTCTTCGACGCCATAAACATACATCGACTAGCGATATGGCCTTGAATTACGCTGGCGAGAGTCCCTTTCTTTTCTCACTGAATTTAGTTAATTTGTTTCCTTTCCCAGGTATATTACTTACTGCTGCAGTTAAATACTGCTTTTGTATGTAATAGTATTCTTACATGTTTTAAGTTTTTATCATTCCTACTTTGGAATGCAATTCAGGTCCCTTTATTTCTACTATTAATAAGATTTTCTATTGTTCTTTTATACATTGATAAAAAGCAATATTCACGAATGAACATTGGATGATTGGTATAGGCAGGGACGGACATAGGGGTGCGGGGCAGACGCAACCCCTAAAAATTTCAAATTCCCCTATATTTTATATATTTTTTTTGTATTTTCTATTGATAATCTAATTCTGTATCCCCTAAATTCCTGTAATTTTGCACTCCTAGTTTGCACCCCTTACATAAAATCCTGAGTCCACCCTGGGCATAGGGTTCTCTTACTTTAAGATCGAAAGTTTAATACTTGTTTTGAGCATAGAACAATTTCAAAACATGTGGTCAATGTCTACACTATACGAAAAATTAATCGATTCATTTCGGTGGATATCTTATGTGTATATATATATATATGTGTGTTAGCAGAGCAGTTTTGTTTTAGATGGTATCACATAGTTGGCTTCTTGATATTCTTGTTGTCGTCATCTTCGACATATCTCTTCCAGAACCAATGGTCTTTCCAGAGAAGATAGACTTCCTCGATCGGAACTCGCTTTGTTTCCGACAAGAGGAAGAAAATGAAGCTGCTCATTATGAATATCAAGCCAGCGAATACCAAGAAAATTCCATATTTGAGATGACAAAGTGACCCCAGGAAGCACTGTGCTATCAAAGCTGTGAAGAGAAGGTTGACGCAGACCACCATGCTTTGGCCAGCTGATCTAGTCCCCAACGGGAACAGCTCACTCGGAACTAGCCACCCGAGAGGACCACAAGACCGTCCGTAAGCAAAGATGAATAAGCAGATGATTATCACAAGGAACCACCCAATGGCTTGTGGAAGCTTTTCTCCTTCTCCAAACTTAAGGGCCAGAGTTATGGCCACAGCAATCGGTACCAGATAAACATTGCATCCAGAAACATAAAACTGGTGCCTGCAATTAGTTAAAAAGGATGCCACATAATGTGTATAACATAGCATGTAGCAGAACATCTCTGTACCGGCTTCCAAAAAGAAGGCTCTTCTACCAAATCTGTCCACCAAAGCCATTGAATTTGAAACGAGGGTAGCAACGACAAGCATTCCACTTGTTAAGACAGAGGATATGAGGGATGCCCCTGAGCCGAAACCCAAGGTCTGAAACATTACAGGAGCGTAGAAGAGAATCGAGTTCATGCCGGTTAGCTGTTGGAAAGCCGGGATTCCTATAGCTCCTAATACCAACTGGGGGCGATTCTTCCTCTGTAGAAAGTTCCTGGATGGATGTTTTATCGCTCGTGCTGCTTCGCTGGCCTCGATAAGATCGGCAAATTCGGCTTCAACATTGGGGGTACCCCGAACTTTTATCAGCACCCTTTTCGCCTCTTCGAGTTTTCCTTGTTCTACAAGACTGTTAGGGGTCTCCGGGAACACGAGGCCCCCAACAAACATCAGTGTAGCTGGGACTGTAGCCAAGCCGAGAGATAACCTCCAACCCCACGGATGGATCTTGTCTGTTTTATAGTTGATCAGGTTTGCTATAAGGATTCCCATGCAGGTTGTGAATTGGAAAAGCTGGTTCTCGGCTCCTCGATGCTTAGCCGGAGCCATCTCCGAAAGATACAAGGGAACTGCCTGCATCATAAAAAAAAAGAGTCAGCGACTCAAAAAACCACCATAACATTTTCAGTCTCAAGGAGCTTTGATCTATACTTGATTTCCGAATCCAATGCCGGCACCGAGAAGAATCCATCCTATGATTAACATTCCTATGTTCACCGCAGCTGCATTGATAACTCCTCCTAGGAAGAAGCTGACTGCACCGACGAGAATGCTAGCTCGACGCCCTTTCTGCCTCGTCACATAGGAAGCTCCGAAAGTCGAAATGAGACCGGCGAAGTACAAGGAAGACGTAAAAAGCGTGAGGAGCTGGTTGTCGTATTTGCCTTTTCTCTCTCTCTATCCTTCATTTTATTTTCTCGGGAAAATGTTCTTTTCTTTTCTTTTTCAACATGTGAAAAGGCTTCATGAACATCAATATATCAAAGGGAAAACAACAGTAAATTATACAGAAAAAAGGGAAAATTCTCACCAGAAACACCAAGATCATATCCAAAAAGAAATCCTCCGGTAGCAGCAACAAGGCAAGCAAATATAAAATAATTGATAATCCTGTATTCATAAAGGTGAGTGTTACAAATTTGGTATGTGACAAAATAACCAAAGCGATAACGACATAGACCAAGACATACACATGAGACAAGATTTAACGTGGTTCAGCATAGCTTACCTCCACGGACGAGAGAAATCAATTCACTATCAACGTAGAGAACCCGAAGAGTACAAATACATAATAACTCATGTAATCTCAAAACTCGGTGTACAAATCCCATGACCCGGTGGAACAAAAACACTCTTCATAACATCCCTACAATGCCCATCTCTACAACGTAGGCACAATAGTTGTAGATAACCTAAAAGTGATTACATCTCTCCAGAGTAATTTCTCCACTCTTGTTCTCTCATTCTCTCATAATTCAAAGGGTTATGCCTAGTCTATATTTATAGACTCAAATAATTTGTCACCAAGAAACCTTATTCAATAAGATTTTCTACCTAAAATAAATATTTACTCATTAAAATAAATCATAATTACCAAGTAATCTTTAACCACTAGAATTACAATAAAACTCAACTTAATTACCAATTAGAATTTGAGTCAAAATATAACAAATCTCCCCCTTAACACAAATTCTATTCGAGCATTGGTCTTCAAGTCTTCAACAGCTTCAATTTTTACGTAAGACAAATATCCGTTGAAGCACCGCCGCCAAGTCTTCAACAACTCAAATTCTTACGTAGTATACGTTGAAGCACCATTGAATTTTGAGAATTACTCCCCTGCAACTGAAAGCTCTTTGCAGCAATACTCCTCTGGCATGCCTCCAACATCGCACCGCAAAATCCGCAGCAAAAATTCCTCCACAATCGCGCAGCTCGAATCATAGCTCATGATACCATTTGTTAGGAATTTGGTATGCAGCAAAAATAACCAAAGCGATAACAACATAGACCAAGACATGCACATGAGACAAGATTTTGACGTGGTTCAACATAGTTTACCTCTACGGACGAGCGAAATCAATCCACTATCAACGTAGAGAACCCAAAAAGTACAAATACATAATAACCTATGTAATCCTAAAATTCGGTGTACAAATCTTATGATCCGGTAGAACCAAAACCCTCCACCCGCCATTGTGGAAAAATGCAGTGAACAGAAAAAAAAAAAAACTCTGGGAATTGCAGAAGACTAGAAGTCCAGAGAGTGATATATAGAGACAGAAAAGGGGAAAAGAAACCCAGAAAAGAGCCAATTTTGTGGTAAGAAAATGCTTCAATCTTGTAGGTATTATAGGAGTCTTTTCATAAAGGACAAACTTTGAAGAAAAGAGGAAGACTTTTTAACATACTCATGCATACTAACAAAGGGGATTATAAAGGCAAAGTGTAGGCTGGATATTCAATCCGACAAGTTGGTTTGGATGTTTTTATCTAAAATAATGTTATATTTTAGTGTTTATCTATAGAATTTTACAGCTAGTTTTAGTTATCCGTACCTACAAATTGTTCAAGTTGTTGATAAACTAAAATTCACATTCTTTTAACTATTGTTATTATAATAATTATATAGGAAAAAATAAAATTCTACAACGGGCGTCGCACACCGCTAAACTCTATTAACGTAATACACAGCTGAATACCATTAATTTTTTTAATAAAAATTAAAAATCTTAAAGACTAGACTTATAATTAAATTTTTTTAAAAAAAGTTAAAAATTAAATTTAATAAACATTTTATATTTCTTTATAGTATTTTCAATTGATATATTAAAAACTTTAAACCCAACCTATTTATTTCTCTTATGTCGCGGCTGTCGTCCCTGCCACCTCAATAAATTTTCAACCGGTACAAAAGGTGGTGGGTGTTTGGCGTGATTTTTTTTTTCAATTTGAAACCCAGTTCCCAACAACTTTGTACAAGCAACGAACAATGATGAATTGGCCATGGATATTTGATATTGTTTATGCTTAGTTCTTGGACTCTAAATAGCAGCCCCGGCAGCGGCGGCGGTAGAAGAAGAGAAATAAAGGGGTTGAGTTTAGGAGTTTTGATGTTAAGGAAATTTTAAGATATTTGATTTTGATATATCAATTAAAAATACTATAAAGAAATATAAAACATTTATTAAATTTAATTTTTAATTTTCTTTTTAAATAATCTTAATTATAATTAGTCCTTAAGATTTTTAATCTTTATTAAAATTTGAATGGTGTTCAACGGTGTATTGCGTTAGTGCTGTTCAACGGTGTGCGACGCTGGTGGTAGGCTCATCCTTGGGAAAATATTCTATGCACCAGTGGTGAAAACAAAAAGTTTCTATAAGCGTTCTAATTTTAGGTTTTAAGAATTTAATTTAGGGTTTAGAGATCAGGGTTTAGGTTTAGGTTTTAGGATAATATGTTTAAGATTTAAGTTTTAACCTATAAACACTAAATTCTAACCTTGAACTATAAATTCTAACCAAAATCTCTAATTTATAAGCACATAAGCCTAAACCCCTAAACTATAAACCCTAAATTGAATCCATAGACCCTAAGTTAAATCCATAACGCTAAACTAAAAGTTTATATCCATAACGCTAAACTACAAGTTTATACTTTTTTTTTGTTTCCACCACCAATACATGATATAATTACTCATATATTCATTGCATTAAGATTTTCACATCAATTATTAATAATTTATTGAATGGTAATAAAATATTTAATTTAAGGAAATATAAGATTCAATTATTCAAGATAACCGTCTATATAATCTTGATTAAAAAAAATATTGAACAATTTGTTAAAAGATTTATAAATTCAGTTAAATAAAATATAATTCAACCAATTTCTTCTCAAAGAAAAGGTTGGATAAGATGTGATCGATAAGGAGCTACCTTTCAAGCATTGACTTTTATTTTCTTATATATTAGAATGGAAAACAAATTTGAGGTTTCTTCTGAAAAATAATCCTTCTGATCTTTAAACTATATTATTATGTGATAGTTTTAATTTTTTTAATTTAGATACTTAAAATAATTTTTTGTTGAATTAGATATCTAAATTATAAATTCATTAATTATTTTTTTGAACAATTTTTACTTAAAGGAGGAGAAAAGAGAATTTTGTTCCTACTGAATTTTAAACTTACGACTTAAAAAAAAAGTATTAACCGAAAGTTTTAATCACCTGCTATAAAAATTGCTGACAAATCCTTTAATCACTTTAAACGTAATCATTATCGCTATTAAAAATGTCTCTTCAACAAATCAAAGACACATAATATGAAATTTTTATTAGTTAAAAATTAAAACAATTAATTAAATTCCACCTCTCTCAAATATTATACTCCCTCTTAAGTCTTACCGCCATTGCTCTCCGACAAGGGTGTTCAATCGGTCGGTTCGATTAACTAACTGAACCGAACTACTAAAAATTTATTAACCAAAATTTCTTTCTATTAATTGTTAACGGAACCAAAATCATTTAAAAAAATAACCAAACAGAAAAAAATTCGGTTAATTCAGTCGATTTTTGAATTAACCAAAAAAATTTTATACAATTTTGGGTAAATTACACAAATGGTCACTAAACTTTAAAATAATATTTTGTCACTGAACTTTCAGAAATTATAAAACAACCATTAAACTTATCGTACTATTATAAAATGGTCATTGATTCATTGCACGTTATAAATTATTGATAGATATTGAAAAGTTTAATGATCATTTTTTAATAATCAATAAATTTAATGATCATTTTGTGCTAATTTGATAAAGTTTAATGACCATTTTATAATATATCAAAAAATTTAATGATCATTTTATAATTTTTAAAAGTTAAATGACTAAAAATAAATATATGGATTATATAATATATAAAATTTTGGTTAATTAACCGAATTAACCGATAATCGAAGTTTGAAAAAAAATATTAACTGTTAATCGATCGAACCTAAAACTAAACGACCAATTAACCGAAAAAATTTCAGTTCGATCGGTTAATTCGGTTAAAGCCGAAGTTTGAACACCCCTACTCTAGTCCCCACATAACCAAGATATCTATATCGAAATAAAGATTTTACACTCCTCTCTCTATTTCTCCACTTAATTTTTTCAAACAAACAAAATTATATTCAATACACAGACAGTGGAAACAAAAAAATTTCACAAGCACCTTAGTTTTAGGGTTAGAATTTATGGTTTAGAGGTTATGAGTTTAAGTGTAGGAGTTTAGAATTTAGGGGTTGTTGTTGGAATTTAGAGTTTAGAGTTTAGAGTTTAGTGTAATATGATTAGAAATTTAAATTTTTACTTATAAACCCTAAATTCTAATTCTAGACCCTAAATTCTAAATGCAACCCATTAATTCTAAACCACTAAACATAAACCCCTAATATTTAAACTCTAAAATCTAACCCTACACCATAAAACTAAAACGTTCAAAAATATAATCGATTTTAGAATTTGTGATTAGAGTTCGCCCCTATATAGGCTAACAAAACACAAAAGAATTAGTTATCGGACTTGCTCTAGTGAACACCTTGAAAAACTAAAAAAAAAAATATAACCGGTTTTTACTCCAAATATAATAGATACTTGTATAACTATCAAATATAAAAACTTCTCCTAGAAAACATGAAAAATAGAACAAAGGTGGTCAAGTTAACAGTCAAAGTTTCAAATTTTAAAAATTAAAAATATGAAATTCAGAGTATATATTTCAAAGGAGGCCTGAATGAAGTTTAGTTTCCGCGACAGTTGAACTGATAAATGGCTACGCTGCAATGTCAAATTGTCGGTTACATCTTATTCTTTGTCAGCAATATCCTCTTGACTTTTGTTAACTCTAATAAATATAGTATCGCTAAAGGTGAGTTTTAGATCTAGTTGAGTTAAAAAAAATAGCATTTATAATATTACAGTACTAATTAGCTCTAATTTAAATAGTTTTTTATAATTATATATATATAGGAATGAGATCCAATTACATTAAGTAAAATTCAACTAATTTTTTACTAATTTATGACTATTTGATGATTAAAATGGATAAATACGATTAAAAGTAGGATATGTGAAAGATTATCTTGACAGCAAACAAAAATGAAAAGCAATGCAACTTCGTGTTTTGTTTGCATCGTCATCTTGGTCATATCTCTTCAAGAACCAATGGTTCTTCCAGAGAAGATAGACTTCTTCGATTGACAAAATAATTCTTCCAGAAGTAATGGTATTTTCAGAGAAGATAGACTTCTTCGATCAGAACTTGTTTTGTTTCCGACAAGAGGCAGAAAATGAAGCAGCTCATAATGAATATCAAGCCAGCGAATATCAAGAAAATCTAATATTTGAGAACACAAAGTAACACCAGGAAGCACTGTGCTATCAAAGCTGTGAAGAGCAAGTTGACACAGACCACCATGCTTTGGCCAGTCGATCTAGTCTCCAACGAGAACAGCTCGCTCGGAACTAGCTACGCCAAAGGACCTCAAGACCGTCCGTAAGCAAAGACGAACGAGCAGATAATTACACAAGGAACCAACTAATGGCTTGGAAACTCTTTTCCTTCTCCAAACTTAAGGGCCAGAGTTATGGCCACAGCAATCTGTACCAAATAACTAAACCATTATCATCAGTTAAAAAGTATGGCACAAAATGTGTGTATAGCTTACCATGTGGCAGAACATCTCGATTCCGGCTTTCAAAAAGAAAGCTCTTCTACCAAATATGTCCCCCAAAGCCATTAAAATGAGGGAAGAAACGACAAGCATTCCACTTGTTAAGACAAAGGATATGAGGGATGCTCCCAAGCCGAAACCCAAACTCTGAAACATTATAGGAGCATAGAAGAGAAATGAGTTCATGCCGGTTAGCAATTCCTATAGCCCCTAATACCAACTGGGGCCGATTCTTTCTCTGCAGAAGGTTACTGAATGGAAGTTTTATTGCCCGTGCTGCTTTGCTGGCCTCGATGAGATCAGCAAATTCGGGTTCAACATTTGGGGTGACTCATACTGTAACACCCCGATCCAAATGTCACAACTGGACTTCAAGCCCAAAACAAAATCAATAAAATTTTTCAAACTAAGTTTAGCCCAACAAGTTATTTTTTGAAAACATTTAAAGTCAACAGTTAAAAATATAGATAAATAATCAAAACGGTACAAAGAAACTCCAATTTAGATTTAAAACATTTGAACATTCGATTTGATTAATACAATTCAAAATAATAAGAGTTACAGACTCCATCAGGTAAAGTCTTATGAATACATAGCCCGCCAAACACAAGTAACGTACTCTAGAGATCACCACATATTGAAATCTCGTACTGATAGTGCTCCTCAATCCCACGATCCGACGATCAACCTACGCACGAAAGCAACGATTTCGAGCGCTGAGATTACAAAGCTCAGTGGTACACATCTACTCTACTATACGTCGTGTTAATCATAAACATATGCATGCAAGCTAGTACGAGCAATAAGGAGAGAGAAATAAACACGTGGTGCTACCACTAGTCGCCTAAACATATGCTCGAGATCTCACCAGATCATCCGAGCTAAAGCACACAAAGTCATAATCGCAAACCTGGAGTGAGGTCTGATGTCACACAGCCTCGAGAACGTACACTCTGAGTGAGGTCCGGTGTCACACAGCCTCGGGAACGTACACCCTCTCTCTGGGTGAGGCTCGGTGTTACACAACATCGGGAACGTACACCCATACTCAGCATCTCTCCTCGAGTATCATCGGATGAGGCCCGATGTCACACAGCATGGGAAACGTACATCCGGTATTTCTAACCATGGTGATGCAACACTTTTCCACTGGGTATCCGGATCCCATCAAAGGTAACATAACCAATCAAGTGTCTAGCCAGCACACAACATGGACATGATGACCACACAGCGCACGACATTTACATAATTATCGATCTCTATGGTTTTTATCAATTATCAAGCCATCATTTAGGTTTACCAACTTGTTAATACCTTACGAAAGTGCATATTAATTGTAATTTATGTCCGAGTATTACTAGTATTATTACTATATTTTAATATTATATTATTTTTCTTTAATATTATTATTATTACAAAAAAATCAAAAATTCAAAAAAAAATCAAATGCGTTGAATGCATTTAGGATTTCCACTCCACCACCCATGCATTTAGGATATAAACTGTTAATGCGACGCTATTTTTTTCGAGAATAAACTTGGCCAGTACCTAAGAAGTAGGTGGTGGTTTTCGTTTATTCATCGAACACCGGAGCCCTTTAAAATAAACTCGCATGTATAACTAAATTCTAATTTAAATGTCATTTTAACTCGCAAAATCATATATTAATAAAATGGTAATTGATTTGGTACCAAGTTTGGGCGTGGTGGGGATGCGAACCCTTCCCCACACGTAACCGACTCTCAAACCCAAAAATTAAAAATCTCTAGTTTATTTTTTGGTGTTCGGTCTACCTAACCCAAGTGACCGGTGGCAACTCTAGTTTTTTATTTCAAAAATATATTTTTTAAGAAAATCCCCTGATATGTTTATTTATCAATTATCAAGGCATCATTTAGGTTTACCAACTTGTCAATACCTTACGAAAGTGTATATTAATCATCAACATTTATTATCTTTATTAATCCATGTTATCTCTTTATCATTCCACGTAATTTTCGTCTTTTATTAGCATTATAAATTATTTCGTTCAGTGGGTATCGGTTCTGGAACACAAGTATCGATACGGTACCTCAATTGCGTACCGGTATGGCCAAAGCTCGTACCGCTACCATGTGCACGGGTTCGTACCATTCCCTCGGATTCAGATATTATAGCACATATTCGATTCCTAAAGCTTATGAAAGTCATTAGAGTTAGTTTACTAATGCATATAATCAATTAATATTAATTATCAGCTTCATAATCATTTAATATCAATTCCCGACTTTATAATATTACCAATTATTAGTCCATTTAGTATAATTTCCATCAAATCTCATCAATCTATTCGAACAAACATACAAGCCATTACAATTATTTCAATCAGTCAACAATTATCAAATAATTATACGAGCATCTCAAACGACCTTACACAGTCTTTAAGGCCTCCAAGAGTCACATCATATTCACGCATTCATAATTATCAAATCTCATAATACCGGTCTCAACTCATGCTTATTTACCGTTTACCTATTTTACGGATACTAACACGCAAAAGAATCACATTTATGATGCTCGTGAAGCAATAGAAGTTCGAGGTGTACTAACCTTAAGCCAAAACGATAAATCCTCATATAAGCTTTCCAATTATTCCACTTGATACGATATCCGCTCCCAAATAATCCTCGCATAACATCGAATAGGAAACTACATTAATTTCATGCATCCCATATTCAATTCACAAGGTCAAACACGTAAAAATAGCTTATCGGGTTCGAATTTAGCAAAATAGATTGTGCCAATAGACTCAGAACACAGCTCAGTCAATGTGGTCAAGGCTCTGTTAACGCATGTCAGCTCAGGTCAATGGCTCGGCTCAGCTCGGGGTCAACGGCTCGACGACTCAGAGTCAAAGGCTCACCTGGTCTGGACCAACTTGGTAGGCCGGCTTAGCGGCTTGGACCGGCCGGCTTAGCGGCTTGTCCCAGCTGGCTAACAAGCTTCAACAAGCTGCTGGAGCATGCCCACGAGCAGGCGGCGGAGCGTGTGGCGCGTACAGCGACTTTCGACGGCAAACTCCAGTCTTGCAATTCCTGCCAAGCTGATTCCAATGGTGGCCTCGAATTTTGATTTTGAACACTCGAACCCCTCTATCTTGAAAACTTGAAACTTTAACCCTCTCACCCCCTCCGACAGTGGCTCCAACGGCCACCACGACCACCAGCCGACTCGTCTCGATGAGATGAACACAATGGCGTAAGAGGTGTCGAAAACAGACCCGCAGATGACAGTAGATCAGACTTGAAAGTTTATGGGAAAAAATAAAAATGGAAAGAAAGGATAAGGGAGAAAAGAGAAGAGAGAGGGGAAAGATAAAAATCTGATTTTTTCTCCCTTTTTCCCATTTTAATTCAAAAGAAAGTCTTCTTTTATCACATCTTCGTATAATTGCATCTTAAGACTCCAACCTCTCATCTTTACACAAAACGGTCACCACTTACCTTAAAATTAATCTTTCAAGATCTAAATTCTTAAATTTAATACTTAAATTAAATATTTGACCCGAAACCAAATATCAGATGATCAACTCGGAAATTGGGTCGTTACACAAACTTTTATCAACACCTTTTTTATCTTCGAGTTTCCCTTATTCTACGAGACTGCTGGGGGTCTTCGGTAACGCGAGGCCCCCGACAAACATGAGTGTAGCTGGGACTATGGCTAAGCCAAGAGATAATCTCCAACCCCAGAGATGGGTCTTGTATGTTTTATAGTTGATCAAGTTTGCTATAAGGACTCTTATGCAGGTTATCAATTGAAAAAAAAACTAGTTCACGACTCCTCGATGCTTAGCCGGAGCCATCTTCGAAAGATACAAGGGAATTGTCTGCATCATAAGATAAAAGAGCCAGTTACTCGAAAAATCACCATAACATTCCACAATATAGACCTAGGATCGAATCCTACCAGGTTTAATTTTGGGATAAAATTTCACATCGAATCAGATGGTGACACGTGTCACAATTAGATTGGATGAGAAAATATTAGTTAAATAAAATAAAATAAAGAAAAATATTCTTTCAATCGGGTGGTGACATGTCACTATCTGACTGAAGAATGAAATTTATTAAATTCAATTCAATTTAGACAAAATTGATATAATAAATAAGTAATAGGACCAAGTATGTAATTATACAAATATATGTTAACTGACACATCACCCTCCGTTAGGTTTAATGGTAGGTGACTTGATTGATATCACTTAAATAGTTAAGTGGTTATAATGTTGCATTTGAAAGTATGGTGGTCAAATCAAAACCACCTCATAGTTAAGTGGTCATTTAAGTAGTTTACCCTTTATTTTTTTGTTAATTATTTTTACAGTTTAAATATTTTTATAAAATTTTCAATTATTTAATAATTTAAATATTTTATTTTTATTTATTAAATGTCTTTATCTTTTTTAAATATTCTTTGAATTTTTTTAATATAAAATGATAAAATAATTGATGCCGGTTTAACAATCTCGTTATTTTTCTATCAATTGATTCAATTTGAAAAAAAAAATAAAGTTAAAGGGTCAAAAGAGAACAAAGAAAATTAAGAGTTTGCTTCTTTTTTTTCAGGTTCAATGGTCAAAAATATCATTAGACCTTATATTAGTAATCGACTAATAGACTTTGAGTTAATGGTATGGTAAAGTTGAGTTCCTTAAACCTTTTAAATTCCAATTTTGTGTTTTCGGCCTATATTTTATTCTGCTAAGTTTATTATGTGTTAGTTTTGTTCAAACTTATTTTATTTTAATATAGCTTTGGATATTATTTCAATTATTAGAGTAACAGGAGGCAACATACAAGCATAGCAATTGCAGTTGGATATTGCTTCAATTTTGTAATACTAAACCAAATCCATCATTTATAGAAATGAAGCTCTGTTCATCACATTTGACAGCTATGCTGATTTCACTAATACCCCAGTTGTCACTTAACTAAACAAACAAAACAGATCATGTACTCTAAACACCGGCTATACGTAGGGTAAATACAATAGAATTATGAACCAATTCAAAAAATCTCCACCAAAATATGGAATACATAACTCGGTAGTTTTTGAACCCCCACTTTATTACAAGCATCAAGCCACCGTCAATGCGTAGAAACAAACAAACCAGCCTCTATTACATAACTGAAACAGAAAACTAAGTGTCATGTTGCTACATACACCGAAACAGCACTCGATTTTTAGAAAGAAAATGTTTGGACTAATACCAATAAATGCAGTAAGTAATTATTATAAAACCACGACTCTGGGCCACCCATCTCATCCCCCTACTTTTCTGGAAAAACTTCTGCCAGATTGTATCTGTTGGGTCGGTCTATAAAAAACACCACCATTTTTAGATTCAGAATTCCACTGTACCCCAGCTTTCATTGCTGCCGGCTTTAATTGTTGCCCAATATACTGCCTGCAATTTCCAATTGTAACATTTGCCAACTTCTCCGCTACATCCAAAGTTCCCCCAGAATTTCTATGCTTGTTGATTGACGCTGCTGTACCCAATATATTTTCAAATTCCAATACCCAACAAAACAAGACTCGTACAAAAATAGGCACTTGAAAACTCTCCATGTCAAACTACAATCATCTTCCGCTAACCAAATTCAGTAAGCACACAGGAAATCTAACCATTTGTAATCACAGCTACTGGCACAAAGTTCCACTTTACACTTGGTTTATATTATACTATGCAGGCTTCATTTTTCATATTTTCCATGGATTGGTAATATTCAGGTCCGAATAATCATGACAGGCTTGAATCTATATTAAAAAACAAAAATCAAACTTAAAAATAGCAAAGACTTACTTGGACTCTTTCTTCCTGGTGGCCGATACTTTAGTTGTTTCACAGTGTTCTTCAAGGATTTATGATCGTTCTTATTCAGATGATTTAGGGAGGGAAAAGAAAAGGACTTTTTAGAAGCAATTTACAGAAAATACTACTAGAGAAGAAAAACAACTAAGATACATTACATGATAAGTAACAATTACCTGCTTAGCCATCTCCAGCTTGCGTTGCACACCTGCCAAAACTAATGATAATTAGAAATCCACCATATAAGATCTTCAAGGAAGTAAACAGCACTTAGAGTTAATGGATAAGGAAAAAAACTAGATCATGCACTCAATATCAAATATCATTAGTAAACAATTTAAGCATTAGTAGATAATCTACAATCCATCACCTGTGGTTGCACCCATAGATCATGCACTCGATATCAAATTTAATTAGTCAACTATTTATGCATTAGTAGATAATCTACAACCCATCACCTGTGGTTGCACCAATAGATGCATTTGACTTCAGAGAAGAATGATTGCCAGTGGGCTTTGCATTGGGTAGAACCCCAGAATACCTTCTAGTTGATTGCTGCTCCAATTTTCGTCTCACCCCAACTAAAGCATGCAAATTACAGATTATCCATATAATAACCAAATAACACAATCCCTCTAGAATAAAGGACAAAAATGGCGGTGTATTGGAACAAACCAGATGGAGGAGTTCTAGAAACAGCTGCTCTAGGACGCAGAGAAGGTGGAACATAAAGGCAACTCTGCACATTATAAGAAAATTCAATGAGAATAGCACTAACTACAGCATAAATGTCATTTGACCTCATATAAGAACAAAGAGGAACATTAAAATTTTTTACAAAAGAAAAATACTACCTGGAAGAAAGGATGTTGAAGGGCCTCAGCAGCAGTAGGCCTTCTCCAAGGATCCAACGAACAGAGAGACTAGAGTCAAACAGTAAAGAAAATGTCAATTTGTCTTCAAACAATCCAAAAATAAATAATTTAACAGTAACATAACAGAAAGCCCTTCCTGCTGCCAAGTGAGGGTAGAAAGAAATAAAAGCAACAGAATTAGCAGAAATGCACTTAACCGTAATAAGGTTTATTGCATCATCGCTTGCTGATGGAATCAACGTAGAAAGATGCACACCAGTGAACTTCAATGTTCAATAACAGAAGGGTTGAAAAAAATATTAGATTCCATATGCTCAAAAGAAAATCCATATGAAGAAAACTGAGAGAAAGAAATACCTCTGGGAACTGGTAATTTATAGCTCTTGCAAGATTAAACCCATCCGGCCATGAATCTTCAGTTGGAGTGCCTACCACACTGCAAATTTTGTAAATTTCATCTGCTTCACTGCACACATAATAATAAGGGTTAGCATCAATTCTGCGAATCAACAGTCAAATACCTGCTGTTGTTACAAATTAGAAAATATATGAATAGGATATCATCTAATCCTACAAAATTCCATGATCTCAAGAAGTACTCAACAATCAACGCAGAATAATGCTAAAGGAAAAGAACATACCTTGTGCCAGGAAAAAGAGGACGTAAGGTGAACAGCTCAGCCATGATTGCACCCATCGCCCACATATCTATAATCAAGGAGAAAAACTGTAATTAAAAAGGGCTATCACCACTTTTATCTTAAGCGATTCACTATTAATTACACAGAAAACACACCAACTTTTGAAGTGTAAAGGTATGATTGAAGAAGTACTTCAGGGGCGCGATACCTAAAAACGAAGAAAGCCAAGCTTAGAATTGAAATGAATATAGGAGAAACGGGGTTGAAAAAACACTAATTCTCAAATATCAAACCTACCAGCGTGTTGAGACATACTCCGTGTACGGGGGACGTGAACTTATTTCTCGTGCAAGACCAAAATCAGCTATTTTGATTATATCTTTAGTAACCAATAAATTCTCTAGAAAGAAAAAGGCAGTTAGTTACAGAATATTCCTTTCAAGTGAATGTAACAAAACATATGAATTTTATAGAAAAAGAAATAAACACAATACCAGGCTTTAGGTCGCGATGAAAATAACCCCGCTGGTGCATGTATGCAAGACCTTGAAAGACTTGGAAGAACCAATTTCTGATTTCAACTTCTGAAAAGAGCTTTTCCCTGTCTTTCATAAGTTGGTATAGGTTGCATTCCTGGAACAATTCCATGCTCTCAGTAAAATAACTAAACTCCCAATGATTAAAAGCATGTTTTGGTAGAACAAACATAGGTTACTAACCATATATTCAAACACAAAGTATAGAATGTCATTTTCCCTGATGACCTCCTTAAGCTTCACAATATTGGGATGATTCATTCTCCGCAGTGACTGTCAAGGAATACAGGCAATCGTGCATAAGGGGGGGGGGGACTAGGAGCAAAACCAGAGAGAGAAAAAAAGCAACTCATATTACCTTAACTTCTCTCAGATTCACACACTCTTCCCACGAGTAATATTTCTTCTTCATTTTCTTAATTGCAACCTTCAAAACAGAAAATAATTATCTCAAAACGAAATACCAACATCAACATATTAAAAGAAACATGTTTGTAAATCAAATAAAAAAATTCCCAGGAATACTCACAACTTCACCAGAGAGCTTATTAATAGCTCTCCACACAGTTCCAAATGTTCCATCACCAACTTCCTTAATTAACTTGTACCTAATATCATTGAAACATTGATAAGAAAAAATGATCATGCATAGAATGAATTTTGTGAAGTACTATCACAGAGTAAACAACTTACCTTTCCATTTTCTAGCAGACCAAAATGTAGACCTTTCTTTATTTAAGAGAGGTATAAGAAACAACAATAGAAAGTGACATTTATCTTCAGTAGAAGATTGCTTGTATTAACTGAAACTATAAAACATTAAAAGAAAAAATTGCCCTGCCAGTCAGCTAAATCCACCAGGAGTTTTAAAGCGGATGGGCCTCACAGCATTATTTAGTACTAAACCCACAGCTTCAAGACGAAAACAACACATCAACGGAAGAAACAGATGAGCTCCACAAAACATACTGATACGAACCAGCCGGAAAGATTGCTTCAGCCAACATAAAGGATGCTAAGTTCAATATACACCGACTCGATTCAACAGCTTAATTGCAATTAACTCATGAATACTATGAACAAACTGCAGTAGGTAAACCACTATCTCATCACTAATCAGAAGTCATCAGGACTCAGGAGCAACAGTAGAAAATTAACCGAGTACTATGCCAGCTAATGCTTAGTAATCAACTTTCAACTGTCTACTGCGAGAGCTCAGCCCTGTTATGATTGAAGAGGAAATAGAAAAATAAGATAAAGGTTACAAAATGAATAAATAGTTAATGGGTACGAGGAAAGATAATTATGTAAATATATATTTTACCGTCGCAAAAAATTTGACCAAATGTTGTATCAGCAAAGCACTGCCAATAAAAATATTTAGCACCTTATTATCTAATTTTAGTCAAATAGAGAAAGAAAAAATGGCTACTGGCAGAAGAGGGCTAAAGATCTAATACCTATCTCTGAAATAACATGCATTACACTTCCAATGTTGGGTATTAAAAGGAGAATGGGCACTAAGTGCAATTGACAAAGGAGACCAAGAGAAAATCTCCATGGACAAGAAACCGCCAGTCGAGTACTTCTTGGAATGAAAAATTCAGGAAAAGGTGGCAATTTGACCAGAACCACGGTTGTTCCATGTCTTGAAAAGTTTAAATCCAGGTCCGGTGCAATCTAACATTAAAATAACATCAATTGAAATTTGAGTCAAGTTAGATCTAGAAGGAGAAGATAATCTAACATGATACACAATCTTTATTAGGATTAGGAAAATAGTACAAGATCATGATATAATCGATGACTAATCTAAAAGGAAACAGCAGTACTATAAAATAAGAGGAAGTGGTTCAAATATATCGCACGCAATTATGCACAAAGGGGGGGATTATATTCATCTTAGAAAGCGAATTCTCGAGAAAAACCTGAGGAGAGCAAAATCAAGTAATATTGAAATAAACCATTCTCGACTGCTAGCGACTCATCAGATCACGACAGAATCAATGCCCAGTTCCATATAACAACAATCCTTTCCCCGATTAGAAACAACAGACTGGAAACCCCGTGAAACGAGCATTACGAAACAAAAACATCAACGAATCAATTGAGGAAAAAGGTCGACGACAAGTCCAGAGAAATTTTCTAGTTCATCAAAGATGCAAACCCTAATAAATTAAATCAACTAAACAACATGAAGCCAAACGAGTTCCTAATTAACAATAGGCAGCCAAATATCTAATCTAAATCAGATCCAGATGAAGAGTTTTTAATTTAAAAAACGAGAAGGGGAGATACCTGAAAACCAAGAGGAATAAGCACCGTCGCCAAGGACGGGGAGAGATGGAATCCAGAGCTTCTCTATTTCTCGGTCTCCCTAAGAAGCAAAAAATAGTACAATATGTTTTTTTTAGGTTGTGTTTGGAAATTGAAAGGAAATATCGGTTCCTTTTTTAGATAACGATGGGAAGCAAAGGAGAGAGAACGCTTATATTTCGGATTTCGGTCGTTAGCAGTGCTGCTTTCTCTACGCTACGCCTTAATCTAATATGCTACGCTGGGTTGATGGACGGTCGGATGTCTGCATCATTCTCATTTCCTGTCTGCTCTTTGATTGGGATTTGGCACAAACCATGCTCCCGTGCCCAGCCTCTAATCCTTTTATTTTAGCTTATATATACATTCTGTAGTTAAATCAGACATTTTCTCTCAAGATTGTATATAAAGAATTTTTATTCTCAACTTAGATACTTGAATAAGACATCTTCTCACAATTTGATATTTAAAGAACTTTTTTGCTCTTAAATTAATATTTAAATTTATCTTTTCTTAAATTGGTACTAAAATGTATACATTCTATCAATTTGGCCCAAATTTAAAATAAATCAATAAATTAAACCTTTTATTATTAAAAATTCTATCAATTTACTATTTATTGTTCTACTATACTGTTTGTTCTTCTCCCAAAAATTTATATTAATTTCTTAATATAATAAAAAGTTAATAATAACTTGTTTTATTGTAAAATGTAGTTATTCAACTGTTACTTTGATATGATAGACTTGCTTGGTTTGACAGTATCGTAAAAATGACTAGATTGATAATATTTTTAAATATGAATGATTAAATTTATTGAATTATTTTGAATTAGGATCAAGTTGATATAATGTGTAAGTTTTGGTACTAAAATTATTAATAAAATTATCAAAATAGTAGATGGAATTAAAGTTTTGGTACAAACTTGAGAGCAAATTCTTTAGGTACTGAATTGGGAGAAGGAATCTAATTCAAGTAGCAACTTGAGAACAAAAATTTTTTAAGTACCAACTTGGGAGAATATGTATAGTTCAAGAACCAAATGTATATTTAAGCATTTTATTTTCCATCGCATCTCTATAGTAAAATTAGGCTTAAGGAGTAAGTTTGCACCTTATGTAAACTCAAATAAGTAGTGTTGTTCCTACTTTTTTAATTGCATCAATTTTACCTTTGAAGTTATTTAATTGCATTAATTTTGCACTTTAAGTTATTTAATTTTGGTGATTTGAGTTTATTTCATGAGTAAAAATTGATGCAATTAAATTATTTCAAAAACAAAATTAATACAATTAAAATTTCAATGAAAATTTTGATTCAATTAAAAAGTAAAAACAATATTACTAATTTCGAAGCCATAAAATTACTTCCGACCAAAATTTGGTTAGTTTGCTAATCTATTGCTTTTTGTCATTTTTATTAATATATTATTTGGCATTTCACAATCAAAATTTATATATTTTATATTTGAACTTGTCACTCTTATATATGTGATATTTTTATTTCTTCATAATTTATCTAGATATTTGTTAAACATTACATATTTGGTTCTTATATTTATTAAATCAATATCAAAGATTTAAAAGTATGATATGGATTTCACATCACAATTTGTTATATTTTAAAACAAATTAAATAATATATTAATTTTAAGTTACTTAATATCAATTATTTTGTGTAATGTTTGACATATACAAATGTCAAATATGTGTTGTTTCACAAGTATAGGTATTAAATTTGTTCAAAGAAAACGTGTACCAAATTTGTCATTCAAAATTGTCAAGAATGGAAAATTTTGATTCCAAATACATAATGTTTGACAAATATATATGTGCCGATAGGGGAAGGAGACTCTAGGGGAAGAAAAGAAAAATGCTCATAGTGGGTCTAGAACCCTAAGAGAATGTGAGGGAACAAAGATGAGCAACTTAGCCAACCAGCTAAATATACTTACTCTAACCTATTTTTAATTACATATCATAGAGATCATTCATAGTTTTTCTTATCTTTTCTTCCATGTTTCACATGTTCATTTTAAAATATAATGTTATGACACTAATAAGTATCTTGATCATTTCTTCTTATTTTCTTCTTCCATGTTTTACATATCATTCATAAGAAAATATAAAGTTAAGATAGTAATAACTATCTTGAGCATCTTATATATTGTGAAAATTCTTGTAAATAATAAAAAAAAGTACACAAGTAATTTTAAAGTGATTCGACTTTTAATTCAAGTCTACATTCATTATCTTAACTATTCACGCTAAAAATTTCACAAATTTGTTCAATTTTTAAGGACAAAAAAACGAATCCTTACAATATCTCTCAAGATTTAAACTTAAAATCTTGAGTGCATTTTTTTCTGAGAGAATACAATTAACAAACAATGAAAAATCCTCACAAGGTAGTTTATTTGTACAACTCACTTGCACTCAATAACACTATGATAACAAATTGCATTGAAGAGCAAGCTGGTGTTCAATAAGAAATAAAATAGAGTACAAATGATGATTTTAAGCTCTAAGATGGTTGTAAATTGTAATTGCTTTCTTGTTGTTTATTGACTGATACAAGACTTCTTTATACACTCTTTCTAGTCGTTTTGAAAAAGTTGAAGGGAGTTTGGAGTTATTGAAAGCATTAAATAATTATCTTCGTATGAAGTTTCAAAACTTTTTGTAGCGATGTCCCATTTCGCTAAAAAAACCGAAGTTTTCGAGGTGTTGGTTGTCTTTCGGATATTAAAATATTTATTCTGTGGGGGTTTTAAAAAACCGTGTTTTATATAGAAATTGGAGTCTCCACCGCCACTTAGGTAGGTCGGACACCATAAAACCAGAGATTTGAAAACTATTGGGTTCGGGAGTCAGTTACGGATGGGGAAGGATTAGCACCCCACACCGCCCAAAATTGGTACTTTAATAATTACCGCTTTATTAATATTAAACTTTCCGAATTAAAGTGACGATTAAATTAAAATTTGGTTATAAGTGCGAGTAAATTTTAAAGGCCCCATTATCCGAGAGTAAACGCCTAACCACCATCACTACGCCTGATACTGGCCCCGTTTATGCTCGGATAAAAGGACACCGCATTGACAATTTATATTCCATTATGCAACCTTAAAAAGCAAAATAAATACAAAGCGATAAAAAAATAAATAAATACTAATATAATAAAATACTAATCTAACCAAAATAAAATACTAATCCGAAACATACATACATAAATATTAATCTAACACATAAATAAAAACGAATCTAACATAAATAAAATATTAATCTAAAACATAAATTTAAAACATAAATAAATACTAATCTAAAACAAACATACATACATAAATACTAATCTAACTCATAAATAAAACAAATCTAACATAGATAAAATGCTAATATTAATCTAACACATAAATAAAAAACAAATTTAACATAAATAAAATATTAATATAAAACATAAATTTTAAACATAATAAATATCAATCTAAAGCATAAATAAACATACAAACTAAAAAAGAGCACAATTTTAAATTAACTAATACTTCATTAAATTATAAAAATTACAACACAAATAAAAAGGAAAGAAAATATACCTAATTAGGAGCTCGAATGACGAACCCCGACTGAACCCCACTGAGATCTACCACGACCTCTCCAAAAATATTAACTAGATCAGGTCCAAAATAGGACCCCGATCGAATATTGGATCGAACCAACTGGGGCCGAGGGCACTGCCCCCAACCCCTGCCAGCCTTGCGGTCGGCCTAGCTCCCAATTGGGGAGCCAATTTCATGCCAAATTTGGCGTGATTCCTTTTTGTCTTGTGGCTGCCAATTGCAAGCCTTTATATAGGCAAGGGGTTGGGTTGGGGGTAAGACGTGGAGCACCCTGCTCCACGTAATTTTTTTTACTTTTTAATTTTTTAATTAATAATAATATTTTTTTATTTTTTATATTATATTATTATTATTATTATTTTGATTTTTTATTAATTTTATATTAATAATATTATTATTAAAATAATACTAATAACACTAAAACCCGGTCAAAAATGAGTGATTACAGTTGCCCATCTTTGCTTGTTCTTGTGAAACGAGGACAAAGCAAAGATCAAAAGAACTCATTTTTGACCTACTTTCTTGTCTTTGGCTTCGGAATCACGTGTTCTTCTGGAACTCTCCGCTCTTCCTTAGCTGAATCTTCAGGCTTGTAAGTTCTTACTATATAGAACTTCTTCACCTTCTGATCTTGGAACTATAGGTCCTCCCTATATAGAACCTTTCATTCTGAAGTCTTGAGTTACGAGTCCCTCATATATAGAACTTTTCACTCTGAAACGGTAAAGCTTGGAGTCCTTCCTATATAGAACTATTCACCTTCAACGCTGGTTTCTCCTATATAAAACATTTTGCGCCACGGATGGATTCTTCCGACTGGGAGTTCCTCCTGTATAGAACTGCTAGTCTTCAAACCCTGGAGCCACCAGTCCTTCTTATATAGAACTTTTAGCTTCTGAAATCTCGGAGCTACGAGTTCTTCCTATATAAAACCTCTCACTCTAAGATAGTAAAACTTAGAGCCCTTCCTATATAGGACTCTTCGCCTTCAACACAACGGGTTTTCCCTATATAAAACCTTATGTGTCATGGGTGAATTCCTTCGGCTGGGAGTTATTCCTATATAGAACTGCTAGTCTTCACCTTGGAGCTGCAAGCCCTTCCTATATAAAACTTTTAGCTCCTGAAGCCTCGGAGCGGCAGATTCTTCTTACATAGAACCTCTCGCTACGGGAGCTTGAAAATATAGACCCTTCCTATATAGAACATTTATCTTTGAATTTTTCTTTTTTCTTTTTTCTCTTTTTCCTTTTTTTCCTTTTTTTCCCTCTTTTTCTACTCTTTTTTTCTCTTTTTTCTTCATTTTCTCTTCTCTTATTTTTTTCTATCTCGTTTTTTTTACAAGGTTGTTGATATCTTTGGACTTACGCTACTTAAGGCTGCTGAATCATTCCCAAAGGACTTACTAATGGCCCGAAGGACTTATCACCATGCTCGAAAGACTTACTGGTGGCCCGAAGGACTTAACACCGTGCCCGAAGGACTTACCGATGACCCGAAGGATTTAAAATCTGGGCCTCACGCTGCTATGGCTGCCAATTTTTCTGGACTCACGCTACTAAGGCTGCCGCATCATGCCCGAAGGACTTACTGATGGCCCGAATGACTTATCACCATGCTCGAAAGACTTATTGGTGGCCCGAAGGACTTAACATCGTGCCCAAAGGACTTATCGATGACCCGAAGGATTTAACGTCTGGGCCTCACGCCGCTATGGCTGTCGATCTTTTTGGACTCACGCTACTAAGGTTGCCGCATCATGCTCGAAGGACTTACTGATGGCCCGAAGGACTTATCACCATGCTCGAAAAACTTATTGGTGGCCCGAAGGACTTAATATCGTGCCTGAAGGACTTACCGATGACCCGAAGGATTTAACGTTTGGGCCTCACGCCGCTATGGCTGTCGATCTTTCTGGACTCACGCTACTAAGGCTACCGCATCATGCCCGAAGGACTTACTGATGGCCCGAAAGACTTATCACCATGCTCGAAAGACTTATTGGTGGCCCGAAAGACTTAACATCGTGCCCGAAGGACTTACCGATGACCCGAAGAATTTAACGTCTGGGCCTCATGCCGCTATGGCTGCCGATCTTTCTTTTCTTTAGTAAATTCTTTGACAATTCTTCAAATACCTGTCTAAAAACAAGAAAAAATTGACATGTCTCTATCTATATGATGCATGCAATGTCGTGTTTTCTTTTTCTTCTTCCCATTTTCTTCTTTTTCTTTTCTTTTTTTATTTTTTCTTCTCTCCTTTCTTTCTTTTACCTCTTTCTTTTTCTTCTCTTTTTATCATCGTTTTTCTCTCACTCTTTTTTCTTTTTTTTCTTATTTCTTCTTTTTTCTTATCTTTTTCTGTTCGCTCTCTTTTTGTTCTAAAGTCTTACACCCTGAAAGGTCGTTCCTCAGATTTCTTCATCTCTTTACTTCTTCACTATATGCTCTTAAATCCTCATTTGATCAATCATTTCGAATCTAGATTAACATGCTTTCAAACCTTTTGTGCGAAATGCTTTTTTGTCTTCGGGGTTATCACCCGTCTTCATAAATGATATTCTAGTTCTTATATTATTCTTATAAGAACCCTTGTCATCTTCTTCACTTGGCGTTGCCCCATTCAACCATGGGCTCCACTGCTTTGAATTTTCTGACCCATTATACAGAGCCTTGATCTATTTCTAGTCACCAGGGTGAGCCAAAATGCTTCCATCCCCTGAGCTCATCCTTGATCTTCTCGTAGCATTTCGACGGGAACTAACTCTCGGTCCCTATGCTTTAAATCTCATCATCATTCATTTTTAAAGTAATGCAAAAGGCAATTTACTTGTGTATATTTCAAAAAAATAATGATTGTTTGAAAATATAACAGTCATTTTGAAAATCACAACTTGGAGGGGATACCAAACATTTTGAAAACATTGTTTGGGACAAATGGTAAACATCCTCTTTTTTTAAGGACAAAACATTTTTTAAAAAATTAATGTTTGGAGAATGGTAAACAAAATTCGAAGTATATTGCCAAACATTTTTAAAAACTAATGTTTGGGGGAAATGGTAAACATCAAAACTTTAGGAGAAAATGTCAAACCTTTTAAAACATGTTTGCCCCCGAAATATCAAACACCATAGCGCATCTGCTTCAAGTTGCCAGATATCAACTCTAATGAAGCGCATATTTAGAAGATCTTGACCATTGTGGAGATATATGTCAATGTATAGTTTCTTCTTGTCTAATAGGCTTTTGAGATGAACAACTCTACCTAGTTTCTACCCCATTTAAGGTGGCTCTCTTAATCTCACTATCTCACCATGATAAATCCTTCCCTCATTTGGGTGTCGATCAAGCACTTCGAAGTTTGGCGTTCCTTGAAGCAAAGTTAACCCTTATAGGCGGAATGAAATCTGAAGACATTCTCATTCAACTTGGATATCTATGGATGACCATAATTGTTTTTAGGGGCTTGTAATGTAGGCCTTTGGTTTATGGTTAAGTGAAACAATATTTCTGTACTTGTGTAACTTGGATATGCCCATTATTCCTTCCCCTTTTTTTGATCACTCTAGACTGTCCGTTTTCGGGTTTTCACCCTAGAGTTCATTTCCTTTCTTTTTACTGTAGGCTGTCTTGCATTCTGGCTATATAATGATGTTCGTTTTCTGTTCAAGAATGTTTGATCCTCCAAAACTCCTTGAAACTGAGATTTATTGAATGAAGAACTACGAATACATTTCTGGGAATTCTTGTGATTGGAACGCCAGATGAAATATTATTCTTTCTTTCTTCTTTTCTCTTTTTTTTTCTTTTCTTCTTTTTTACTTTTTCTCTTGGATCGCTCTAGACTGTCCATTTTTAGGTTTTCACCCTAGAGGTCACTTCCTTCAGTGTATTTTGGTTGGATATTGATGCCAGCAGGCTCAGGCAGACTACTCTTTTTCTTCATTTTCATGATCACTCTAGACTGTCCATTTTTGGGTTTTCACCCTAGAGGTCATTTCATTTTTCAAAATTGGCAATCTTCGGGCCGACTTGTCTTGACTTGGCTTCAATTCGAGCTTCTATACTAATTTTCAAAACTGATATTTACTTGAAATGTGGATTCCTTGTGTCTCTTGCTCATAGTTGAAGTCTCGTTCTTGTATTGTTTGATACGTGTGTGAAGCATATACAATATTCTTTATTTCTCTTTTTCTTTTTTCTTTTTTTTCTCTCTTTCTCTTTTTCTTCTTTATTTTATTATTTTTTCTTCTTTTTTTTTGTTTTAGACTGCCCATTTTGGGTTTTTAGCCTTGAATCTCCTTCTTCTTATTCGAGTCTATAAATGTATCCTCGAATCAACACGTATCTACACTGGGTATTGATGCTATCTTCCGCTCGAAGTTAATTGCCTCCCTACAGCTCTTCTGATATTTACTCGATCTGGATTGCTTCGGCCTTCTGATTACCATTTCTCTTCTCTTCTTTGGTTTTTCATTTGGACATATCCTTGCTTTTAACCACTTTCTTCTGATGATTTTATTATCTTCGTATCCAATCTGTTTGGTCTCATCTCTGTCTTCTGGTAAAGTAAAAGAATATCATTCGTTGTCAAATTCACAGATGTCTTGAGAAAGCCTTCAGGGGGTAGAGGTTTAGGGTCAACTCTTGTTTCAAGGATCTTAAACGACAAGTGCCTGAGAAGATAAATTCCTAAAATGGGAACTGCCCATTGTCTAAACGCTCGCTTTGTTCCTCTGTTGGACTAAGTAAACTAGCAGATACTCACATTTACAGTATCCCCACAACATTCAATCTCTTCTAAATATATGCAACTTAGAGTTGATCTTTGGATCTGAAGCAAATGTACTGTTGCATTCAAAATTCAAGGACCTGGTATAGAAATAATATATACATACATCCATTCAAAAATGCGTGTATATGCATATGGGAGAACAAAAACTACCCCATAAAAATAAAATGTTTAAAGAATCAAAAAATGTAAAAATGCTTTCTAAATGGAAATGTGATTTTTTATTTTGACAAACGATGAGTTTTTTTATGTTGAGAATTTCTTTGTGAAATGATGAGAAAACCGTAGGGACTTTTGGACTATCTCCAGGGTACTAACTCATTCCGCCCCTTTCAAGGTAGTGTAGGCTTGCCTCTTCTCTTATTTTTATACCGCTGGATCAACTTTCTCGTCATGACTCCCTCGTCAACCAGCTTCTTGATTTTTTCTATTAACGAACCCAAATTGCTTAGTGTCATGCCTCGGTGCCTAAATGTAGAACTCACATATACTGTATGGATCAAAACTGTGAGCCGATGAGCTGGGCGTAATCTTTATCGGCCTTGAGGTAAGGTACTAACCCTTGACCAGATAAGGTCATATGTTCGATATGGAATACTTCGAATATCTCTAAATATGTACTTGTTCGAGGAATTTTTCTCGGTGATCCGGAGAAATTTGTCTGTCTTCTCATCTTACGATCAAGTGAACCTTCGAAAGTGGTACCCATTTATCTCTTTCTTTTCTTCTGCTCCTAGGCATGTATGGTCTTTTAAACTTAGGTCCTGGAGCGCATGTTCGATTCTCTCTCCGACTATCATGAAGTCCTCAAAGCTGGCATTCATTTTCCCGAGCACCTTATTAAAGAAGAAATAAGAAAGGTGGCATGGACGTCACGTTTCTCTTCATCTACGAGAGGCTGCACCTGGGTTGCTAAACACAAACGCCTCAAAGCACATTCCTTGAAGCTTTATCAGGTTTCATCTTCGTACCCTGGAGATACTAACGACTTGGTGCTAGGTCCAAAGCATATCATATCACGATAGGTCCTGCTAGATTGTCAGGGAAGTAGTGGGTCGGCAATTTTTTAATGCAGCCCTCTATCTTTTTGCAGAATATGGTCACGTGAATCTTGGGGCATCTTGTTCCGTTATCATGCGCAAATATGGAGTCTTTGGAATCTAGAGGAACGACCAAATCAGGGTTCAAACAGAGTTTTCTTGCATCAAAGGCATCAAACTTTTTTCTCCCTCTCTCTTTCTCTCGAGTCCAACTTCTAACTGCTCTAATCTTGATTTTTGAGTGTGTTCAATTCTTTTATTCACGATAAAACTCTAATTGTTCTTTGGATTACCCCCAAAAATTTTATGCAAGGTAATGATAATGTTATGTAAAATATGTCATGATTGTACAATGTAGTGCAATCTTAAAATATAAACATGAATGCAGTAATGTATTGATTCCAAAAATGATCCCCATAGAACGACGTTCATTGAGGCCAAAAAGTTTCATTATATCAGATATTAGATATTTATAGTTACTGATAAGCTTCGGTGCCTACTTTCTTAACTTCATCCAATAGTCCGGTCAGCTTGCCATCGTGGTCCAACACTTGGTCCATGTTCTGACTAAGCCTGCCACCTTGTTGAGCCGCCTTACCTACTCAGGTAATATTGATCTTTGGGTCTTCATCTATCCCCTACTTAGTCTTTCGCAGCTTAGAAGTTGTCCTTTCCTACCAAAGAGTGTTGGATTGTCATTGCTCTGTCGTAAACTTGTTTCCAAAACTCTTTTTAATGGCTAAGTTATTCTGTAGCTCATCTCCGGAGACTGTCGCACCTATTCCCAATTTCCTCAAGCTTACTTGATAACAGCTTGACTTAATTCTCGCTTGACTAGTTTCTCTTCTTCCAATATTCTGAGTCGTCTTTCAACTAGACAACACCGTTCATCTATTCTTTAAATGTGACCCTGATATTCTTAAACACTCAGTAAAGCTTCTGGTGATCATTCTGCAAATTCAATTTTATCCAAGTTATCTCTCTCTTATTTGAGCTGGCAGAACTCGAAAGAATATACCTCTCCTGGGATGCCCCTATCTCCGATCTTCAAATTTAACTCGCTTGAGTGATCCACTTTGGTATTACTCAAACTTTGTCTTGGATATCGATTCTTCCTCGACTTTTGCCTCTGGGGTGATTGTTAGCTCACTATAGAATTGGGGAACTCCGTATTCGAAACCTAAAATTATCATCGCGATAAGATCTTGAACTCGTTCCTCAGGGCCCCACAATCCTTAGTACCATGACCCAAACTTTCTAAACGGTAACTGTCTCTAGATCATGTATCGTAATCTCTCAGATAAGACGGTCTCTTCGCTAGAGACTTCACCGAGGTAATAAGGCTCTTGTCGATGAATATTAAGAGTAGTTCGGTGTACCTCACAGGAATTGAGATATACTTCTTTTCATTACTTGCTTCTCGGGTTTCTTCTGGACCGAGCTCTATTTTTTGAAAGCCCGACTCAGATATACATTTCGCCTGTTTATAGATGTGGATCACAAAAAGGGTTCAATTTGTCGTATTTGGCTGGCTTGAAGGTAGAATTCTGACTATCTCGCTCTCTATTCTGATCCTTAATCGGTTCTTCTTTTGATTCGATAGATCGCTTACTTTTCGTCAGAGTATTCATCTGATTCATCATTTTTCCCTCTGCTTCTTTCAACTCTTGCACTTTACTTTGCTCATTACCAGTACCGTGTCTCCTTACTGTGTCTGACCTGAAGTCTTTATATGGTTCCTCTTCTATTGTCTCCGATCTTACTCTGGACAAAACCCTGGATTTGTGCCCTCTAATATCTGACCAGACGACCCTTTGCCAATTATGAACGATTTCTGAGATTTGAGGAACCACTTCGGGAATCAATACCCTATAAATGCGAGAATGCATGCAAATGCGATGTTGATTCTCGAACAGTCTTTAAAAAACTTTCAATAGAGAAAATGTCTGTTTGCCAGAACTTAATAATGAATTATAGGTAACAGTTAGATTTATTCTGGAGACCTTGACTTCAGAAAGCAAAACCTGTGCTCGACGTCGTCTTCAGGATGATGGATGATTTTGTCTTCTCTTTTTATTCTATTCCATGGACTCGTGACGTCATGATCTTTATTTTTGTGGCTTCTGAAAAGGACATCAACAAGTGCAGGCATAATGCAGACAATATCTTTTCTTCTATAGATCTGGGTGCAAACGAATAATACGTCTAAACAGGGATGAATTCTATCGGTCCTAGGGGAGTACTTTAAAATTTTTAGGGTTTAAATTAAAATTCTCAAAGATCATTTGGTTTAAAAATTTCCCCCTTTTTATTATTAAAAAGTTTTAACTTACTTAAAAAATGAAACTTTTAGGTTTCTTTTTGTTATTATTATTATTCTGAAAGTTTTATGAGGGAAAAAGATTCAAAGCAAAATAATAATATTTTCAATTTTTTTAAATGAGTTAAATTAAAATCTGAGATTTTTACAAAATGGTCAAATGTGAAGATTTAAAATTGGGGTTCTGCGGCCCTGACTGAATCTTCTGCGTCGCACGTGCCTTACTAGCGTACCGTCTTCTTTCTCGATTGGTCTTTGCTCAGCCTAACTTGATACTGTAATATTATCGTTTCTGGCAAAGCATACTTTTTCTATTTTGAAAGCCTTTTAATGAACTGTTCTTGAATCAACACCATGTCATGATATGCAACATGAATGCAAATAAAGGCGTTGATTCTGCTGGTAATCACCCTTTCAAACGACTTTCATGGGAATTAAAGGGTCCAGATTACAAAAAGGGTCCATATTACAAAAGGAGTCCCTATTACAAAAAGAGTCCCTATTATAAAAAGTCTTAATTCCAAAACAAAGTTCTACACGTAAACCCTAGCTCTACTTCCTAGCTCATCGACAGCTCTGAGCAACTTGATAAACCTTGGTGCTTCTTCCATGTACGGGGTTACGAAAGGTCGGAGAGTCGCGGCTTCGGTAGCTAAGTCATTCACACACCTTGTAGCTCGTTGTATGTCCACCATCAAGGTCTCGTGTGTATACTTTGGCACTATACGCATGCTTGGTAAATTGTTAGCTCGGATCTGTTAATTAATCTCTGACCAATGTCGCACGACTAGATCGATGCCGTCCTTCTTAAGACACAGTTTTTCCATGATGAAAGATTTTCTAATCGGGCAAACCACTTGAATCAACGCCTCTATATAATGTGGATGCAATGATAATGCAACAAAAGTATGTGTAAAATAAAAATAAAACACAAAAAGAAATGAGTTGGTACCGGATAAAAATAATAAATACATAAATAAAATGACAAATTAAATAAGGTAAACAAACAAAACAACCCTATTTATCCAGTCTAAAACACCTAAGGTTATCTGCATGGCTCTAACAGGGTGGGTTTCTATGTTCTCTACATGCAGTGTTGGTGCTAGGAGGTACCTGAATTGTCCTTGTTGTCCCCTACTAGGGTAGCAGGGCCCCCGATCATCACCCATTATAGGCTCATTTCAACCGGGTTTAATTCAGGGGGACCCATTCGCTTATGCCTGCAGGAAGGAACGATATCCTTATGAAAGCATAAGGTACTCGAGCCCCGAAGGTACTTGCTAGGCCTACACGGGAGAACGATATCTCCACGAAAGCATTAGCGTTTTCCCTCACTTAAAAAACGGGTTTATATGTCATATTTTAAATGCGTTAAAATAAACGCGCAATTATAACCGAATGTCAATTTAATAGTCACTTTAATCCAAAACTTCTAATATTAGTAAAGTGGTAATTATTTGAAAAAGCTTGACTCTCTTTTTTGTTTTTGAAAAACAAAAAATGTCCCCAGCGGAGTCGCCATCTGTAGCGATGTCCCCTTTCGCTAAAAAAACTGAAGTTTTCGAGGTGTTGGTTGTCTTTCGGGTATTAAAATATTTATTCCTTGTGGGTTTTAAAAAACCGCGTTTTATTTAAAAATTGGAGTCGCCACCGGCCACTTAGGTAGGCCGGACACCATAAAACCAGAGATTTGAAAACTATTGGGTTCGAGAGTCAGTTACGGATGGGGAAGGATTAGCACCCCCACACCGCCCAAAATTGGTACTTTAATAATTACCGCTTTATATATTAAACTTTCCGGATTAAAGTGACGAGTAAATTAAAATTTGGTTATAAGTGCGAGTGAATTTTAAAGGCCCCGTTATCCGAGAGTAAACGCCCAACCACCATCACTACGCCTGATACTGGCCCCGTTTACGCTCGGATAAAAGGACACCGCATTGACAATTTATATTCCATTATGCAACCTTAAAAAGCAAAATAAATACAAAGCGATAAAAATATAAATAAATACTAATATAATAAAATACTAATCTAACCTAAATAAAATACTAATCCGAAACATACATACATAAATATTAATCTAACACATAAATAAAAACGAGTCTAATATAAATAAAATATTAATCTAAAACATAAATTTAAAACATAAATAAATACTAATCTAAAACATACATACATAAATACTAATCTAACTCATAAATAAAACAAATCTAACATAGATAAAATGCTAATATTAATCTAACACATAAATAAAATATTAATATAAAACATAAATTTAAAACATAATAAATACTAATCTAAAGCATAAATAAACATACAAACTAAAAAAGAGCACAATTTTAACTTAACTAATACTTTATTAAATTATAAAAATTACAACACAAATAAAAGAGAAAGAAAATATACCTAATTAGGAGCTCGGATGACGAACCCCAACTGAACCCCACTGAGATCTACCGATACCTCTCCAAAAATATTAACTAGATCGGATTCAAAATAGGATCCCGATCGAATGTTGGATCGAACCAACTAGGGCTGAGGGCACTACCCCAACCCCTGCCATCCTTGCGGCTGGCCTAGCTCCCAATTGGGGAACCAATTTTCTTGCCAATTTCATGGCAAATTTGGAGTGATTGCTTCTTGTCTTGTGGCTGCCAATTGCAAGCCTTTATATAGGCAAGGGGTGGGGTGGGGTGGGGTGGGATGGGGTGGGGTGGGGAGGGTTTGGGGTAAGACGTGGAGCACCCTGCTCCACGCAATGTCCTTTTTTTTATTTTTTTTTATTAATAATGATATTTTTTATTATTTTATTTTTATATTATATTTTTATTATTATTATTATTATTTTTGATTTTTTATTAATTTTATAATAATATTATTATTATTATTAAAATAATACTAATAACACTAAAACTCTGTCAAAAATGAGTGATTACAGTTTTATAGCGTTTTGGGCTCAATTTCACTATCTATCGAAAGGAGGCTATAGCGCGCCAGTTTGGAAACTTTATCGATTTCTTTGTTGGGAAGGCAAAAAAATAATGGTTTCACGAGATTTCTTCGACTTGATGTCCGATTGTCGAATGTTGGAAGAAGATATGTTAGGTCCTAATCCATTTATTTATGCTAAATTTTGGTATGAACACCTTTGTGTGTTTCATTTGTGCACGATTAGAACATAGCGTAGGCAAACATATCACTAGTTAGAGATCAGTTTAGTTGAAGAAACAACTTAAAGAAAATAAAATTCAATATCTATTATTAAAATCTATTTTATATAAAGATTAGAGAGAGCATAAATTAACGTTTTGAAAATTAAAAAGGTAAACAATCTTCTTGATATTTGTCAATATTTTTTTGATAATGGATAAAAATCGTATTTTAATAAAAGTATTTAAATTATATTTATATAATAAATCTAGATTTATTTATTAAAATATTTTCAAAAATAAATAGAGCTATTTGCGACCAGTAAGAGTAGTTAAAAAAATATTTTCAGAATAATTTATACAAGTCTACCTTCATACTAATGTTATAAAAACAAAATATCATGTTATAAAATATAGGCTTGATCATGAACTATTGATATAAATAATATTGAATAGGAATTTATTAGAGAAATAACTGTTCAAAACTTCAACTTTTATCAAATCTGAATTAATAGATTTGGTAAAAAATAACGATCACTTCTATTATTTCTATACAGAAATTTCCGGTTTAATTGACATTGTTGAAAGAGAAAAATTTTATCAGCCATAACAGATCTGGCGTTTTAGTAAAATATTGGGAGGACTAAAATTGTCTGCAATCACAAAAGATCTTAAGATTTTAAGAGAAGAAATTAAAAAAATATTATGACAATACCGTTTGTTATCAAATGCAAGCATGAATAGACTTAAAGTATAAAGCTGGTGATCTATTTTATGATAGCATCCGAATAGACGGACGAATAATATAAGCACATTTTTAAGGGAAACAACTCATTGATGAAAAAAAAAACATATTGTTGTTAAAAAATATAATTAATATAAAAATTGGTGACTATCCTTCCAATATAATTGAAAGAATCAATTTTACATGGGAACACTATAACTCTCACGATCACTAGGCTCTGGCATTTCAATGAACCTCGACAAAGAGTTGAATTTAATAAATGCTCAAGAAAGCTGCAATTTAGATGAGCAAAAATTATAGAGACATTAAGTCAGATGAACAGAAGAAGACGCCACCTCAATTATTAAAAAAGACAAAAAAAAAACATTTGAAAACGTTGAACCCACAATAACAATCGAGAAAACATGTGTATCGGACTTCAAAGTCAAATTAAATAAAGTTCAAAAGGAGGCTATAAAAGAAGGGAGCTTGCAAAGGAGGAAGACTTCTCCCATTCAAACCTTTTGCCATTTGCTACAAAGTTTTCATCTTTGTTTCGTTTTTAGATAGTTTTCTCGTAGATATACCCATCCTTGTAAAATACTTTCATCACCCTCATCGTGTTTGTGATTGGTATCAAAGCCAAGTACTGATAATTGGCAATTGGCATGGCTTTGATTATTGTTTATGGACTAATTCAACATAGATTGTGAATCAGTCTTTCAAAATTATTATTATTATTAATATTATCAGGAATTAAACCACTAGGAGGTAATTTTCAGCAGCAGCTCTCTTCTTTGCCCTATTTAACGCAGAATGACAGATGTGTAATATAATATTTAAGAAAATAGAGTAAGCTTTGCTTTTAAGTAATCTTCCCATAGACATAGTTGCTGTATAAAGCCCAACTCTAATTTTTATCCACTGAAAGAGATGACAGGCATCAACCGGGAAGTTGGAAAATTGAAACATTGGGAACGTCAAGACTGCTGGCTCTGAGGAGCCCACTTTTTTGTTGTTATGAGAGATTTCCCTGCTTGGAGTTGGACACAACGAGACCTAACATTCAATGGTCAATCCAAACATAATAAAACCAAACTCAGACCAATGAGGATTTTATCACCCCGTTGTTAAGCTTGTGGTTTACAAAACATCGTTGCCCATAGCCTACCAAATCCAAAACTGACTATCGACCTAAAATTTTCCCAACGAGAGAAAAAACTGGTTGCTATGGCAGGCAATAATTGCATTATTAGCACCATAAAAAAAAAAGATACAATAATTGGATGACAATAACCACACTTCTTTACAGATTTTTAAGGACAAAACCCATTAATGTGAATGTCTTGTTGAATTGCAACAAAAAATCCTTTTAAATTCGGCCAACCCATAGCATTTTTGTCTAAAATTTTATCAAAAAATGAAATAATTATATTAATCAAAATTGTCACCATGACAACAATAAGAAAACTATGGGGTAAACAAGAATCAAACCTGAATAATCAACAAAAAACTTGACTACATTTGGAAACTAAAAATGAACCGTCCATTTTGTACAATTTAATTTATTCACTCTAGATAGAAACTGTCACCACCTAAATTTTCCGTGGGCACACACAACACACCAAGCTACTACTTCAAACTATAAGTTGTTTTTGAATATGAGGATTTCATTACCTTCAAGTTTCAGCACTTGGTATTTTTAAGAGAACGCACAGTCATCACAAGCTGTTGTCGTGCACCTTCCACCTCTGCGAATTTGAGGCTTATCTCGGAATATCGTTCTTGCATATCCTTCAATTCATTTTCCATTGATTCGTTTCTTTCCTTTAATGATGCTAGTTCAGCTATCAATTCATCCTGGTTACTGTCTTTATCAACAATAGATGTCTTTGGTTCTTTCTCCGACGAACTGTCATTTGTGCTGCAGATAAGATATCGATAGAAGTAATTGTTAGTTACTTTCCCCATTCTTTGGGTGCATAAAAACAGACTCAGAAACTAAAGTTCTACATACCCAAGTCTTACCTTTCCATGAAAGGCACTGAGATAATGTTATTTGATGTATTCACAGAATCATTACATGCCTGCATTTTGCATTCATTTAAAAGAAAATATAAGTCAAAGCTAAAGGTAAAATTGCATGTAATAAAGGATATAGTTGACAATGAAACCAAAATGGGACTGCAAAGTAAACCAGTCCTTAGTTATAAGAACACACATTGAGCCGTTCCAGCTGTAATCAAATAATAGTTAGGATCAAGAGTGCTGTCATAAATTAATAATATAGCAAGATGCCATAAGAATGTTGAAACTTGAAACCTCTTATGCGATGACAAAAATATATTTGTTCATTAATATAACAGAATTTCCCTTAAATGAGTTTGTTAACTTCTTTTCAGTCATGGTACAATGCTTCTGACCTTCTGAAATTGGTATTTGCAGAAACTGGTGCTTTGCTCATTGAGTTCTTCTAGTCTGCTTTCTAACTCATCAATTTTCTTATGAAGATCCTTCTCCATTTCCAAAAAGACATTTGTTGATGTATCTAAAGCAGTTTCCTTCAACTTTATTTGTCCCTGCCATGAGAGAAGGAAAAAAAATCATTATGAATACAAATTCTCCTTTTTCATGCTCTGCTCCAGAATAAGGAAGAAACAGAATAAAAGGGAAATTTCCATGTTGTTACTAGAAAAGCAGATGTTAAACCATTTGCAACAAACAGTTTCAAAGAGGAACTTGATTCTAGATAAAACTCGAATATGTAAATTTACCTCAAGCAACATTATTTTCTCCCTTAGCCTTGCCACCTCAGTAGGACTGCAAAGTACCAAGGGAAATTTGTTATTTTCTAATAGAGTTTTGGTTCCGTCAGAAATTTCTGCTCTTCCATTGCTCTCTTTCAGCTTCTTTTCCATCCCAGTAATTTCATCTTCCTTCTTAATGTCATCCTTTAATTTAACTACTTGCTTTCTGAGTTTTTGTTTCTCTACTTCTTCCTCAAATATAGACTCTCTCAATTTAGTGCATTGAGTTTTGAGGGTTTCCAGCTCTGATTGCAAGGATTCAGCTGCAGCTTCTTTTTTATCCTTCAAATGCCTCATTCTTTGCAATTCCTCCAGTGACTTGGCTGCTTCGTTTTTCATCAAAGCAATTGTACCCACAAGCTCATTTCTTTCTAAATTTCCTCTTTGATTCAGTACTTCAATTTCTTCGGCAAATGCTTTAGTGTCTTCCAACTCCAGTCCGAACTTTTTTGCCAGTTGAGCTTGTTCATGGAGGCATTTATTTTCTGTAGTCAGCTTGTCAATCTCAGCTTTTAGGTTGTGGATCACCTGGGAAAAAGCCCCACTAACTTCTTCCTCATGCTCCATTTGATGTTCAAGCTGCTTAGATTTATCGTCAATTTCCTCCAACATCTGTTCTATCTGGTTTGATTTTAAATTTACTTGATTAGAAAGGTTATAGAGTTTTGCCTCATAATCTTCCGTAACTGATTGGAGCTCTTCTTTAGTTTTCTTGAGCAGTTCCTCTAGCTCATTTTTCTGCAAGCGTAGTTCACTAGCTTCAGTGAGAGCTTTTGTAGCCGCCTTCTCATTTGCATCAAATGTAAAGGCCATCTGCATAGAGAGCCTTTTTAATTCCTCCTGCAGACTTTCAGCTGAATTAGCATTCTTCCATCTTGTCATTTGCAAGGCTTCCTCAGCTCGGATAGCTCTTTGCTCCTGATCAACTTTGGCTTGTATGATAGATTCTAGATCCATTTCGAATACTTCTGCCTGTTTCTCTAACTCTTCCTCCAAGCTTTTGATGTGAGTTTCTAATTTGTTTATGGTCATTAAGGAGTGAGAGAATTCTTTCGACTGATTGTTGAGTTCACTTTCCAAGCACTCAATTTGGGCCTGAAGTTCATTTATGTTAGCAAAGGAAGACGAGCACTCATACTGCATATTTAATTGATCTTGAAGTTGGCTTTGCTCTAATTTGTAGGACATGTCATGATTTTCCTGCTTCAGTATCTCATAGTCAAGTGCTAGCTGCTCCATTTGTGCCTCAAACTCATCTTTATCTCTCTTGTAGACCTCTATCTGTCTGTAGAGGTCCATGATCTTTTGTTCAAGGAGAGATGTTTCCTTATTGTCTCTGTGTGCTTTAACGAGCTGATCCAATTCCCTCTGCTCATCATCCTCATCTGACTGAAATCTTGATATGGTTACTCCCAAGTCCCCAGCACTACCATGGGATCCTGATTTCTTGGGAGGATTGGGTATCTCCATCTTCTTCATATCCAACATTTCTTCTACGTCTTGTGCAGAAAGCATTAACTCGGCGTTTGATTCCTGTGCCTTTTGCAGTTGTAACTGAAGATTGGAATTCAAGGCCTTCTCATAATTCAGCTCTTCTCTGATTTCTTCAACAAGAACCCATGGGTCCCCACTTTCAAACTGCAACCTGTTTTTTACTTTTGCATCATCCATTTGCTTCTCAAAGGCCTTCAGCTTTTTGCACTCTAATTTGAGTGCATCTCTCTCTCCTTTCAAAGTAACAACTTCCCTTGAGAGATCCTGCCCCCTTTTGCTCTCCTTTACAATTCTTTTTCTAAGAGCTTGCAGTTCCATATCTGACACATCCACTTGTCTGGACAAAGCAATGAGCTCAGTCTTGAGCCTTTCATTCTCATTATCGGGACCATGTTGGGAGTTTTCTCGTGGAAAGGTGTCCTGAGAACTGTTAGAGTCATCAGTACTCGTTCCAAGATCAGAACCGGCTGACCACCCCTCATAGATTGCTGTTGAGGTAATTGAGGTTGGTTTGGGAATAACTGAGGCGTTATTCATAGGTGACAGATAAGTAGGAAGGTCCTGATTGATGTTGTTTCTCATTCCAAGTTCTCGTAGTGTGTTAAGTACAGAGAAGCTATCAGAACTTGAAACGGTAATATCAGATCCATTTGAACCTCTGTGGTTCCCGTGCAATTCAACATTGTTGGTGGTTTTGCTGAAAGGCACATCCTGTCAAACAGATTACAAAGAAATAAATAAGACATGCAAATCCACTTTCAATCAACAGCAACAAGAAAACAAAATGATCGTGTTTGCTAAATGGGATAGGAGCCTTACTTCAATGGTATCACTCTTAATGCGTTCATCAGCCTTCAAGCTCATGTCTTGCGATTTAATACTTGCATCCTCGATTTCTTCCACCTCTCTGCAATAACTACCAAACAAAAAGTCAACTTAAAAACAAATGCTCCAGACTCTGAAACAACATCCAATAACTAACTACAAGAATTCAATAAAAATTGACAAGTCTTTACCTTTGATCAGCATTTTCCTGCAGCCTCTGTATCGAGACCTGGTCAAGTCCAACAGTTCGAATTCAATTTTAAAACACCAATCAACATAAATTATGAGGAAAGGTTTAAGGAAAATGCTACCAGAAGTAAACCGTGTCCCATAACACATAAATATGAGAAACAGAGGGAGTGAGAGTATACTAACATGCAAAATTGCTTTAGAGTTGGAATTCTTCAACGGAAGAGAAACGGTGGAAGTTTTAATTGCTTCAGCATAAGCAGCAAAATCAATTGAAGCTTCCCCAACCAAACCTCCTTTTCCCAATCCCTACAACAAACATATTTAATATTCATTACATCTCATTTATACACACGCACCACATCAAAAACATGAGTTCATCCCTTCAAAGAAAAAATAAAGAATTCATCAAAAAAAGTAACTTACGGTTGATAAAATAAAATGGTAGATTCTTTCATTGAGCTTCCCGGTCTTCGGAGCCCGAGCAAATTTAACGGTCTCGTAAACTGGACTTTCCCACCGACAGTTACCGTCTAGAACCGTCGCCTTTTCTAATTTTGTTATTGGTTTTCCTCCATCGCCAGGGACCACTGATATCATCAATGCTTGCGCATTCAACTGAGTAACCTAAATTACACATAAAACTAGTAATATTTCAATAATCTTCAAAATATTCAATCACATTACAATCTTTTTTTAAATATCATTTTAACCCAGCAAAATAGCTCAAGCAGCTTCATAAAAATTGAAATCAATTTATTTTCTTCAATTTTAGCTGGCATTTTCTGAGCAGATAAGCTGATAGAGAAATACGAGTAAATAAAAAAATTACAAGAAAATGTTCGATGGATATGAAATTTTCCAAAAATAAAGAAGAATTTGAAAGAATGAGAGTACTTGAGTTGCATGGAACTGCAACTTGAACACAGCTTTGATCCTGTACTTGTCGCTTCTCCATCTCGCCGACTTAAACATCTTCGCCGCAAAACTCGCGGAATTCCCGGACTCTCACCTGAGGTCCGGAAAATCCCACCGGAAACCCGTCATTCAATCGATCGCTGGATCTAATGCCGGAAATCCAATCAAAATGCAAGTACGCACGAGTAGACAAAACTAGTTGCAGCAGTCTACGCGTAGAGTTCAGGTAAACAGAAGCAAGCAGGTTCAAGGCGAGTGGAACTGAGTCAGAGACCGAGTCTAGAACTCAGAAACAAGAAAACCTAGATCTAAATGAGAGGTTTTTCCCTTGATCTCGTTCTCCTCTCTCGCTCAGCTCTCCATTTGCAAGGTTTGAAGTTGTAACAGCCTCTCTGGTGGAAAGAGATGGCTCATATTTTATTTAAGAGGGAAAATTGAAGGAGAAGCTTCTTTGTGATTAAATAATATTAATCGAGGTTTGATTAAAATTAATTATGTATTAGGTGTAAACATGTGTTTTGTTCGCTATTGGCATGGGGAACAGCAAGTAAGGTCATTAATTTGACATTAATGCCCCCGTTGTCAGTTTGCTTTTGGCATATATTCTGTCTTCTAAGACGAGGGTCAAACGGGTAGTCTAATAAAAAATAAAAGATATTAATTAATTGTTTTGGAATATATAGCCTACTTGAAATTAAAATACAAAAATTGCATATACGGACCTGATGAACGAAAATGAAGTTATATAGTCGAATCCAAGAAATGGCAAATGCAAATATTATCTAATAAAAATTCAAGTGTTTCTTTTTTTTAAAATTTTAACTCATTTTTTTTGAAAATGAAAATTCGATATCAACTATATGAATTATTGGATTTTGAATTTAGTGGGTTTTTTTAAGGTCCCATTGGCCATTGGGGCTCCAATTTTGGGAGCACGTCATCTTCCTTGTTAGATTTTTTTTTCTATTGAGACAATAATATAATTATTTTTGGATTAAGGAGGTTTAAAGTCCTTAAATTCTTGGAAAAGAAACAATTAAGTCATTACTTTTTTTTGCACAGAATTGAATTAAGAAATTAAAATACTAAGATTTTAAATTAAGAAATTATATCAATTAAACCTTACTTATTTTTATTATTTTTAATAATATTTATTTTGATTGTTTTTTTTCAAAAAAATTAATTGTTAAATCTTAACAAACTTTTTTAGTTATCATTGTTATGCGACATTCTATGATTATGTCAAATGGCATATATTTTTAAGGAAGATCTTAAAAATAAAAATATATATTATAATTATAGAAATACTATTAAAAACTATAAAAATGTTACTAAAAATAATTAGGAAATGTAAAATTAAAAAAACATCAAACAGCCAAAAAAATATTTAAAATTTAATAAAATAAATATTATTGAAAAAATGTGGAATTTTTTTAGATTTAAATTATAAATTATTAAAAGAATTATAAAACTTTATTGATTTCTTTAAACCACTTGTTAAAATTATAATCAAACTTGTTATCGCACGAATCTATGGACAAAACATATGTATCGAACTAACCTGAAAGCAACTTACACTCCAGCTATATTGCCTCATCAACATTTTTTTAAAAATATATAATTTTTACTATATTAATCCTTTTAAATTTTAATAATATTTTTATATTTTTAAACTGATTTTAATCATTTTATAATATTTTAGATTTTTAAAAATATATATAATTTTTATGATTTTAAAAAATTTAGATAACTTGACCAACAAGTGTTGGGTACATTGGTAAGACTCATTGCACTCTTAAAGTAAGGACGTGAGTTCAAACCTTAGAGATGACATTGTTGGGAAGAGCAGCATCGCACCTTGAACACGGACCATAAGATGAACATGCATATTACCAAAAGAAAATAGATAACTTGTGTTGTAATCTTTAATTTTTTAAAAACTTAAAAATTAATTTTCTAATGTTTCAGAATTCATACAGATTTTAATAAAACATATAAAATATATACGAAAATTTCATGCAGTAACACAATGTCCAACACACTACACAAATAATTTCAAAAAAATATGTTAAAATTAACTGTTAACGTTACTTAATGAATAAATAGACGAAATTGTGGATAAGAGACTTAATCGGGTAGAGAAAAAAACATAAACTTATATTTTATTTCAAAAATTTGAGGGCTTTTATCTCCTCGAAGCCGATATTTTTATAAGATATACAAGTCTAATGACATTTTTAAACTTAATTTTATATCTAAAAAGTAATTTTACCCATAAAACTACCCTTTAGTCTGCTAACCTTGGATGAAATGAAAACTTGTAATTAAAATATACATTCAGTTCTCAACATCCTTTTCTTTGAAAGCCTATTGTGCTTAAATTAATGTGAAACTCAAAATCGTCTCTGATAATTTTGAGTCCTTTACAAAAATTTAAAAATGAACTTCCGTAGAACAAAAACATATTTTATTATTTTAAACAATCAATTTAATATTTTATTAATAAATTATTATTTTTATTATTTTAATTAAAAAATATTTTAAATACAACTAAATTAATAAAAAGTATTTAGTAACTTATAAAATTATTACTCAATAAATTATTAAAGTTATAAAAGCAAAAAATAAGGCCGTGAGCAGTCCCATACAGCTCTCGTGGAAAATTATGCATTTCATATTTATTTCATAGATGTGACCACGCCCAAAAGAAGACAGATTATGTATTACATCTGCATATATTTGTTGGCCCTTCATTATTGTAAAATTTGTCGCTTAATATTTGTTGTAGGTATAAAGTGCGGGGGTACGATAGACAATTCAGAATTACATGACTGCATGGTGACAGATAAAATAGGAATCCAAAGATTTAAAAAGGAAGTAAAAGTCAATTGCCTATGCTCAACCCCAACTAATTAATAAGTAATAACTTATTTTTTGGGACCAGAATTAATGAGTTAATTAATTGTATTGCTTGTATTATATTTTTATAAAATAAATCTCATGTCATTTAATTATGTATTCTGTTACAAACCAATTATCTCTTCTAAAAGTTTCAATGTGACCAGTCAATTAAAATTTTATTATAAACATGTCATTAAACCGTTAAAATTGGAACATACATCTAATATGACATGGTATAATAATAATTTTAATATCGAAACTTACACATTACTAATTTGGTCTTAATTTAAATAATTTAACAAAAACTTAATGGTACCACAAGCCTTCAAACTTAAAAAAAAAAACAATGTGGCCCTTATACTTATTTTGCACCCAATGTGGCTCTTAAACCGAGAAAAATCAGTTTGGTCATTTGACTAACGAAACACGTTGTTAATTGTTACGGGTTGATGTGACATTTTACGGTACTGACATTGGTGGTTTACAGTAACAAAGTTGTGGTAGATGGGCTACATTGTTTTTTTTAAAAAGTTTAAGGGCTTAATTGATTTTCTTATAAAGTTTAAGGGCTTATTTAATTTTATAAAAAATAAAAAATATTTTATTTTAAATTTAAAATATTCATAAAAATAAATATAAAATTACTAAAAAAAATCAAAAACACTATTAAAAATTCTAAAAAAATAAAAAATATATATATCACATGCTATAAAAATGACAAATTATATGTTACTAAAAATTAAATATTAAAAAATATAATTTTAATCAAAAGTCTTCTATTATCTATTGTTAGTCGAGTCTATTGTTATTTCCAATCGGAAATATAATAATATTTTTATATTTTTAGTTTTTTGAACACCCTATATGTACATTTAGGCACAATGAAAAATGTAATTTGTCATGTAGTCTCATACCATTTAGGTCATAAGACAATGCAAGCATATTCGATCATTCTTATAACCAAATCATTTTAAGGTTTTTCCATAATCATGATTTAATCATTTACCATTCATTTAAGCGTAGAAGCATTCCAAACATATACATATAGTCATTTTAGTATATGATTCATATTTCAGTCATAATATATACATGCAATATATATGCACTATGGATGGCTGTGGGCGGGTTGGATGGGATTTTTTGTCGATCCGCACCATACATGAAAATATAGCACCTCCACCCGAACTCGACCTGACCCAACATTGTATGATGTCCCACCGTACCCGAGTTTTAGAGTAAAAACCCGAACCTGAATTTGACCCGGGCCGACATAAATAAAAATTATTTTTTTCATTTTTATTTGACATAATAGGGAGTTAGTTGAAAAATACAAATAGAAAAGGACATTATAATAATTATTCTATTTTTATTAGACAACATAAGGAGATAATTGAAAAATATAAAGAGATAGGCATTATAACAATTATAATTTTATACCTAAACATTTAGAATGAAATTAAACTATTATTTGAGGTCAGGTCGGATATTTTTTCACCTTAAACTCAAATTCGACCCGACCTGACACTGTCCTAAAAAACTCAAACCGAACTCGAACCAAACCCGAAGCTTTCTTTAAAAACCCGACCCTATAAGATCGGGTCAGGTCAGAACCCGTCAGGTCTGGGTCAAATGGCCATCCCTAATATGTACAAAGGCAAATTAAGCATATTCATCAGCCAACTTAGTAAAACTAGCTTGCTTTTAATTTTATGTATATATCAACCATCACTACAGATGTTATGCACTTTTATACCATACATGTACGCATACTAAACATATTTTCATTATCATACATTGGTATCATCAAAGCTTGTACAAAACATTCTTACTAGATTGGTCGAGACTTGAGAATTTTACATTTAAACATAGTTAAAAAAACACAGTAAGTTATACGCATCAATACACACATCTAAAAATATTTTGGACAATTCGAAGGACTACTCGCAAGTCCTTATACATCGTATGATAAGCTAGTATATAAAGTGCACTTACCTTACTTCTGAGTTTCCATATTCGTATTTTCTAATCAGAGTGGAACGAAGGGCAAAACATGTATTTAGTATGGTAAAAGGTATAACATATATTTACAAATCTTTGCATCTTTTATTCTTAATTAAATTTTATAATAGTAATTATTATCCACACATTAAATAAATCATGAAATGAATCATATTCTAATGACCATCACATTAAAAAAGGAGGAAGATTATTTAGATTGATAAAAAGTTCGTATCATAATTAACCGTAACAGTTAACCGGTATAACCGTTACATTTTACAGGTTAATTAACCGAACCGTTAAAAATACTGGTTAATGGTTACGGTTACGGTTACAAATTTTGACTAATGTTTAACTTATAGGTTAACCGTTATTAAATTATTTATATATATATATATATTTAAAATATAAAATAACTAGTGGATGTTTCATTTACCTTATGATTATTATATGTTAGTTAAATATTTGTCTTTAAAACTTTGATGGTGGTTTTTATGTCTTGAACTTTGATGGTGTATTGCTACAATGTTATTGTTATGTGCTGCAAACTTTTTAAACTTTAAACTTAAAAATATTATGAAGTTTGTGTGTTTTGTCTTGTGTTGAAACTTTATAGTATGTAAGTATTTTTTTAATTATGTCGTAAGTGATTAGAATATCTTTATTTAAATATTTTTATGAATATTTTAATATAATATTTATAGAAAAGATAATTATATTATTCTCTAAAAAATAGTGAACACGTGTGAAAAAATTGTAATAGGTTACAGGTTAACCTATAACCGAATCGTCGGTTAACTGCGTCTTAACGGTTAACCGTTTCTTAATGGTTAGGTTACGGTTAGTAAAATTCAACAACCGCTACAATGGTTAACCGATCGTTTAAGCTAAACGGTACGGTTAACCTACCATGAACACCCCTAATCATAATTATAAAAATATATTTTAAAATTTCTGCATGAGAATTACTTTTATAGATATCTTGTTGTGGTTATTAATGTTAAACATGCTTTTTAGTGAAAAGGGAAACAAAGGTAAGACGGATGAAATGAGAAATATCATTATCAATAATGAGTAATCAATATTTTTAGGTATAATCAACTATATTTAACACATTGATTGACTAATATGGATCAAATAGTATAAAAACTTATTATGAGGACGACCCTCCCAATCTAATTTGCTCTATTCACAACGTCAGAATGTGAACCCTTGACCGTGTTTAAGGGATTTAGTATCTTATCCTACTAGATCAACTGATTATTGGTGTAATCAATCATTTTACTTTGTAGGTTTATATTTTTAAATTTTAGTATTAAAATTTATATATTTTTAGTTATATCTAAATTATAAAAAAACATTTTCTTAAATAATAAAAAATAAAGGTGTATATACACATGTAAAAAAAATAATAATCTAAATCATCAAATGACTCCAATGGAAAAGGGAACATTATTATTCATACGTGATTCAGATTCGAACAACCTATCTATTTAATGTGTGTTATTAAAATGTTAAAATTAATGAACAAATACTACATTATAATTATCCTAACAATTGAAAAAACTAATCACCTTAAACAACACGAGTTAGTTTGAAACTAAGAATTAATAATTTCTAGATCATTATACCCATAAAGCGTCATATGGCTTTAAGTACACATACCAAGATCCAAAAGAATGTGTAAGAGTAGAAAAATGCACTAAACAAGTACTAAATCTTGGATATAAATTAAATTTATATATATATATTTTTTGGAAAATAAGTACTTGTAAAAGAAATTCACCAAAAGTAATTATAATGTCAAATGTAAAATAATTATGATCCATCAATTAATTTTTATATATTTAAAACTTTATTTCTCTAATAATATTTAAATTCTAAAATTATTGTTTTATATCGGTAATCAATCAATGTTACAAAATTCTAAATGCATAATATTTTTATATCCATCCATTATCTGTCGCTATCACGCATAATTATGGAATTTATTTAATGACAATTATGATGGCGTTCTCTCAATTTTTTGTTAGGTTAGGAAGAGCAGCCATTAGTTAAACCTCTCTTCTAATTAATTTTTTAATTAACTAGAGAGTTATATTCTCATATTGATATTAGAATTTATACAATGTGAGGTAATATAAATATTCTTACTATTAGGCCAATTAGTGGATCTCTCTTCTATTGGATTTGACAAAGAATATTGTATTATGAAACATGACATCTTGGACCAACCTAAATTTAAATTTCTTCTAGGGTACATTGGATCACAGAATGTAAAATTATCTTTAAAATAAGATTCTCGTAATATAACATTATCTAACATATTACTGAAAATATTATATTACCTTGTTTGGTTTAGTTGGTAGCAATATGAGAAGACAATATTTGGTTGGGGAATATAAGATTGTCTGAAAGCAAATTTGACCAAATTGCCCTTATGATGCATTTGCCTTTAACCAAGTTAATTTTCCCATATATAATTGAAAATATTTACATGAAAATTTATATAATTATTTCTAGAAACTCATGACCTAAGAAAATATGAGGGAACAAATATGATCAGCTTGGACAACCAACCAAATGTGCTTGCTCTATCCAAGTAATATTTAAATTCATATTTTATTGTGAGATTAGATTCATGATATTGTTCAATCTCTTTTATATTCTAGGATCATGTGATAATTTATATTTTCCGTTGTTGAAATTAATTTTTTTACTATTAATTCGTGATAATAATTCATAAAAAAGTAAAATCAACAAATGATGTTGAAAGTATTTTTATGATTTTATAAAAATATAATTATATATTTTGATATTATAATTGTTTGGAATATATAATTTATTTTATAAAAGGGATAGGATCCGGTTACACAGTGTAAAAGTTTTTAAGTTTTATACGTTTTTTGGATCGTTGGATGGGTGAAACGGATGGCTAAGGTTAACAAGAGAATATGTGAAGATTATCACTTGGAAAAAAAGGTAAGAAGTTAACCTCAGTCATCCATTCCTCCATCCAACAATCCAAAAAACGTGTAAAACTTAAAAACTTTTACACTATAAGTTTTACACGTTTCTTGGATCGTTGGATGGGTAAAACGGATGGCTAAGGTTAACAAGAGAATATGTGAAGATTATCACTTGGAAAAAAAGGTAAGAAGTTAATCTCAATCATCCATTCCTCCATCCAACGATCCAAAAAACGTGTAAAACTTAAAAACTTTTACACTATGTAAGTGGATCCTAACCCTTATAAAAAATTGTATATTTATATATTTTTGGCATCATCTATATATTTATTTATTTTCCTATGTTTTAACTTCGTGTCTTATTTAGCTCGATCCAGATTAGTCGATCAATTAATCGGATACCGATAGTTAAACAAAAAAATTATGTGTCTTATTTTTTCAATTTATATTTATTTGTATTTTTATGTTATGTAATTATGTCTTATTTAATAACCTAAAGTTATATTTCAATTCAATAATTTGATGAAACTATCTAGTCTAAACTGACAACATTTTCTCCAATGTGTATCAAAATGGAGGTGCATACTATTAAATACAAAAAATTTGAAGAATTTACATTTATCACTACAAAGCAAAATCAAGTAGCAATTTAACCCCAAAAAGGAAGGATATGGTTGAAATGTTTCTATTTTATCAAGGGTATTTTTGTCATAAATACAAAGAATTGTTAAATACCAAAGAAAAGGAAAAGAATAAGATTCCCGACATAAACCCAAAAAAGTGCTACTATTGGGAATGTAGTATTAACCCTGGTGGAAATCCTCTCAATTCAAACGTGAGTATAAAATTCTCGGAAAACTTTTCCCCCCTTGGTAATCCTCTTTTTCACGATCGAAACGCCCCTTATTGTTTTAACAACTTATTTTATATGATCTTTTGTTATATTACATGTCCATTTTATGGTCTATGTTAGAAATTCGGGGCTCTCCCCTCCCAACAATATCATTTTCAAAGTTCAAATTAGAATTATTTCTTTGGGAGAATAATGTGTTTTGCCATTACAACTAATATTTGTTGGTGATTATTTTATATAATGATAATATAATATAATTCATGTGCCTTTTGGTGGGAGATTTGAACAATATTGAGGAAGTTGGAGCTATTTAAGAAGTATTTTTATCAATCATGTCTGCAATGTAGGTAAAGAACATCGATTAAAATAAAGTTTTGATTAATATTGGATTTGGCATCTTGAACAACTCCTTCCTCATTCCTTATACAAATACAGCTTGCTTAAAATTTAAGACTTAAAAAATTCAAATTTAAATATTTTTTTTGTTGATTCGCCATCTCCGTCTATACATGATGTTTTTCTTCGTGATATTCTAGAACTTCCCTACTGTAAACTCGTTAGTATTTAGTACCGCGGCCTAGGCCTTTCAATTCAAAAAAATATTTTTTTGTTCTTTTTAATATTGGAATTTTCTAATCAATAATTAGTATATTATACAACAATATTGTTTCAAATGTAATAATTTGCTAACGGTATTCATTTCCAATACATTGACTGAATATATATATATATTCCACTTACAATGTAGTATATTATAATCATATATGATCATATAAATAATAAAATTATAAATGAATGCATTGGTATATACATGGGTTGAAAGAGACACAAGCAACCTGTTATATAATACATGAGACAGTCAAAAGAAATTGGTTTATTGGATTTGCTGACAGCGATAAACCAGTTTTTAGGGTGTTATTCCCCAAAAAATTAAAATTCGTATATGGTTTAATTTTTTTTTAAATTTTTTATTAAAAATCTCTTTTCGCCCCTTAAAATTTTATAAGTTTCTTCTAAAGTTTTATAAGTTCACTCTCTAACATAAAGTACTGCATCCGCCTCAGGTTCTAAACCCAATAAAGATGGCAATGGAGAAAGAAAAAGGGAAATGTCTTAGGTAGAGAGACTTAACATGTATGGTTGGGTTGCTACTTGCTGTGCATATCTTGGTTTACTTTTGCTTGCCTGCCTTTAAAGATAGCTACACAGATTAAAAACCGAAGGCAAAGGTAGCCCACTTCCTTCAACAAAACACTCCACTTTGAGTATAACAAAGCTTGCGTTTTCAATATTGTTAGTTCGCCCAACTACCGGGATTCCTCTGTCTGCAAATGCGCAGAAATGTTTTTAATGTTACAATTGACAACATTAAGGTGATGAGACTCCTGTCTTCAAATATTACAAGCAGATTTAGTGAATATTCTATCTAGTCAAGTAAAAAAAAAAATAGTTGAGTTGATTAATCCTATTGTACCATTCGAATTTTATTTGAAATTTTTTCGAGTCGAGTTGTTCGCTATTCAAATTTAATTGTAAGTATTTATGATGTTACGATACTGATTAGTTCTAATTTAAACAAATTTCTTTAATATATACAACTATATACATATATATACATATCTTAGTATTTTTTACAAGCGCGAGTAATATTTATAATGATATTTGATAAATCAAATATCATCCAAAATTATATTATATATTTATAATACAATTTTTTAAAGATGAGATTTTGAGATAAAAATATTAATGAGAGTATAGAGAAGTCAAAGAATTAATGTAAAAAAAAATAGTTGTAAAGAATTACAATTAAATGACTAAAATCTAAAAAAAATACCCAAGCAAATTTTATAACTCAAAATTTATTTAAATTTTTTCAAATTAAATCAAATTAAATCAAATTTATAAAATTTAAATCAAACAAAGAATTATAATTTTTTTGAGTCGAATTAAACCCTATACCCTCCTAATTCCATAACATTGTAGTCAACATCTTGAATCACAGAGCTTATTTATTTAATTAACGCTAGGAACAGGAAAGCTATGGTTGGAACTTGGTATGTGTCATAAATTTTGAGATGGTGCAATGCAACTCAGTCGACCAAGACACATGGTATGGGATCATGGGAGCAGCGTGGTTAGTCAAATAAAATCAAGTGCTTCTTTAATGATTCCATCAGTGGTGACGTGGATAAGGTGCAGTCGAAGCTAGCCACCAACAGTGATTTTCTTGGGGTCCATGCCCTTCAGTGTAAGGGGTCACCGCACCATTTCTTGCATCCATCTCCATTTCCTTTTATTATAATGGATGGAATATGCATACTTCTATGCAAATTATTTTGTATTAATAATGTCACTGTCACAACTTATATTAATATTATTATACCTCCGCCTATAACTATCATATTTCTGTCCACAATTATTATACCTCTGCTTATATTCTTAAGACCCTTAGTTTCCACCTCATGCTTCAGCATGTAAAATATCATGGTCTCCAGAATTCTTATTTTCGATCTAAGGGACCCATGCCTCCATATTCGATATGACAACCATCAAATTTATCTGACATACCAGTCAAGTTTATTGTCTGACAATTGAGTCTAACCCTTCCAACCCACGTGACCATACTGAAAAACCTATTAACTTAAAATTAGACCTACTTTTGCCAACTCATCAATAACGATCACTAGGCATGACTCCATCCCATCGAACAATGCCATCTGGTTATAAATACTCGTGGTGCTGAAGACAACGAGCAAGACTGACACCCTTCATCTTATCCCACACCAGCTTTTTTCACTTCATTCCGATCACCGTCTTTGGCTCTTCGACCATTTCAGAATGGGTGAACCACTGTCTCTACCCCTTGTTCGGTGTCTGATATTTTTGACATCAACGAATATAAAAATTATTTTGTATTAAAATTAGGTCAAATTATTATTTTAGTTCCTTTGTTATGTTCATATTCAACAAATCTAATTCATATATTTCAATTTAACATAATTTAGTACTTCTATTAAAACCATAATTTAAATTAGGTTAAGGGTTCAAATTTTGACGTTGTAAATAGAGAAAAATGGGTTGGGAGGGTCATCCCTTTATTGGGTCTCTACAGAACCGAATCTGGATTAGTCGACCAATGAGTAAGGGTGACAACGGGGCGGGACGAGGATGATTTTGCAATCCCCATTCCTTCCGCAACAATTGCAGTTATGGTTTTAAGGAATTCCCATAAAATAATTTATAGGTTTTTTCGTCCTCATACCCTCCTTACGCGGATCTCCGCAATTTTTAGGAAATACACATCCTTAAAAAAATAAAACTCGTTACTTTACTAGCCAAAATATATGATCAATTTTAGTTTACAAGTCACAAATTAATTACACTTAAAAATATCTAAATATTAATACATTAAAAAAATCCAACATTAGACCTCTAAAATTACAAACATTAACAATAATTTTAGTTTTGCTAACAATAAACAGACTATTTTAAAACTATAATAATAACTTAACAAGTAACAATTTCTTGGGTATATGGTAAATGAGATGTAAGCTTTTTTAAAAAAAATTATGTAAAATATCGGGAACATTGCGGATATTTCAGAGATTCTCACAAGAATCGAGTAAGGTTAGGGGATCCCCGGTGTGAATATAAAAATCCTTGTCCCCATCCATGTAACACCCTCGACCTGGATGTCACAATTGGGCCTCAAGCCCAACCCAAAGATCGTAAAAAAATTCTCAAACTGGGTTTAGCCCAACAAGGTATTTTTTAAAACATTTAAAGCCCACAGTTGAAAATATAGTTAAATAATTTAAGTCGATACAAGGAGCTCCACTTTAATTTAAAACGTTTAAACATTTAATTTGATTAATACAATTTCAAAAGAAAGATTTACAGATTCGACCACGTAAGGTCCTATGAATATATAGCCCACTAAATACAAGTATCGTACTCTAAAAACCTTCACATGCTGGAATCTCGTATTGATAGTGCTCCTCGATCTCACGATCCGACGATCAACCTAAGCATGAAAACAACGATTCCGAGCATTGAGCTTACAAAGCTAAGCAATATACATCTACTCTACTATACTTCATGCTAATCATAAACATAAGCATGCAAGCTAGTACGAGCAATAAGGATAGACAAATAAACATATGGATATACCATTAGTCGCCTAAACGCATGCTCTCAACATAGCAACACATCATACATGGCACACAAGGCCTAACCATACTCAGGATCCCACCAGATCAACTGAGCAAAAACACACAAAGTCATACCACAAACCTGGAATGAGGCCCGGTGTCACACAACATTGGGAACATACATCCGACATCTCTAACCATGGTGTTGCAACACGCTCTCTAGGTATCCGGATCCCAACAATCAAGGTACTCAACCAACCAAGTGTCCAAACAGCATACAACATGGACTCGGTTACCACACAACACACAGTAATAATATGATCCACCAAGGACCCCTACGGTTGCTATTACCATCAAGTCACCCAACTTTACCCAATTATTAATTATCATGGAAGTGTACATTAATCACCCTCATTAATTATCTCTATTAATCTATTTTATCTCATTAATATTCTACGTCAGTTTCTATATTTTTATTAGCATTATAGATTATTTCATTCAATTTATACATATACTCGAACACGAGTATCGATGCAATACCTTTAGGTACCCGTACTCATACGTGTACCGATATTAATATAGCTCACTAGAATTCCTCAATTTCTACAAGTACCAGTATGGGTCAACCAGTACCGATATTGCCCTTAAACGCGTACTGGTACAGTTGAAGCTTATACCGATACCCTATATACGAGTTCACACCATTTTTTGAATTACAGATTCACAAAACTTTATTCGATCTCTAAAGCTTATAAAAGTCACTAGGGTTTGTTTACTAATACATTTAATCATTTAATATTAATTATCGGCTTCATGATCATTTACTCGAATATTACCAAATATCAGTCCATTTAATAATTCCCATTAATTTCCGTCAATCAAATTGAACAAGCATACAAAGCATCACAATTTATCAACCAACCAATCAATCAATCATCAAATACTCATACGGGCATCTCAAACGACCCTAAACGGTCTATAAAGCATCAACATGCATCTTATAATTATTGATTCTTATAATATCTGTCTTTACTCATGCTTATTCATCGTCGACCTATTTTATAGATACTAACACGCAAAGCGATCATATTTATAATGCTCATGAAGCAGTAAGAGTTCGAGGTGTACCAACCTTAAGCCAAAGCGATAAATCCCCCTCCAAGCTCATCTAAGCGGCCTTTTAATTCCAATATTCGAGTCTACAAATTCCTCGGATAAAACAAATACGAATACATAATCCATTTTCTACTATCGAACTACTTTAGGGGATAAAACGCGTAAAAACAGCTTACAGAGTTCGAAATTGGAAAAATGGACTATGTCAACGAACTCAGAATGTCGAGAAACCCCTGGTAGGGTTCCTCAGAAAAATCAATACCGGCGACGGTCAACGGTGGCTGACGACACGGCTGGCGAATTGACTGTAGCTCGGTTGCGACTCGGCTTGGGTTAGCTAGGCTGGCCCAATGGCTCGAGTCGATATTGCTCCCCACGTAGCAGAACGTCGCCCACGCATAGGGGCGACGTGTGGTGGAGAGGGCGACGACTTTCAATGTCCGGACGGTGACGGCGAAGCCCTATTCTGACTCTCTCGATGCCGGTGGGCACGATGGCGGTCTCGACTTTTTATTTTGAGCTCTTGAACCTCATCAACTAGAAAACCCGAAACTTCTTCTCACTTACCTCCTCCGACGGTGACTCCGATGGCAGTATCGTTGGTACTAGCGAACTCATCTCGACAAGATGAACACAATAGCGGTGAAGGTGTCGACAACAGACGACCAGATCTCCGAGATCGAAGTTTGAATCTCCCCCAACGCTTTCTCTCTTATTTTCCTTTTTCTCTCCCTTTCTAACATATCCTCTTCCCCTTTTCCCTATTCTCATCCTTTTTAAAATTCAAACCTATTTTCACAAACATAATGAGCGCAACTAAATTCTTAACTTGGATAAACCCATGCCAATTTTTTCAATTGGGCTCCCAACATAAAGGCCCACTACCCAGGTTCGAGACCCTATTTGCTAACCCGGACTTCGGGTTGTTACAATCCACATTCGAGCTTCGAGAATAAAATTTTTCCCATCCCCGTCCCTATCCCTGTGGGTGCATATTTCGATTATTCTTCATCCCGTCGGTAGGATCCCCACGATTTTTTGTATTTTCTGCACCCGATTGTCACCCTAGCAATAAGTCTGATATCAATGATTAAAAAAAATAAAAAAGTATAAAACCAAATTCAAATTTAAAGTTAATATAGATCAACTCAAATTTGGTAGAATTTGAGGGGACCTTTTTAAAAAAAAATAATTTGAGGGGACCCTTAATCCACTTAATTTTTTTAATGGGGACCCTTAATCCACTTAATTGTTTTCATTGTTACCTAGCTTTACCATGAATTACGTAAAATAAAGTTGCAATGCCCATGGAATTAAAGGGAGGAGGGGACATTGGTCAAGCTTTCTAGGGGCTAATTATTAAACTATTATCTAATGTTATCTCACAAGAAAGTTAGGGACATTATAACCTTTTTGGTTTCTAATCTATAAGATATGCCCTAATGGGAGGTGAGAAAACATATCAATCAAATCAAAGATTAAAAAGAGATAAAATCAACTTGTTTTGGATAAAAAGTGAATAATACTATGAAACTTGTAAATTAAGGTACAACTGCGGGCACATGATGTCCCTAAAACATCAGATTAGCCTATCCCTTTTGTCACGTGAAATGTTCATATATATATATATGTATATGAATAATTTTTACCTAGGAGAGGAAAAAGAAAAATTTTGCTCCTACTAAATCTTGAGTCCATAACCTAAAAGAAGGGGAGGGTATCAACTTGATAACTTTAACCATTCACTATTACAGTTACACATTTTTATCACTTCAGTAATTAAAACTTTTTATTGTCTTTAACAATTATCTTCTGTCTTCATTTTACTACTACAATTACATTTGAATCTAAATAGGAGCTATCAAACATATCCTCATGAACAAAGATAGATTTAAAAATATTTTTAGGGTACGCACACGTATATTTACAACACAAATTTTTTTTGCATGTGGGTTGGCAGTAGTAAAATAGATAAATAATAAAAGAAATTAGGTTTTTCACGTGCCCCAAGAACCCTTCCTACATCCACCACTATCCATGAAAAGGAGGGCCAAAAATAATTAAACTAAATACTTATGAGGGAAAAACGAAAAATAGTTCTTGAGTAGTGATAAAGCACATGAGCACAATTGTGTTGTACTCCATGAATTTTGATTGTTAGATTTATTTTTTATTTACAAATAAGTCTGCTACAAATATGCCAAGTTAAAAAATATTTATTTTTAAATTTTAAAATCTATTTTAATAGATTGCATAAAATCCCTAAAAATATCGCCCCCATTATCAGCAATCTCACCATCAAACCAGAAAAACCCTAAAACTGAAATTATCTACACGTGATTCGCTATTAACTGATAAGGTATCAAAGACATAACGCGTTTATGTATTTCATTTTAGCTTTTTCTTTAGCGTAAAGTACACAAATGGTCACTAATCTATTCCTAAAATACAAAATGGTTACTAAACTTTCAAAAATTCCACAATAGTCATTAAATTTTAGTTTTTATTACAAAATAGTCATTGGGCCGTTAACTATCGTTAACTGGGAGACGTGACAGTTACAAAATTTGTATAATAACATATTTAATCCTCAATATTTACACATTCAATCAATCTAGACATCAATAATGAGGGTTAAATTAGGAATAAATTGATTAAATATGTCTATGTAGAGGATTAAATGTTATATTATTCAAATTTTTGTAACTGTCACGTCACTCAATTAACAACAGTTAACGGCTCAGTAACTATTTTGTAAAAAAATTAAATTTTAATGCCCATATGTATCATTTGAAAGTTTAATAACTATTTTGTATTTTTAGAGTTAGTTTAGTGACCATTTATGTATTTTACCCATTTCTTTAACATATATGATAGTATCGAAAGAAAATAAAGCTGAAAGTGACATGAAATTCCAGAAGGAGAAGAGGGCCTGGAAACCGTAATGAGCATAAGCGTACACATGAGAGACAACAGAAAGTGCTCACATGATGTTGGTGCTCTTTTGTATGACATGCATAGCCGATGGAAGGGGGCGTGGGGCCCGTACATCTTTAATCCTATAATTTTAACACTTCTCCTTTCATTTGTTTAGGTCTTATTTGCACCTTCACCTAGAAACAAAAGATATAAAATGTATTTTCTTCATTAAGTTTTAATTTATTTAACATAATTTTTGTTATAATATTTAAGAGAATATGAGTCGAAGCAATTTTAAATCCACATTATTTTTCGATTTAGAGGTGTAGAAAGCTATGAATAGTTTAGGTATGTAATATATATAAGGTAATTATTCCATGCACAAGCGCTTGTGAAAATTAGTTTTAAGGTTTAGAGATTTCGTTTAGTGTCTAGTATTTAGGGGTTTAAGTGAACGAGTATTGAATTAAGGGGGTGTGGCTAGAATTAAGGTTTTAGGGTTAAAATTTAGGGTTTATAGGTTAAAACTTAAATCCCTAACCATATTACCCTAAACCTAAACCCTGACCTTTAAACTTTAAATTATAACCTTAAGTTTTAACCATAAATCATAAGTTCTAAACCCATACACTTAAACCCCTAAACCCTAAAACTAAGACACTTGTAAAAACTTTTCGTTTCCACTACCAGTGCATGGGATAGTTTCCCTATATATATATAGGGTTAGGATCCACTTACGCAGTGTAAAAGTTTTTAAGTTTTACACGTTTTTTGGATCGTTGGATGGGGGAAAATGGATGGATGAGATCAACTCATTACTTTTTTTTTCAAGTGATAATCTTCATATATTCTACTATTAATTTCAGCCACTCGTTTCACCTATCCAATAATAAAAAACGTGTAGAACTTAAAAACGTATAAAAATCTATTTATAATACCCACATATATATATATATATATATATATATATATATATATATATATATATATATATATAGGTTAAGATCAGAGGCCGACCGTGGTGGGGACCTGTGAGGCCACGACCCCTCAATTTCTAAAAATTCAAAATTTAGCCCTTTCAATTTCCAAAAATTTTAATTTTCCCTCACAAAACTTTTAAAAATCATATTAAACTTCAAAAATTTTAAATATTTTTAATTAAATTCCTCCCATAATTTTTAAAATTTCTTATTAAGCCTCTCAAAAATTCTAGTTAGACCTCAAGTTTTTGAAAAAAATGCAAATTAAATTGTTTAAAATTTTTGAAAAATCAGTTTAAACCTTTAATTTTAAAAAATAATTTGGTCTCCCCAAACTCTATTACCAAGTTCCGCCACTGGTTATGATCCACTTATACTGTGTAAAACACAATTACTTTTACACTTTTTAAACCGTTGGATGAGGGTAAACGAATGACTAATATTATTTCTTTATTTTTCATGTGGTAATCTTCACATTTCATACTGTTAATCACAATCATCCATTTACCTTTATCCAATAATCCAAAAAAGGTGTAAAACTTTACATGGTGTAAGAGGATCCTATCTTTCTTTATATATATGAGATATGATTTAGTTATATAATGTAAAATTAAGGCTTAAGGGTTTTTTTCCCTGCAGTAATTTCAAATCAGCAATGCTATCCCCTTTTTAATTGCATCAATTTAGCCTCTATAGTATTCTAAGATCAGTAATGTTGCCCATTCGTTTTAATTTCACCAATTTAGCCATCAAACTCCTGAATTGCATCAATATCGCCCTTTGATCGTCATTAACTAATAGAACTGTTATCATTAGTCACTCTTAGCCATGTTAGACACTCTGTCGTTAACTAATTAACATCGTCTGCGTTAGCATCTCCATATATTATTTTCTTTAATAAATTAATGTCCTGCAATAAGATGATGACATGTCAATTTTGATGATATGGAAGTACAATTGACGTGTTGTTTTAAAAATATAATTTTAAAATAAATAAATAAATAATTATAAAACTCTCAATTTGGACAATCATGTCATCAAGACTGACCTGTCATCCCCGATACGACAAAATAGTTGACGATAATAACTGATATGAAAGCATATAGCAACTACATGCACACAATTTAATGGTTCTATTAGTGAATCACACTCAAAGGGCGAGGTTGATAAAATTAAGGAGTTTGATGGCTTAATTGATAAAATTAAAAGGAGAGACAACCTTGTTGATTTTGAAAGACTACGAGGGCTAAGTTGATGCAATTAAAAAGGAGAGACAAAGTCATCAAACTCCTGGATTGCATCAATATCGCCTTTTGACCGTCATTAACTAATAGAACTATTATCATTGGTCATCCTTGACCATGTCAGACACACTGTCGTTAACTGATTAAAGTCGCCTGTATTAGCATATCTAGATATTATTTTTTTTAATAAATTAATGTCCTCCAATAAGATGATGCGTGTCAATTTTGATGATGTGGAAGTACAATTGGCGTGATTTTTTTAAAAAATTGTAATTTTAAAATAAATTAATAATTATAAAACTCTCCCTTCGAACTATTATGTCATCAAAGTTGACCTGTCATCACCGACACAATAAGATAGTAGACAATAATAACTAACATGGAAGCATATAGCAACCACATGCTCAAAATTTAACAGTTCTATCAGTAAATCACAGTCAAAGAGTGAGGTTGGTAAAGTTCAGGAGTTCGAGGGCTTTAGTAATTTTTACTCGCCTAAATTTTGTCAAGAGGTTGATAAATTTAGCGGTTCTCTCAAATCATGCCTCCTCGCCTAAAATTTTCCGGTTTAGTTATTTTTAGGACCCTGCCAAATCTAAAATTAGTGAAAATAAGCATTGACTCCCAACTTTTTGATTTAATTAATTTTAAAGACCTTTTAATTTTGAAAACAATGAAATTAAATCCTAACTCCTTTAAATTTTGTAATTTATTCTTTTTATGAACTTAATACTTTCAAAATTAAACAATTTAATCTCTCATGCTTCAGTCCTAATTTGTCCCTATATATATGTTTAGAGGTGTTGGAATTCATCCTTATGAAAAAAGGTAAAGTAAAGTTTTCAATTTTATCATTTTTGCTTTAATGTTTTCTTATATTTTTAATTGTAATCCAGTATGTATATTGTAACTTTTAATTCCTTATCATTATTTCATATCAAATGAGAAGAAAATTAAAATAATTGAAGATTTTTTTAAAAAATTATTCCCTAAAAGACTTCGGGGCAGTCATCTTTTTGTATTTTTGTCTTGGAAAAGAAAAGCTTAGTTATCTGGTAGTGCATGAAGTTGGGCATAGGCTGGTTGAAACTTTTACGCCAATATGAAATGGATTTGGTTTAGCTCATTGCGTTTGGGCTGTTAGACTTTTGAGCCTATCCACATTCCTTCATATTAGACTCCTTCATAAAGTTTTTGTCCCTTCCAAATTTTAAATTTAAAAGCTTAATAGATAATTTTTATTCTCAATGTTTAATTCTAACTTCGTCCCTGAATATGATAGAATTGTATGAATATTTTAAAATTTATAAAATACAAATTGTAATACAATAAACCATACCAAACGGTAGTTACGGTACACAAAATTGCGGTTCTAGCAGCCTAGGAAATTAACGCTGGCGTTTTTAAGTGATAAAGGTTGTAAGCATTAATAGTAGATGTAAGAAATTGAATCCGAGGATTGTCTGAAAAAGATGTTTTTATGTACATGCATTAACCTAAATAGCTTAAAAAAATGACAAATACACGTGATATCATGTTTATCGGCTTATTAACTTCAAAAAATTTAAACAATTTTTTTTAAGATGCAAGAAATCAAAGGGACCTGATAGGATAAGGAAAAAGTTTTATTGGCTAATTAACCAGTTTTACAGCATTGATTGCTATGTCTAGGAGACAAGAATCCTCTCCCGCTTATTGGTTTTTCTTTTTGCCGCAATACTAAAAAAATCAAATCCTAAATTTCAATTCTAATTTTAAAATTATAAACCCTAAATTCTATATGTTAAAAATATACCCTACATTTCAATACTCTAAATTTTAACCTTAAACTATAATCTTAAACTCTAATTCTAAATCTTAAATTTAATATTTTAATGGTGAGACATAAATAAAAACACCGAAAAAGAACAACGATTACATGTAACTTAGAAAAGAGCATGAAGCTGCTGAATTTAAAAGAGCAAACATGGTCATAGATTCAAAATAGAAGACAGATTACGCGTAGCCTCCCCTAGGGTGTGATATTGTTCAACCTACACAAAGGAAAGGAGCTTCGGAATTGGCTTTCAATGCAGCAAACATAGATGAAGCATATAATAAGGAATGTGCTTGACCATTTTACACATGTGACATACCTTTAAATTCGTAAGAGACCATTGGCTTCGAAGTTGGGTTCAAAAATTAGCAATTTCTAATCTATCTGCTTATATAACGCATGTTCAACCATTTGAGGCTCGTTCTAGGATAATTTGTGATGGTGACTTGTTTAACTATACCATGCAGCTCGAGCTAAATATTGAACACGTAAGAGGTGTACCTATTCGAATACTTGAAATATAACGCATTGATGAGACGTGTATAATGTAATAGACTTGGAAGCCTGGCAAGCCACCAGCACAACAAATCACCGAATTACCTTATTGGGGTTTAATTATAAAATTGCCCTTGAGTGTTAAAATGACCAAAATTCTCTTTTAAGCAAAATTGACTATAACTCTCCTGATATATCTGAAATCTTGATTGATCCTGATTTACCCAAATTCCCAAAATCTATCTTGATATATCTGAATTTTTACATAGTCATGATATACTGGAAATTTTGAATGATCTTAGAGTATAATTCCTGAATACCTGGATAAAGTTGATAGTTATTGAATTCCTTCGAATATGGTTCTTGATTCTAAAATCAATCTAGAATGGACTTTAGTTCAGTGTCTCCTTTATGTGATTAGCAAAAACCCCTGAGTGATAAATTGGACCATCTAGTGTGTCCCATATTTACATGAATGATCTCTATGATTGGAAACCAGTCTATCTATTTTGATCCCAAGTGATCTTGTTATCTGGAGTAAAAACATGACTTTTGGTTCTTAATTTTTTGATACAAGTATACCCAATTTATGGGTCTTGATACTTCGGTTCTACTGATTAAGCATCTGCATGTATCCTGAATTCTTAACATACTGCTGCTAATTACTAAGATGACTGTTACCGTTCAAACTTTTTTCTGGGTATTGGGATATTGACTAAAACTATAGGTTCAACCCTGATCAGGCTGGTAATTCTGCTTGTATTTGGTTCCTATTTTGGCTAGGGTAATTCTGCCTGTATTTGTTTCATATGCTTCAGCTAGGGTAATTCTGCTTATATTTGGTTCCTATACTTTCGGCTAGGGTAATTCCGCCTGTATTTGATTCCTATGCTTTGGCCAAGGTAATTTCGCTTGGACCTAAGGTATTTCCTTAGGATGGCATCTACGCTCATTGGGCCTGGGTTAACTCCTTATAGATGCAGTTCTAGGGAATTGCATACTAGAGTTCTGTTGGAGGGTAGTTAGGTTGATACTAAATTTTTCCTGCCTCTTCCTTTGCCTCTGTCAAAATTCTACAATTGTCGAAAACTTTCTATCTATCTTCTCGATATGCGATTGTTGGGATACACTAAACCCCTAGCTCAATTCCTGTAAAATATCTCTCATTTCTAATTATTCTGGATTATAGAATGCCTGACTGCTATTCAGAAGTTTAAGTATTGAGCAACCATGTTGCCTCTGAGTATGGCTTAATACGAGATTCTATACCAAAATGGGAATCTGTTGATGCCATGAACTTTATTTCCGTTCTATGCTTTACCTTATACCTGCATGTTAACTATAGCATCTCTTGGTAGTTTTGTATTACTGTGCTTTTTCAAGCTCACGTTATTTTTACCATCGCAGGTTACAAGAAATCTATCATGATATAGTGACCGACATTAGTGTTTGGAGTTCTCTCGGCGTTGCTTTTGAAGTACGACACTAGTACAGTTAGTGGGCATATATGTAGTATATTGTTTTATGTTAGTGTCTGTAATATACTTTCTGAACAACTGTTATATGTTTAAATGATTTTTTGAAATGGTATTTTAAACAGAATTTTGTTTTACAGATTTAAATATATATATATATATAATTACTTGGGTTTTTACAGTGGGTAGCTTATATGACCCGATTATGACACCTCAGATCGGATCGGACTACCCGTATCGGTCTGAGGGTGTTATAAGTGAACCTCATTCGTGCATAAGTGCGTGGAAGATTTATCCTTGCCCAATCATTGGCTGAAGCTAGAGCCCTCCTCCAACAACATTGACACATCTCGTTTGCATATACACATCGCTCGAAAAACACTTTTGCACACTAGGCTTTTATTGAATCTCAATGTACCTATTTTTAATATGAATGCCCTGATTGTATATCCAATGTTGTAATTGATGATGCTATTAATGGATAATATTAGTGGGTACTCATTTCCCCCTTAAGGGTTTGCATTGAGTTCTCTAATGTTGATTGTAGAAGGGGGTTTTAACGAGGCTTGTATTTCTTTAAAAAACAAGGTCTATGCAAGTAGGTTGTCCCTGTGAACCTAGATATTGTGATCTTCAATCAACTAGGTAGGGTTTTCCTTCACATATCGCTTTAAGTTTTTATGGGATTTAGTCACATTCCTTTCGATGTTTTTTAATCAGATCTTAATTTAAGCCTTTAATTAGCGTATCCATAATGTTTCTTTTGATTTTACAAAATCAATAGAGATAAATGTATTTGAGATCGATTGTGTAGCGGTATTGTGTCGACGACGTATGTGTCTTAACTTACCATGATACATGGCATGTGATTTGCCAATTGTTTCTTGGTTATAACAATATATGCATTGTAACTACTCGAATTTCAAGTTAACGGAATGACGTTGACCTGAATCTTGGGCTTTAAGTATTGGGTTTAGTATATCACCTTACTGGGTCAAGAAAGAGATAGTTTTGGGCTCTAGACATAGTCTATGGGTTAAGCATGTGACTAAACGGTGACAAGGGAGTTTTTAGAGGCACCAAGTGAGCATTGCACTTAAATTTTAAAGAAAAAAGCTAAACCAACTTATCTCCCATTGGCTTGGACGGTTGGGCATGGGGAGACATATCACCTTCAGTAATTCATCTTTTTCCTCTAAGAATTTCCACCCTCTCTCTCCTCAAGAACATTCATAGTTTTGCAATGTAAAGATTTAAACTTTCACATTCAATCATTCAATCCGAGATTCAAGTTTTGAATAAGATTTAAACTTTCACATTCAATCATTCAATCCGAGATTCAAGTTTTGAATTTGTTCATATACTCTTAAAGATCTACATTTTAAGATAAGGATTATTAGAAATGGTGGTAAGATGAAAAATGAGTCTTTAATGGTTTTTTGTTGGGGAGTGGTTCTAGGATGGATTTCATGTAGTAAATTCGTTTTAAGGTTTATTTCTAATCATTTGGAAGTGTAAAAACTTGTTTTTACTCATTGATTAGTGAAAGAAGAGGGTGAATCATCTAACACCAAGGGTAGAGGATTTTTGTTCTTTAAGGAATGTGCTTGAGCATTTTACACCGGAGCCATACCTTTAAATTCGTAAGAGACCATTGGCTTCGAAGTTGTGTTAAAAAAATTAGTAAATTCTAATCTATCTGCTTATATACTCCTACATATGATACGATCAACTCCAGAAGACACTATTAACTCAAGAAAGGGCACACGCAGATAGGCTTCTTCAACCAATACGAGACACAAGGAGAAAAATAGAAACTTCTATAGGTTTATATGGGTGGTCTGATCTTCAAAAAAGTTATTTTATGATGGCAGCTTCTTCAGTTGATGTAATGTTTATCATGGTTGTTGATTCAGGAGACAAAATTAAAGATGTCGAGTATACAAAACCTTATTCATCGAGGCCATCGAAAAAAGTGGATCACAAAATTTTGTGCAAATCTTAGCCTATAACACGTCTATTTTCAAAGGTGGAAGTGTATTTATTGAATCAAAATTTCATCATACTTTTTGGAATTCTATGAAAGAAATTAGAGCACCAATTCTTTTATACAAGAAGATAAGTGGAACAAATTGTTATCTCATATACTCGGATTTATTTTTTGTACATTCGAATCTTTGCTTGCTATCTCAAAAGAACGAAGAGTACAAAAAGGTGTTAGAAGTAATGTAGTAATAATCCAATGAAATTGTAGAATATAGTAAAGAAAATAAGGAATATAAAGAAATCAAACTACAACATAAACATAATACTATTCTGTCGGGTAGAATTGAGAATTAAAAATTAGAAGAAGAATTTTGTTCAGGCATATATGAGCAGTTTTCTTAAGACATATTCAACCTCTTCTCGGTGCTTTGAGTAACGTTGAACGTATGTCTCCTAGAATACAACAACAAACGGTCACATTAGTAGCACAATAATAGTGATCAATCAAACACAATCTTACCTTTCTCTATTACCGGAAGGAATGAATTTAGAAGGAATTTTTTACATTGATTTTTTTATGATGATATGGCTTGGAAATCTCAACATGGCTTTATAGAAGAGAAAATGAAAGAAGAGATTAGACCGATTCATGAAGAATTTTATTGAAAAGTTAATAGATATAAATGAATAGATATAATAAATGAAAAGATGAAATATTACACCAAAAACAATAAATTTATTCACCAAAAGATACAATTGTTCTTCAAGAGATTCAATTGTTCAGCAAGACACAATTGTTCACCAAGAGAGAGAACTTTTGAGAATAATAATTTGATTTGACTAAAATTTGATAGGTCTATCTAGACCCAACCGGTCATGGCATCAGGTAATCAGTCCATATTACATTACTGGGAATCCTAATAACTAATAATGGAATGGTGGGTTGTTAACAATTTTAATCATAATTTTAAATTTTATACGAATTGGTTTTCAAGTCTGAATTAGTGTTGTGATGCTTACTGACATTGGTATGAATTAAAGACATTCATTGAATTGTGTGTTGTTATGAGCATTCTTTATATTAAAGATTAAATGGTTAAAACAATAATAGACATGATTAGTAGTGTATGCGGATAATATTTGGAACTAGAGGATAGTTGGTAAGTGAATGAATATTATGCTAGATAATCATTAAACTAGTGTGCTCAGAAAGAAATATTTTAATCGTTAAAAGTCTTTGTATGAACATTTATGAAAATAAATGATTATTTATATCATTTCTATGTATGTCGTAGATAATTAGCATAATTTTATAGTCAGCAATGGATTGAGGGGTGTAGAGGCGGCGATCGCTCTCCTTAAACAATTTATATTCTTTTAATTTTTTTGAAAATATTAGTTTAAATCTCTAACTTTCTTTATAGTTTTATGATAATTTAATTTCGCACATCTTATATTTCTAATATAACTTTTTAATTGCAAGCACCTTTTCACAATAAAATCTCGCGTTTGTACCTGCTTATATCGATTCCTTGCGTGAATTAGAATTGCATGTTGTCGATCACCACTGAGTTGTTAGTGGCTCAACGACAGAGCTTTTATTCTGTGCACAGATCACAAATGGAGTTAAGAGAAATTGTTGACAGTAGCTCGCTATAGGATTTCGCTCTATTATTTAAATTGTAAACTCTTTTCCTTTTAACTACCCATTTAGTACCTAACATTCACCCGTGTTTCTATTTTTGTAACTCACCTATTTTTTTTTAAATGGTATCTAATGTTACGTTTTGTTTCTATTTTGATATCATGTCGTTTTAAAATTATCGACATTTTGATTAGAAGTGAGAAAATCAAATGTGACATGTTGACTAGGAGAGAGAAAATTACAAGTAATAGACTGCCACGTCATTTTATCTCTCCTAGTCAGCTTGCCACATGTTATTTTTATGATTTTATTCGACGTGGCAAGCTGACTAGGAGAGAGAAAATGGGGTCAGAGTCTACCACATGTGATTTTCTCTCTCATGTTAGCATGACGTTAATTTTTTAATGGCATAGTACCAAAATAGAAAGAAAACATAGCGTTATGTACCATTTTGCTAAAAAAAGGTGGGGTAGAAAAACAAAACACAAATAAATGTTGGGTATTAAATGTGTAGTTTACCCTTGTTTTTACATAGGACATGAATTTAGGACATGTCTAAGTGTCGAAAGGTTGTTAATTGGATGACTTGTTGATTATGGTTAATCACATGTATAATTAGGAATGAATGATTGGAGTTTGTCTTACAATTACATGTTTAGTGTTAATTGGTAATCGAATTACTAATGATGATATGTTAATTTGAAGTTTAATTTTAAATGAGTTAGTAAAGACCTTTCACTAATAAAATCCAGTTTAAATGATTCTTTGGTGTTCTTGAGGCATATTTATGACCTAATTGAATTGAATGCTTAATGATTATGACACTTGCCATTGATCGGATTGATTGCTCAATAAAATCAAATTTTTTGAATTGCCTCTAATTTAGGGTTAGGATATTAGAAATAGTTAATTTCTACTTTTTTAAAATTACTCATATATTTACAGTCGACAGCTAAATTTGAGAAGCTATTTTGATTTTGTGGAGGAAAAGAAAATTTGTGTAAGAAGCTTAGCAATATTTCAAACCTTTATGGTAGTCTCCTAGCAAGGAACGTTAAAAACTATGTTGATTAAGTCTTAATGAAAACGTTTGATTTGGTCCAAGTTGTAATCCAATCCAGTTTAGAAACATAAACGTCAAGGCTTTGGATTCATAGAAAAGAAATAATTCACAAGTTAATGATGTCCTTTCAAGAAATGTCAAGTTGGGTAGCTAAAAAAGGAAATTCAGGGTTTTAGCCTTCGACAACAGTGTGAACTTTTATCTTTATCAGATACGAAAAGTTGGGCAAAGTTTAGTTTGGGATTTTTTCTTTTCAGCTGGCTCAGCCACACAACAGGTTAAAAGATGATAATCTACTTATCTTGTTGAGTTTTTTTTTCTTCTGGGTGATGATAAGATCCCCCACAGTCCAGCCAAATGAACTACCTAACTTGGATGTGCATAAAGAATTTACAGGCATGGTTCCCATCACAATAAAATATTCTTTGGTCCACTTATTTAATGCCTAATAATTCATTTTCAGGCCCCATTAGGACCTCAAATGGAAGCATCCAATTGCGAATTGCCTGTTATCAACACCCAAGCCTGAGTAAATGCTGCCTGGAAAAGTTATTGTCTGGTTCAATGCTCTGGTTTTCATGCCTCAAATTACCAATGAGTTGCTGAGGATTTCGTCAAGTTTCAAGCAAATCCTGGAAAGGGGAAACTCATCATTTCGTTTCAAAACCACAATTATTTATAATATCACAACCTAAATGTCACCTAAAATATGCTATCTCATAATAATATTTCACTTTTTTTCAGGGAAATTGTCTCCTCTTTGAGCAATAAACATCTTGTCAGCTGATGTGTCACCTATGACTTTCCTTTCCTCTTATCACTTTGCATTCCCCCATACGAGAAAAATGCATATTCCGTTTATAAGGTTTCATCTCCAAAGTCCAACCAACTAATTAGAAACCAAAGCCTTTGGCAAGTGCCATCATTTGAATCTTTGCTGCTTAATCAACCTGCAAGGCTGCAACTACCCATCATTGGGACAAGTTTCAGATGCTTAAAAGTGGACCCCTCAACTGGAACGTGTCTTCATAAAACTCTAATAACATCTTGTTAGCAATTCCATGTGATCAACAAAAGGACATATTTTTGTTTCAGTCCCTTTATTATGCTTAAATTTGAGTTTTAGTCTCTACTCGTTAATTTCCTTTAATTTAATTTCTCCATTTTCCACATTATTTTTTATCCATTACTTTCCACTGCACGAGTCTCACCATTCATGTGTGTACGACCCATTTATGAATTATACAAGTAAAACTCATGTCACCATTTTTAAACAGAATATGTTGCTGATACGTGGTGATTTTGAACATGTACAACAGAAGAGACTGCACAGGGTTCTCAAAAAAAATTATCAGAATGAGGTAAGTTAAATGCTTGTAAGGGAAAAATAAAAGATTAATTATGGACTAGTGACAAATAACACAGAGAAAACATAATATTGTTACACTTTATGGATTTTGAGTCATATTATACTATTTTTTATTCAAAAATCAGTCTACCACACATACAATAAATCAACAAACATTGAGCAAACACATTTGGCCGGTTGGCCAAGTTGCTAATCTTTGTTCCCTCGTATTCCCTTAGGTCATGGGTTCTAGACTCACTAGGAACACTCCCCTTCCTTCCCCTAGAGTTCCCCTTTCCCCCCTCTCTAGGTAGGATTAGGATTAGATTTACGATTTGTCAAAAAAAGTCAACAAACATGTAGAAAATTTTAACTTGAGAGGCTCATTTTAATAAATTGCACAAAACCCTTAAATCCTTGACTTGTCTCTGTGTGGATAAATAGTATAAGTGTAAGGACTAATTCCTAAATTTTGATATAATAAAGGAACCAAAATCATAAATTCATAATCTGACCTAAAGAAAACTATTGACAAAAGCACTCCTACTGCTATCAAGATCATGAAATCACCTCCTTAAGGAAAAAACCCCCATCAATTATTGATCTTTGAGTTTGAAATAAACAATCAAAACCCAAATTGGCATCAAGAATGATCCCAACTAATGTAAAGTCAACGGTTAAAACAGCCCTTTAGAAAACAGACTATCATGTTTGCACTCCACCAAGGGCAAAAGGATCAATTTAGCCCTTCAAATCTGCTGAAATATCCGATTCCTCTATATCAACTTTTACCTTTCACAATCTCAAGCATTTAACCCATCCAAAGACCACCCTCCATCTATAAAAGCTTGAATCACAGATTACAAACCAATGCAAGTGATGGAGTGAAGAAACAATAAATCACACAACTACTACCACTAATTCCCTACTGTGTTTTGTCTGCAAGCTATTAAAGTCAAGGTTGAAGGGCATTTCCGGCATTACAGCAGAATTAGTTGCTTGCTTTGGCTATACTGTCACCACTAGTTGCTTAATGTCTTCATCTCCATATTGATAAACTCCACACCTGCCCCTTTAAAGCTGAACAAAATTCAACTCCCTTCACGTTCTTCTTCACATCATCTCCTTTTGCCTTTCGCCGTCCATTAAAACCATGAAAATCCGTATCCCCAAATTCTCATTTGTGTTCTTTATGATCATACTGGCAGCCTCTGTCCACCTCTCGAGTTGTCGTTTCATCCAAAGAAGCCTGAGTAATGAAGCTGAAGAAACAATGAACGCAGAGTTCCCCACATGGCATTCCCCTGCAGAGTCTCCTGAGGAATCCAGAGCTGAAAACAGTCGACCAGTTTATCAGGTTTCTTATCGAGCAGTTCCTGGGGGACCAAACCCCCTTCACAATTAATTTAATCTTATCCTTTCTTTGCAGATCTTAAATATGTATTGAGAGGTATACAATTTGGCATCTTATACTTCAGTTTTTGGGGATTTCATTTCCCCCATTTTCTTGAAAAATATGTGTAATTAATAGATATAGTTTGAGAAATAGAAACAGCAATTGTGAACTTTTGTAATGTAAAGAGCAGATTTTTTCCCAGAGAAATCTGCAGTGGTATGGAGCATATACTTTTTTGGAGATTATATTTGTTATGAATTATGAATTACAAACAAATGGGGGTATTAAATTGAAAATGATCTAAAATACTAATATTTTAAGGAATTGGTTGAATTGTTTTATCATATCATCCTGCTAACTCAGTTTTGGATTTATTATTTTATCACGTTTAATGTGATTGGTGAGGCAAATTTGGCTCTTCATTTTAAAAAAATAAAAATAAAAATAAAAAACAGAAAAAAACAAGGTTTTAGTTGGTAATACAAGTATCTTCATTGTGTATTGCCTAAAGGACTAGACCCAAATTTTGTTGGCTCTCTTTGTTGTTACTTTCATCACTATAAAAAAGGAGGAAATGGAAAGTTTTTGCTATTACTGAGTATGATAAAGCAGTACCACCAAAACTTCAACCTGACACATAAAAATATAACGACCAGTCAATGGGACCTCAAAATCTCTGAATTTCAAATTTAAAGAAAAAAAATACCCAAAGAGAAAATCAATGTTTTTTTTCTTCTGTTAAATAATTTCACAAGAAAAGAAGTCGGTACGTCTAAAGCATGTTTGGAAAGCTGTTGGCATTACGATTAAAGTATAATGTCAAAAAATATCTCTAATGTTTGGCGAATAATTATTTTGGTTCACATTTATTTTTCTTGAAGTAATTTAACCTTCAACGTTTTATTTTGGGTCAAAATGACCCCTCTGCGGTTAAAAATTGTTAGTCAATTAACGGTAAACATATTGAAATGGCGTGGCAAATCTACATGGCAATGCACGCTGACACGACAGTGTCATTTCAAACCATTTACCGTTAGTTGACTCAAAATAAAATATTGATGATTAAATTGTTTTTTAAAAAATAGAGGTTAAAATAAATATTCAGTCAAACATTAAGAACATGTTATATTTTGACTCAAATTCTAATTCGTAATTAAGTTGGGTTTTATTATAATTCTAGTGGTTGAAAATTACTTGGTAATTAGTGTTTACTTTAATGAGTAAATATCTATTTTAGGTAGGAGATCTTATTGAATAAGGTTTCTTGGTGACAAAGTATTTGAGTCTATAAATATAGACTAGGTTTAACCTTTTGAATTATGAGAGAATGAGAGTTACAGAGAATTATTCTCTGGAGAGATGTAACCACTTTTAGGTTCTCTACAACTATTGTGCCTTCGTTGTAGAGATGTGTATTGTAGGGATGTTGGGAAGAGTGTTTTGGTTCCACCGGGTCATGAGATTTGTACACCGGGTTTTGAGATTACATGGGCTATCATGTATTTGTACTCTTCGGGTTCTCTACGTTATTAGTGGATTAATTTCTCTCGTTTGTGGAGGTAGGCTATGCTGAATCACGTTAAATCTTGTCTCCTGTTCATGTCTTGGTCTATGTCGTTATTGCTTTGGTTATTTTGCCGCATAACAAATTTCTAACAAATGGTATCAGAGCTATGGTCCGAGTTGTGCGATTATGGAGGAATTTTTGCTGCGGATTTTGCGGTGCGATGTTGGAGATATGCCAGATGAGTATTGCTGCAACGAGCTTTCAGTTGCAGGGAGAGTAATTCTCAAAACTTAACGGTGCTTCAACGGATACTACGTAAGAATTGAAGTTGTTGAAGACTTGGCGGCGGTGCTTCAACGAGTATTTGGCTTATGTAAAAATTGAAGCTGTTGAATACTTGAAGACCAATGCTCGAATAGAATTTGTGTCAAGGGGGAGATTTGTTATATTTTGACTCAAATTCTAATTGGTAATTAAGTTGGGTTTTATTGTAATTCTAGTGGTTAAAGATTACTTGGTAATTAGTATTTACTTTAATGAGTAAATATCTATTTTAGGTAGGAGATCTTATTGAATAAGGTTTCTTAGTGACCAAGTATTTGAGTCTATAAATATAGACTAGGTTTAACCTTTTGAATTATGAGAGAATGAGAGAACAAGAGAATGAGAGTTAGAGAGAATTATTCTCTGGAGAGATGTAACCACTTTTAGGTTATCTACAACTATTGTGTCTACATTGTAGAGATAATATTGTAGGGATGTTGGGAAGAGTGTTTTGGTTCCACCGGGTCATGGGATTTGTATACCGAATTTTGGAATTACATGTGTTATCATGTATTTGTACTCTTCGGGTTCTCTACGTTATTAGTGGATTGATTTCTCTCGTTCGTGGATGTAGACTATGCTAAACCAGTTAAATCTTGTCTCCTGTACATATCTTGGTCTATGTCGTTAACGCTTTGATTATTTTGTCGCATAACAAATTCCTAACAGAACATTTTTGGGCTTTATGCCTAGAATTTACAGCTTCCCTTTCTGAATATATAAATAGAGAAAAAAAATTGATACACAGTCCGTGTAAATTAAAGTTTACACGTGCTTTTTAAATTTAGGGGTTAGAGATTTAGTTTAGGGTTTAAAGTTTAGGGGTTTAGGTTGTAAGATTTAGAATTTAAAGTTTAGGGTTAGTGTTTAAGGTTTATGATTTAGGGTTTATGGTTTAAAATTTAGAATGTTAGGGTTTTAGATTTAATAAAAGGGCCGTGTAAAAATATTTTGTACGAGCTGTATATCAAAATAAAACCCATATAAATACTGCCAAATATGATTCGGAACAATTTCAGGTATCACTATCGGTTACAGTCCAACGTTATTAAAAGATTTAGATGTGAGTGCGCATATTATTTCTGCTTTATATTTTCATAATCAGCAACTGAAAACACAGCAGAGGAAATATTAATATGGTAATTATTCCATCAAATATTCGCTTGCTTCATCTATACGATATTAAGTAGGAACTAGTGAACAACTTCACAATTGTGTTTTAATTATAAAAATAATCATTTTTTAAAAAAGTAGAATGAATAAAATTTATACCTAATATAAAGTTGTCCCAAACTAGAATGCAATTTTTTTTTGACAAAATGGCTATGGCTTTAAAGAATTTGTTCTAGTTTTTTTTTTGAAATGAATGTATTATTAATAATTGAGGTTGTAAATCGTTTGTCATGGATACGAGCCTCGTTAAGAATTTGTTCTAGTTGTTTTAGACACCTATGACTGCAAGTTATTCCAATTCGATTTGAAAAAGACTTGAATTCGATTTGGTAATTTTTGAGTCAAGCTTGAGTTTAATTAGTACAAGTTATCGACCGAGTTGAATTTGAGTACTATAATATCCAACTCGAATGACTCACAAGCCTAATCGAACCTTTCAATTATATATATATATATTAAGTTACATTTCTACTCTTGCTATATATATGTGTTAGGATCCACTTACATAATGTAAAACTCAATTACTTTTACACAATTTTTGGACCGTTGGATGAGAGTAATAAATAGCTAAGAGTATTTCCTTATCTCATTTTTCTTGTGAGAATCTTCACATTTTATACTGTTAATTGCAACCATCCATTTACCTTCATCCAGTGGTCCAAAAAAGTGTAAAACTTTCAAGTTTTACATAGTGTAAGTGGATATTATCTATCTATCTATATGTCTGTCTGTCTGTCTGTCTGTCTATCTATCTATCTATCTATCTATCTATCTATCTATCTATCTATCTATCTATCTATCTATCTATCTATCTATCTATCTATCTATCTATCTATCTATCTATCTATCTATCTATCTATCTATCTATCTATGAGATAGGATCCTCTTACATTTTTTAGACCGTTGGATGAAGATAAATGGATGGATGGATGAGATTAACAGTAGAAAATGCGAAGATTATCTCTTGGAAAAAAAGACAAGGAAATAATCTTAGCCATTTATTACCATCATCCAACGGTCCAAAAAATGTGTAAAACTAATTGAGTTTTACGCAATGTAAGTGGATCTTAACCACATATATTTAGATTTATATATTGATTATGAACGAACTTAATGCAGCTCAACTTCAACTTCAGTACAAAAATTGGTAAATGAGTTCAATGAAGCTTGAACTTGAGTAGCTGGATAATATCTCGAGCCAAACTTGAGCTTAAAATTTGATGTTTGATTGCGCACGAAACGAGTTTCGAGCCCCGGGTCTTGAATCAAACTTGATCTTGTCAATATTCGGATTTGACTCAGATGGATTGCACCCCTATATATGAGCGGGGGCAAAGCTGAGGTCTATGGCCAGTGGCGGATTTAAGAATATTTTTAGGGTGAACATAAATCATAAATATTAAAAGTTGAGGGTGGTTCCATATCATAAATATTAAAAAAATAAAGACTAATTCATAAAAATCAAGAAAACTAAAAACAAATGTGTGAATTTTAAAAAATTCAAGGTGGGCACAAACTCACCCTACAATACACATGGATCCATCGGTGTCCATGGCACATGAAAAAATTGTAGAATTTCATAGTTAACCCCTCTCAAAATTTTAAAAATTATTGAAGTCCTTAATGCCTTTAATTAAATAGAAAATCGTAAGTTGGTCCCTTTTAAAAGTTAGTGATTGAATTAAAACCTTTTTAAGACATTTTAAAAAATTTTGATCCTATAATTTTATTAAAATTCCTGACATAATCCCTACACGTGTGAAAAATTATAATCGATTTGCCTTTCTCTGGTTTTTGAGTTAAGTATTAGAGGAATCGATCGTGGTATACATTTTGTGTTTTTTAATTTTAACAAAAAGTTGTCTGTGTTTGTATTATATTTGCGTTAAATGTATATGATTAAAGTGTTGAATATTATATAAGTTTTGCATGTTAATGATTTGTTTTATTTTAAATTTAATACATTTATGTGTTATATTGTTTGAAGCTATTTTATACATAAATATAGATATTATATATGTACATATCCATGATTGCATTTTTTTGTGTTTGAATAATATTCTACAGGCTAAGGATGGATTTACGTATATTTAGCATGTTGCTTATGCATGTAATATCCATGGTAATATTTAGATTACACCAGGGGATGGGGAAAAGTTGTTTAACTTTAAATTGAGTAGGATTTTAAAAAGCAATTAAACTATAAAATTAAGAGAGTTAGTGTTTTATTTTTCTAAGTTTGAAATTAAAGGATTTAAAAAATAATTAAACTAAAAAATCGAGAGTCAAGATTTAATTTCATTAATTTTAAAAGTAACAATATCCTAAAAAAATAATTAAAAGAAATTTTGGGAGGAGTAAGAACTGAATTAAAAAGGTTTCAAAACTACCAATGACTTAAAATATAATTAAACCATCAAAGTTGGGAGACAATTGCCTCACCATTAACGTGCATCCGTCCCTAATTGTACTAACTTATGTGTAGTTTGTCATATTGATTAAATTTGAAAATAACACATTTTATGTAAATTTTAATACGTTATTATTTTTTCTGTGTATTTTTTCTCTTTGTGTCACCATATGTTTTTTTGTTATATTTTAATACATCTTATATTTTATCTCGTTTCTTATAATAACTTTCTTTTTACATTGAAATTTATTTATAAAATGAATGAGCAATTTACATTTTAAATCAAAAAACTTAATATCTACTTTCATATAATCATGAATCTTTAATTTCAGTAGATTAGATCATTCAACTTTTATTATTTATAAATCAAATCACTTATACTAATCATGTTAAATGTTTTTAACGAAAAAGTTGACTCAACTTGGCATATCTTTTACATGTCATAAAAATAATTTAAAAGAATTTTTAATTTTTTTCATTGTTCAACAATCCATCCATTCTTCCTTGCATTCATATTTAACTGTTTCAAATTATTGATCAATGTTGCGGCTGTATTCCTAATTTGCAATTTGTTTCATGTAAGTCGAAGGTTAAAACTTGGCGGATGCCTTAGCTTAAGTAGTGACCGTGCGTAATTCCATGTTTTATTCTTTGATTCTAACCCTATTCCATGTTTTAGTTTAAGCTATCCTTCACCTTTATGTCTCTTACTTTTGTTTACTTATGAGTTGTTTTCATTGGGCGATGAATATATGAGTGGTATTTTTTTTAATAATGAAGGGATACCAATATGGACCTCGTTAAAAAATCCCCCTAAACATAAAATGAGGGAAAAAGAGTGTCCATGATGATATTAACGAGCGAACACGACATCCATGACAATAAGACAAGCACAATGACAACGGCCTTGGCCAAACCCTAGTTAAAACAACATAAAACCGGCAAACTAATCAGAAGCCCTTGACGAGCCAGCATCCGCATCACCATTAAGCACATAAAGAATAGATAGCGGGGGGTGTGCTCTAAGAGAAGAGTGAATTTGTTCCAGATTCCTATCAATCAGACAGTCGAGCACCTCTTTACTATCCGTTTCTATAATAACACGTCGAAAGTGAACAGACCAAGCAGTCGTAAGACCCTCATACACACCCCAAAGCTCTGACTTGAAAACCGAACATATACCATTTTTTTTAGAGAATCCAAACTGCCAGCGCATATGCTCGTCTCTCCCAACTCCCCCACAAGATGCATACCCAGAATTAATATCCCGAGCCCCGTCGGTATTAACCTTGATCCAACCAGGTGAAGGCTTATTCCAGCGCTGAATAGTAGGCTCACAACTTGGCCTATCACGCATAATCGACTACATAACCAATGCTCATTTACATTCATGTCGCATGCGAAAGCTTTGATGTAACAGGCTTTCAGGCATGCATTTATCCGGGTGAAAAATAAGCTGATTCTGCCGTAGCCAAGTGTTTCAGACAACTAAACAACAAATCCCAGTCCTCCTTATCAACAACAAAATAACTAGGCTCGTGGAGATTCTTACCTATCCAACTACACATGTCAAGATTGAAAAATTCATGCGTTTTGTCCGGCTTCAAGAGATGATACCAAATAATCTTTATCTCAATAAATTCCCTAAGAACATGAGATGCATCTTCAATCAACGCACTGCACACCCCACAGCTTTGGTAATCCGCAATGTGACGGCGAACGCGTTCCGCGTTTGTCATGATTCTATTGTTACAAACAGTCCACATAAAGAATCTGATCCATGGTAAGCCTCTATACTTCAAAATTAGGTGCCAAACTCGATCCTGTGTTGGAGCAATCAGACCAGCGAACAACTGATATGCAGATTTTACCGTAAACTTTCTTGAATTTTCCACAGCCCACCCCGGTATATCACGTAAACTCCCAGGGATAGGTGGTTTAGTGGCCGCAATATTCAAAGCTATATCGCGTGGAATCAAATCAACAAAATCTTCCCAATTTTCTTAGAGAACCCAAACGGCCAGTGCATATGCTTGTCTCTCCCAACTCCCCCACAAGATGCATACCCAAAATTAATATCCCGAGCCCCATCGATATTAACCTTGATCCAACCAGGTGAAGGCTTATTCCAGCGCTGAATAATAGGCTCACAACTTGGCCTATCACGCATAATCGGCTGCATAGCCAATGCTCGTTTACACTCATGTCGCAGCGAAAGCTTTGATGTAACAGGTTTTCAGGCATGCATTTATCCGAGTGAAAAATACGCCGATTTTACCGTAGCCAAATGTTCCACAACAGACAGCCAAACAAAAAATCCCAATCCTCCTTATCAACAACAAAATAACTAGTCTCGTGGAGATTCTTACCTATCCAACTACACATGTTAAGATTGAAAAATTCATGCGTTTTGTCTGGCTTCAAGAGCTGATTCCAAATAGTCTTTATCTCAATAAATTCCATAAGAACATGAGATGCATCTTCAATCAACGCACCGCACACCCCACAGCTTTAGTCATCCGTAATGTGCCAGCGAACGCGTTCTGCGTTTGTCATGATTCGATTGTTGCAAACAGTCCACATAAAGAATCTGATCCGTGGTAAGCCTCTATACTTCAAAATTAGGTGCCAAACTCGATTCTGCGATGGAGCAATCAGACCGGTGCACAACTAATATGTAGATCTTACTGTAAACTTTCATGAATTTTCCACAGCCCACCCCGGCGTATCATGCAAACTCCCAGGGATAGGTGGTTTGATGGCCGAAATATTCCAAGCTATATCACGTGGAATCAAATCAACAAAAGCTTCCCAATTTTCTTAGAGAATCCAAACTGCCAGCGCATATGCTCGTCTCTCCCAACTCCTCCACAAGATGCATACCCATAATTAATATCCTGAGCCCCGTCGGTATTAACCTTGATCCAACCAGGTGAAGGCTTATTCCAACGTTGAATAGTAGGTTCACAACTTGGCCTATCACGCATAATCGGCTGCATAGCCAATGCTCGTTTACATTCATGTCGCATGCGAAAGCTTTGATGTAACAGGCTTTCAGGCATGCATTTATCCGGGTGAAAAACAAGCTGATTCCGCCGTAGCCAAGTGTTTCAGACAGCCAAACAACAAATCCAGTCCTCCTTATCAACAACAAAATAACTAGGCTCGTGGAGATTCTTACCTATCCAACTACACATGTTAAGATTGAAAAATTCATGCGTTTTGTCCGGCTTCAAGATGATTCCAAATAATCTTTATCTCGATAAGTTCCCTAAGAACATGAGATGCATCTTCAATCAACGCACCGCACACCCCACAGCTTTGGTCATCCGCAATGTGCCGGCAAACGCGTTCCGCGTTTGTCATGATTCTATTGTTGCAAACAGTCCACATAAAGAATCTGATCCGTGGTAAGCCTCTATACTTCAAAATTAGGTGTCAAACTCGATCCTGCGTTGGAGCAATCGGACCGACACACAACTGATATGCAGATCTTACCGTAAACTTTCTTGAATTTTCCACAGCCCACCCCGGCATATCACATAAAATCCCATGGATAGGTGGTTTGATGGCCACAATATTCAAAGCTATATCGCATGGAATCAAATCAACAAAAGCTTCCCAATTTTCTTAGAGAATCCAAATTGCCAGCGCATATGCTCGTCTCTCCCAACTCCCCCGTAAGATGCATACCCAGAATTAATATCATGAGCCCCGTCGGTATTAACCTTGATCCAACCAGGTGAAGGCTTATTCCAGCGCTGAATAGTAGGCTCACTAATTTCCAGATCAGATCTACACCATTGGAGGAGTCACCACACAAAATTTCAAAATTTTTTGACATCGGGAACACCTCGAACAAAGTGGATCAAAGTTTCAGCAAAATTAGGGTTTTCCCCTACTTTAACCCTATTTTCATTATTTTTTCTTCAATTTTCGTTATTTTCAGTTTATTTACATTGTAAAAGGAAAAAAAAAGAAATAAAAGTGAAGAAAAGTGAGAAAGCTCATACCTAGCCACCAACCACCATCAAGAATCATCAAGACCAACATCATCAACCACCGCAAGCATCACATTAAAGTGGATTCAGCATTGGATTTCTTCATTCAAGTTGTTTCCGGGTTGTCATCTTTCTAGACTAAATTTTTATACTCTTAGTTTTTAAGTTCCTTTGTTTTGCTTTTTCTTTCTTTTATTACGCCATTAACACCTTCTCTTTTCTGGTGTGAGTAGGACAACAAAGTTGCATTACAATCCTTCTTTCTTGTAACTATATTCAATTGGTGTCAAGCCTTTTCATTGGACTCTGAGTACAATTAGGACTCATTGTTAGGATTAAACTCTGATTGTAACTTGTTAACTTGTGGCATGAAGGTATTTAAAGAGCACGAGATCAGTTTACTTGCCTCGCTAAATATTTATTCCTTGGAGTGTTTAGTGAGATTTCTAGTTTTCTTTTACTTTTCACCTTTTTAAATCTGAGTGTTTCAGGATGTCAGAATGAGTAACGAAGAAGAACCACATGAAGTGACTCTTGAAGAAGTTTCGGATACTCTCAATAAACTTGAACGGATTGTAACCTCATTGGCAACCAAGCTTGAGCACACTGATACAGTTGTGACCGCAATCACTCAAACCATTGGGAGATTAGAAACCACTACTATCGCAAGCGATACTGAGGAGCCTAAGCGTCCAAATCTTATTCCCATTCAGAATAGACGCCAAAACCCCTTACATAGGCACAATCATCGCATAGAATCGAGACGAGCAACAAACACCTTAGCCAAGCCAAAGATCATTGTACCACCTTTTCAAGGAATGTATGACCCTAATGCTTATTGTGACTGGGAAAATCGAGTTGATCTTCTATTCGAGCATTATCAATGTCCCGAAGAGGATCAAGTTCCACTGTTGACTCTCGAATTCACTGAATATGCATCCATTTGGTGGTCCCAATTGGTCTGCAATCGGCATCTCAATAGAGAAGCTAAGATAGCCTCATGGGGAGAACTTAAAAAAGTCATGCGAGAACGATTTGTTCCCCCATTATATCGACGAGAGATCAAACAAAAATTACAAAAGATCCGACAAGGCTGCAGAACTGTTGATGAGTATCTCAAATAAATGGAATCATTGATGCAAAAAGCTGACATACAAGAGGATGAAGAGGATACAATGACTAGGTTTGTTATCAGACTCAATGGCAACATTCTTGAGGTACTTGAACTCAAAACCTACTACACCCTTCAAGAGGCATTCCAATTCGCCATGACAATCGAAAAGCGCATCAAAGATCGACAATGATATCGACAGAAGAATTATCACTATGAAAGAGGTACCACTCAACCTTTATCTCATTCTAATTCTTCTAAACCTTTGCTCGACTCAAGTAGACCAAAGCAGAAAATTGAAACATCCAAGTCACTGGACAAAACCAAGACAAAAATCTCCATGTTGACGAAAAACACACAAACACTCAAACAAGAGGATAGTGATAATGAACACATTAGACAAGATGACAATGCTTCTAATCCCTCATGTGAAGTAGTAGGTCCACTTGCTATACTCTCATCACCTCCCCACAAAGAAAGTGAGTGTAATTCTAACCCTTCATTTGATTTTTGTCCTATCATTCCGTTAGAAACACTTTCTCCTCTACAGAAATTGTACAGTGATGATAATTTTTGTGAGATGGATATGGGATGTGAGATACAAAAGACTGAGAGTGAAAAAAGTCAAATTAACAGCCCAAATTTGGTGAGTGAAAATACATATGAGGTAAAAGTCACACAAAGCCCAAAAGAAAAATACAAGCAAAAGAACGCGACGAGTGATTTTGTTTTGACTAATCCTTACAAATGTTTGAGTAGTACTATCTTATTTTTTCAGGATTTTGTTGAACCATTGAGAGGAGCTCAATTAGATCACTCCACATACAACAAAGAAGCCTTCTCAATTGAAGTTGATGATTATTCTGTCATTGCCAATTTAGATTCGAGGACGAATCCTTTTAAGGAGTGGGGGAATGATACATGCATGAGCAGGGTCAAATTACTAATATTGGACAAGAAGCTGAATTTGTTCGATGCAAACAATAAAAGCCAAAATAGTGCACGCATAGGAGGTCAAAAACGATGCATCTTGGACAAGAAATTGAATCTGTTTGTAAAGTCTGGAAAGTCAGCCAACTTGCGACGAGTTTTTGGATGGGATCCGGGCATTTTTGAGTCAATTTGTCTTCTAACAAATTGTCCGTCATTCAGTTACCTTTCCAACACATCTTAAAATGCATCAATCGGACATCAGGAACTCAAGATACGTCCAATTTACTGAAGACTGCACATGCAGAAATCTGGATACGAGATTATTACGAGATTTTGTAAAATTCAGCCCAAAAGCTAACATATAAGGCTTTGAACGAATTAAACTTAGCCCAATATATTTATTATCATTTAAATTGATGTTTTTAGGGTTTTATATACTTTAGGAACCAGCCACCCAGCCCTTATCAGCTTATCACTTGCCTTATCACCCTATTCTTTGCCACACAATCACAAGGAGTTTAAAGGCTGTTATTTTTTTTAATTAGATTAGGTTTTCCTTGTTTTAGTAGAAGTTAAATTACTTTGTCTATCCTTCACCTATAAAAGGATGAAGCCTCCATCATTGTAAGGGAGATTTTCTTTGATTTATGAAATATTTAGTGAGTTTGTTTTTGTAAGTGCTGATTACTTGTGCCTTTGAAGTCTTCTTCAACATAAGTTCGATGAGTTCTTGTGAGGGAGATCATCTTCACACTCTTGCTTGCCTAGATAATCGCATCTAAGAGGGTGGGTTAGAGCCGCTTGAGGTTGCTTGCTTAGATAATTGAGTCTAAGAGGGTGCCGAGGACAAAACAACATCAACAATTCGCAAGCCATCTTCATCTTCAACCTTCACACCATCTTCCATAATTCCATAAACAAACCTGGAATTTTCAGATTTGTTTTACTTATCTCTTTCTCAATCATTTTTAATCTTTTTTATATTCTTATTTCTTATCATATAATCCTTCATCTTGTCTTTCTTTCTTTAAATTTTCAGCCTTGAATCTGAAAATTTCAAGAAAATCCCTTCTATTTTCTCTTGAATTTTCAGATCTGCCCAAACTTCATTGATTGAGTCTAGAGCTCCTAGTTCTTGCAACAACTTGATTGAAGGCTTCTAAATCCAAGATTGCGCTACTATATCATCTAAACTCCTTATGCAAATGCATGATTTTAACAACCTTATGCAACTAAATGTACCTAAAAACAAGCAAAAGCATTGTAAGATTGGCATTAAAAACAATACTTTTGGAGAGGTAACACACCCCAAAACCTAACTCATTGTTTGTCCTCAAGTAATGCAAAAAAAAAAACAAAAACTGTGAAAATGTTACCTCGACAGAATTTTGGTTAAAATGCCAACAAGTACTGGCAAACAGATTTTGGCTCTATTTCTGTCCTTAGTATCTTAGTGTAATAATGCCAAGCAGGTAGTAATTCAAGTGCAGCAATATAACTCTAATCTAAGTTTATGAAGAGTGCATGATGTGTAGGCAATATGCATCAAGTATCCTTTCACTCCCTTAACCAATTTTACTACCTAAACTCAGATTCTTATTTTTATCATTTTTTTATTTGCCAAGGATTTCTGTTGGCATTAATTTAAGCTTGTTTCGTGACACTATTTAGCGTGAGAGATAAGAGGGAGCATACCACAATCCTCACCTTAATCTAGACATCACTAGGCTTTCTCTTCAACTCATACCCTAAAGTTTTGGACTTGAGAACTAAGAGGGAGCAAACCATGAGGCCCCAAGTAGCTTATTATCCCTAAGGTAGAGGAGAGTTCTATTTTTTTCTTGCCTTGGCAGAACATTGCTGCCTTATTAGTTTCTTTTACCCTGGCATCATTTTTTTTAAATCTGAGCATAGTTTCAAAAGGTCTAAGTTTGCTAAGGAACTAGATACATACTACGTGTTAAGTGTAAGTTCAATTTCCTAAACTAGAGATCAATTACCAAGCAAACCTGGCATAACTATTCTGTTGGCATGGCATTGCAACTAAAGATTAAATTTTCTTCATTGGACAGACACCTAGATCAAATTAAACTTGCCTAACAAGTGTTAACATTTTTCAAAATTAAACCGAGGCAAACTTTTTTTCTTTTTTTAGTGGTTCGGTATGCATCTATTCTAAATGACCTAGATGGCATGGCAATAAAAATTAAACATGAAATGCATGGCATAAATGCGAAGAAATGCACACCCCCAAACCCAAGATGTGCATTGTCCTCAATGCATGAAACAACACATATATACAAAAAAGAAAAATAAATAGAAAAATAAAATGCATGATCATGTAAATGCAATGTAATAAAATGTAAAAGAGTTTGGGAAGAAGAAGACCCCCTTCGTAGACTTCTTCTCGTATAGATTGGCTGGCATGGCATCATCGCTGGCAGAGGGCTCGGCTGGGAAATCTGGAAATGCTATCACAAAATCATGGTACATTTTATTCAAGAACATCCCTGATGATAGCATCCCTCTCATTTGTGCAGTGTCTTATCTTATCATTGAGTTCCTCGACTTTCTCTAGCTTTTAGAGAATGATCTCTTGGCGATGGTAGATTTGAGAAAGCACTGCCAGTAAACTGTCTGGCATGGTGGCTGGCACTGCCTTTGACACCTTTGGCTTTGGCATGGGTACTTTTGCCTTCCCCTTGCCTTTGTCTTTTGGCTCGGCCACGATGAGGTTTCTCAAAATAGCAGCTGTGATTGTTGTTCTCTTGATCCTTTGACCTTTATCTGTGTTAAGCTGTAGCACACCATGGAGCATGCAAATGTTAGAAATTAACAAAGGAAAGAACAAACTGCCATTACCTCTTGCTGCACATTTATAATTTTTATCGATGATGAGCTTGCCAACGTTAATTTTGTGCCCCATCATGATGGAGTGCAATAAAATTAGCCTTTCTTTTAAGACTGTCTCATTGTGGGTTGCGGGCATCAGATTAGCCTTTAAAAAGTGATTCCATCCTCTCGGTTGATGTTTCAATCCCATTCGTTTCACCGTTTGGTGCCCCTTTGATGACACTATCCATGTTGTGCCAGGCTCACACAAATCTGCTAGCAATTTTTTTTCTCTTGCCAGCGTTCATCGAATAGGCATACTGAAAATATTCACCCCCTGGACCATCCAAATCAAACATAGTGTTAATATATCCTTCATCAAAACACACACGTACCTCTAATCATCAAGAATGGCGAATCTTTGGTCTCAAGATGGATATAGAATTCTTGAATAATGGTGGCATCAAACTGGGCCAGCACGTGGACAGAGTGTGGTCTGGCTGACATGTCATCCTTGGCAAGGAGGTCTGCAGGGAACTCAAAAATTCTGACAGTGTGTGAACAGACATGTCCTTACGTGTTTTCTTTATGGCATGGTCCCTGACATGAACATATTGCCAAAGCACCGAGTTTCGCTCATTGGCTTTCTTTAATGTCTAGAGGATGACCTCCTGGCGTTGATATATCTGGGAAAGCATTGCCAATAAACCAGATGGCATCAGAGTCCAGGGTACTGCCTTTGGCATCCTGGACTTTGGCACAGACTCGACAACATTTCCCTTGCCTTTCTCCTCGGCAATGAATTACCTCCACAGGGCAGGACTAATCGTCATTCCCTTGAGCTCTTGAGCTTTATCTATATCAAACTTTGGCACGCTATGCTGCATGCAAATGTTAGAAATCAATAAAAGGAAACATAAACTCTCATTATCTTTACCGGCACATTTATAAGTTTCATCAATAATGATAAGGCCGATATTGATCTTGCAACCCATGATGATTGAATGTAACAATGCCAATCTTTCAATGCTAGCCGCTTCACCATCCGATGGCATTTTGATGACACAGTCCACTTAGTGACAAGTTCACAAAGTTCCTTCAACATCATCTTCCTCTTGGCATCGTCCAAGGCTTCCTCAAACTTGGTGTGTTCATCCTCTACAACAAGTCCATTCTCTGTATTTTGTTCAATCACCCCATGCCAACCCTTGCCTTGGCATTTTGCTTGGCAACAAAATCCCGCATTCACTCAAAGGAACCTTTTAAAATAGAAAAAGAAAATAAACGAAAAACTAAAAATTTAAAACTGAGATATCCTAAGTACTAAAAAAATTAATTCTCCTAAATTAATCACAATGATCAAACTGAGTTGGCAAAGAGTTACTGAATTTTCGCAATGAGATTGGTCTCTTTGGCATTATTCTGATTTCCTTTCTGGTAGTGCTTCAGTCTGTGGCAATCTTTTGTTTGAATAACCAACATAGAAAGCCAAAGAATTGCTTACCTTTGAGTATGCCTAACTCTAGATTGCTCAACAAGGGAGAATGTTTTGCCATGGGGGTTTTGAATAACCACCTCAAAAAACCAAAATACCCCTTCCATGTAGGCCTATCAAATCTTTGATTGAATTTAGCACCCCAGTAGTGCTTAAGCTGAGGTCCTTCTGTTTCGTTTGATGCCAAGGTGTATGTATCCTCAACCGGTTCCAGACTTGCCATAACATTCTTAGGTAAATCTTGAATTTCTGGTGGCACCATCTCTGGCATTATTATCATGGCCAAATTCTCTTTCTTCAGTTCTTCATTCGCAGTCAATTGGCATCCACTTTTCCTTCCAGCAGCAAGCCATTTAAGCACACCTCGCTTCATGGCATCAATCCTGACTAGAATCGATCTTCTCTGTGGCTCAATTGTTCTGCCATCGCACTGTTGTTTTATGGTATCGGCTTTTATTCCTTGGCAAGTCAATGCCAAGTTCTCATCCAAAATGGATTCCATTGGCTCAACTGCATGGCATTCTTTAGGTTTATCTGCACACTTAAGAGCTTTGTCAACATTAAAAGTGATATTTATTTGTCTTACCAATGCAGGGTTGGCAATTACTGGCTCCAATGGTTTTACCGAGATGGTGTTGGCATCAGATTCAGATTTGGCATTACTGGTGTCTGCTTCCCTTTTCTCAGCTTCTTTGGTTTCTTTCGCTGGCATTGATTTATTCGCATGGCAAACAATTGACTCGTCTTCACACGTTAAAATCTCGACTTCATGCCACTTAGGGGAGTGCCAGCTTTTTTTTGTTCTCTCTCTTTTTGTCGAGCATCATCCATATCACATGGAAGAGTTTTTGGAGGTCTGGCATCAGATAGTGGTATGGCATCATCAGCCCCTGCCTCTTCTTTCTCTACGTCCTTGGGTTCACCTACTGGCACTAATTCCTCTTCCTGGCAAATAATCGGCTGCTTACTTTCATCTTCTTGGTTTAGAACTTCAGGATATTGCCCTTCTGCCCTAGCTTTGAACTTGGCAGTATTATCTAGCTTTGCCTCGATGTTGTTGTATTCAAGATCCTTGCCCTCAAAATTTTCCTCACACTCTATTACCACTAATGAGTCCAAAGTACCGGTTGTTGAATACTCTTCATCAGTATAATATATTGATTCAAGTGTGTTAGGAAAAACCTAATACTCGTAATGTTGATTCTAAATTCCTTGAGGAGCAGATGAAGGAAGAAAATTGCCAGCTTGTTGATGTAGCGTTGGCATGGTATTCTGATTGTTACCACTAACTGAAGCGTTTGCCACCTCTTGCTGCCTTGATGGAAGCTCTATCTCGTTCTCTTGAGGCATGCCATTCATAGCATTGGCAAGCCTCCTGACTTATTCTTCCAAGCCTCTCATAGCTTTCGTGGCCTCTTCAAATGCATCTCCAATGTAATTTGTTTGCTCTTGAGGTGAATTGTTGTGCATCGGTATTTCTGAAGGCAATTCTGCCATGCCAAACGATCCGTTGGATCCATAAAGATCTGTTGCTGATTTCTCATGAAGAATGCTGCATTGGGATGACGATTGGTTAAAGTCTGGTGCCACAACAAAGTTGTTAGGTGCATAAAAATAATCGTCATCTTGATTATTCCAAAAAATATTCTGCTGCTGGTTCCATCCTTGGTTGAAGTTGTAGGAAGAAAGGTTGTTCACATTATAGTGCCCCGTGTAACAATAGGGATTAGGGTTGAAGGGGCAATTGTCAAACGAGTGGCATCCTCTACAATATGCACAAACAACGGGTGTTGCTTGCCTTCTGCTGAACTTGTTAGGCACTTGCATTGATGTAATCATGTTTTTCATTTCAGAAATCTCTACCGAGAGTGTTGTATAGGCATCATCTTTATGCGTTTCATATTGTCTTTGCTCATGGACCGCTCTTGGAGTTGGATATTGGTAGTCATAAGTGGGAAAAATGTAGTCATCATCATACCATATGTGGCTGACCATACTCTTCTTTATAGCTTTCCTGCCATCTTGATTATTCTAAAAAATATTCTGCTGCTGGTTCCATCCCTTGTTGAAGTTGTAGGAAGAAAGGTTGTTCACATTACAGTGCCTCGTGTAACAATAGGAATTAGGGTTGAATGGGCAATTGTCAAACGAGTGGCATCCTCTACAATATGCACAAACAACGAGTGTTGCTTGCCTTCTGCTGAACTTGTTAGGCACTTGCATTGATGTAATCATGTTTTTCATTTCAGAAATCTCTGCCGAGAGTGTTGTATAGGCATCCTCTTCATGCATTTCATATTGTCTTTGCTCATGGACCGCTCTTGGAGTTGGATATTGGTAGTCATAAGTGGAAAAAATGTAGTCATCATCATACCATATGTGGCTGACCATACTCTTTTTTATAGCTTTCCTGAAAAAGAAAAAAATGATAAAAAAACAAACAAAGTTAGTAAAATAAAAAAAACAAGTAAAAATTAAAGCAATAAATTCCGCCGCAATCCCCGGCAACGGCGCCAAAAACTTGTAGACTCTCTAAGTGAATGATGGCAAAAGAGGCAGAAAATATGTATTGGAAAAGTATAAAACAGTGCCAAGATGAGTCTTTTGCGTGCAAGTATACACGGTCTGCAAGTAATACAACAGTAAGCTGAGTATCGATCCCACAGAGATTGACTTAGAATTCAATTGCTTTGATTATTACTTGCTTTAAGGAAAAGTTGCTTTGTTTTGAAATTGGTTTTGGAAATAATTGAAAATAAAATAAATAAAAGTAAAGTAAAGACGTTGGCAAGGAATGTGCTTTAATGAATGATGAGCGTTGTCAGGGAATGCCTGGTTTTCACGCTATTCATGTCGTGCCAGCCTTTAGTAACAACCTGTCTTGGCATTGTTTGCCGAGCAGATCCAAAATTAGCAAAGCCTCTCTCGATGGTCATTGCCCTAAATTGATCACGTAAAAAGCCCTATATCTCTATAGTGCATGCTTTTAAATAAACCAATTTGATTAAGATCCAATCTATACTCCTAAGGGGTAGATTTCACTCCCGAAGTAAGTTCATCTACTTGAACGACTTCTCTCGAAGCTTCTCTCCTCAGTATTCAACAACTTAATCGTTGCCACCCCAAGTCTGTTAAGATATTGAGGAGTAATAGGCCAACAGTGCCAGCTCTCGCTTGGCATGGTATTTAGAAAACATTAAAGTATGTCGAATAGATAAAACAATGCCAAAGGCAGATTTATTATTAAAAAGTAAAATATAAAATAGTGTTGAACGCAAAATATCCCTCACCAACTATTAGATTAGTTCATGGTGAGGGATTTAACCAAAAAACCATAAACGTTTTCCAAATACACCATCATTAAAAAGAATTCAAAACAACTTAAAACAAGAGAATGAACGAGAGGGGTCTCTCGATCCAGCCCTCAAGATCAGGCTCTCGGCCAAGCTGGTCGAACCACCCTCCTTGGTGCGGCCGGTTGTCATTTCCCCGTTGTTAGTTGTGTTGATCGATCTCTTCTCTTTCTTTAAATAGGCGTGGGAAACCTTAGGATAAGCCTTGCATTTGAATTTTGATTACGCAAGGGATAAGGCTTGTGATCACTTTTTATCTAGATTTGAATTGATAAGCTGATGAGGTGATAAGCTGATAAGATGATAAACTAATTAGGTTTTCACTAGGGCTGACGTCATATACCGTCGATCCTTTGGCAGCCGAGCTTGGCATCGTTCGATCCATCTGTGCCAAACAGACTTGGCATCCTATTTTTTCACCATCCTATTTTTTGGAGTTTGATCAAAGGCTATTTTTTCGCAAGCTGATCTGGTCCTATTTTTTCGGACTGACATTGCCAAGGAATCATGGCATAACTCTTCTGGCGACGTATTGCCGAAGGTGCTTGGCATTTCTCTTCTGGTCCTTCGCTGCCAACAACAACTCGGCATTCTCTCTGGCATTCTTTCATGTGTTTCTTTTCTGGGCCAAATACTACGCCAAACCTGCAAAATTGCCAACAAAACAACCATTCACACTGACATAGACAGAATTCTAAACTCCTTATGCAAATGCATGATTTTAAAAACCTTATGCAACTAAATGTACCTAAAAACAAGCAAAAGAATTGTAAGATTGACATTAAAAACAATACTTTTGGAGAGGTAACATGAACCATAGACTGCACCGAATCACTCACCGCATTGTTAATAGTACCATCGAGTCTATATTGTCGTAATGGTCCAACATCTCCTACCCAAGCATCGTTCTAAAAATCAATAGAGGCTCCGTCCCCTATACTCTACACAATGCTACTGCGGACATCATTCCAAACTAATTGGAATCCTCTCAAGAGCCAAGAACATCAACCAGTCGGTAAACTAGATGGCACAATGTTGTTGATTTTATACTTCGTCCGCAAAGCTTGAACCCTGAGCTTGGTCGAACAAGAAACGAAATAGAATGCTATCTTTATCAAGAATACCATATTTTAAAGATTGAGCTTACGCGGCCCCAAATCGCCATTAACCACATGTGTGCAAACATTTCCTCAATTAACCAAATGCAGCCTACGTTTGTCACTCGTATGTCCCTAAATAAAATTACGAATCATACGTTCCGACTCATCACAGTCGATTGCATACTATACATCGGTATAGCGGCCAACATAGACTTGGCTAAGACAATATGACCAGAAAAAGATAAAGAGTTCACCGTCTAACCTGAAAGCCTATCAGATGTCTTCTGTAAAAGATACTGATAGGTTGCGCTAGTGACATGACCATGTAGAAGCGGGACATCCAAATATTTCCCCAAGTTACTAACACACTGATATATGAAAAAGCCACTTATATCCTCTTGTAGACATGGTAAAACATTACTGGAGAAAAACATATTTGTTTTAGAAATGCTGAGTTTCTGACCAGAGCTATTACAAAAATAATTGAGAATGCGCTGAATTGTATCAGATTGTTCACTAGAAGCCCCAACGAAGAGAATCAAATCATCTGCGAAGAAAAGATGCAAAACTTTTGGTCTGTCGCGAGAAAATTGAAAAGGCTTCCAAGTCCCTACTTCCACATCTTTCTCAATCGCATGCGCTAAGCGCTCCATACATAACACAAATAAATAGGGAGAAATTGGAACACCTTGACGGATACCCCTAGTAGGCATAAAACTCGAAGTCTTTGCACCATTCCAAAGAATCTGTGTAGAAACGGATGAGACCCCACTCATAGTAACTGCATTGAAATTACTTGGTATACCCAATTCTGATAAAATGTCGTCTATAAAGGACCATTCTAAGCGATCATATGCCTTTTCCAGGTGAACCTTAATAGCCATCCAACCTCTCTTACCCTTCTTAATACACATCGAATGAATAATCTCCTGGGCAAGAACAACATTGTCAGTGATTGATCTACCAGGGACAAAATTGGTTTGGTTTCTAGAAACTCAATTTTCCATATGCGGCTTAAGGCGATTAACCAAAACTTTGCTAAGAATTTTATAAACTACTGTACATAGACTGATTGGCCAAAACTAAGCTATAGATTCCGGTGATTCCACCTTAGGGATGAGAACAAGTAAAGTTTTATTCAGATTCAGTGGCACAACCCTACTATTAAACATACCTTGAACAACATGACAAACGAAATCACCCACAACACTCTAATTACGCTGATAGAAATATGCATGAAAATCATCAACTCCAGGAGCCTTTGAATGCTGCATTTGAAAAAGCACAGTTTTCACTTCATCATTAGAGACATGCATCGCAAGCATACTTATAACACTACTGTCCAACATTCTAAAGTAACCCCGAAGACCATAAGTATAACCAAAAACACCCACACTAGACAAAAGTCATGAAAAGAAATCAATAGCCATTTTCTGTAGAACATCATATTCTGATTACCATACAACCTCATCATCATTAAGAAGCGTTATCATGTTAGCTCTCCTTCTTGCTTTTGCAACTGCATGGTAGTATTTCGTGTTACGATCCCCATGAATGATCCAATTACATCTAGCCTTTTGCTGCCAAATACTCTCATCCTCCATCAGAACTGCATCTAGCTCAGATTTCAACTTCCGTTCAAGATCACAAAGAAAATCAGATTGACGAACACACAAAGCTTTGTCAATGCCTCGAAGTCGAGCTAAGAGCCTATTTTTCTTCTTACCAATCTGCCTAAAGCTATTATCATTCCAGTGAGTTAACTTCTTGCGCAACGGATCAATATTCTCATCATAAGAAAGTTTCGGGTTCCAAGAGTTATTAAGTAATACATTAAAATCCCCATGCCCCTGCCAAGAAAAAACAAAACAGAACATCTCTTCCCTACTTGGTTGTTCATGAGGCAAGCATCTAAGCAAAATGGGACGGTGATCAGATCCAATCTGATCCAAATAATTCACAACCGAATCAGGAAACAAATCAGCCCAGTTCGTATTCATAAGATATCTTTCAAGCCGTTCAAATAGATCACCTCTAGACCACGTGAAACGAGGACCTTTAAAACTCACTTCTAGAAGCCCTTCATCAAAAACAAAATTTGCAAAGCTTCTACTCACACAGTTACGGTTAACCATACCCCCTTTCTATCATCATAGTGCAACATTGCATTAAAGTCTCCTCCAATTAACCAAGGCTTATCACACCCCATATTTAGCTTAGCCAATTGAGGCTAGGAATACTTCATGTACGAGATTATAGGGCTTGCATAAACCACGATAAGTTACACAACACACGGTAAAGTATTACAATAAATCCGAACATGAATAAATTGATTAGAAATAGAAAGCACGCTAACCACCAACGGCCCAGTCCACAGAAGACAAATTCTTCCATTAAACCCTTAAGCTTTCACCTGAAAAGATGAGGTAAACCCAAACTTGCGAATCATGCAATCAGCCCGCCTCCCACTCACACGCGTCTCAAGCAAAGTCATAATAGAAGGACGAGTAGCCAAAATATTCCTTTTAAAATGACTCTTGAAAGAAAAGTTAGCCCTGGATATCAGCATGCCCTTGCTGCATATCAGCATGCCCTTGAACACTACAAACTGCACGGCTCCCACTGATATCAATTTTAGTCGTCGACTCTACAACAACCCCTGGGGGAGCATCAGATTGGTTCGGCAACAATGTCTCTTTTTCGACATTTTTAGTGACGGATTGTACCTAAGCCGATAATAATGTCCTGGTGGGTAGCTTTGTTTCTGTGCGTTTATTTATCGGTTGTGAAAGCTTTGCAACCCCCAAACTCTCTTTTCTACCACCTTGAACCTTCAGCTTGCCTCTACAGCGCTAAGCCACATGCACATTCCTTCCATTATCCATAATTGCCACCGCAACATGACTAGTGTTATGGTCCCGAGAGACATGCTCAACAACTTTAGGTTGGCTACCTGGAACAACCGACTCAACATCCAGAGAACCACTCTCCAAAGGTGCTGTCGTCTTCTCACTCATTCCCTCGGTTACGGTTGTCTTCTTCGAGTCGCTAGGGCCAACACTAGGATCCACATGAAGTACACCACTAGGTCTACCATTCCTTTTTAGACTGCGCCTACGTACATTTCTTGGAGGAGGCAATGAACTTTAGACAAACATTTTCTCCTTTCCTTGACCACCATCTATACATTTACCATCACCTAAGTCTTCATATAGAACTGCGAAATAGGAAACCTTGGTACCAACATGCACGATACTCTGAGCAACAGGAGACAAATTTTGCTTTCGAGGGCGATGCCTTCCGCTATCAACGACCATCCAAGAGCCATACATATCAAAATCTGCCGATATCGGGCACCCACAATTTTCCCCACTGATATCAGCATTACTATTAGAATCTCTTGATGCAGTACTCTTTTTCCCACACGACTCTTTCGAGTGCCCATAAACCCCACAATGGAAGCAGATTTAGTGTAAACCCTCGTACTCTAATTTCTGTACAAAGTTATCAATTCCCACACAAGGAAGCAATGGCTTGTTCAAGTCAACCAAAATAGTGAGTCGAGGGAACTTACCTCTTTCCCCTAGTGTAACACCTCATTCCCGGCCTGGTAGGAATCCGGGTCGAAAGGTATTGCCGGTGAACAATACGATGATCAATGCAACAAATTTTTATTCATATTCGGTAATTAACCGTGTTATGCTTGACAACCATAACAAAACAATGTTACAAGGTCAATTAGTACAATATGAAACGATGATTATCCAATTACGACCAATTTGTAACTTTTATAAGTTTTAGGGACTAAACTATAATTTTGATAAATTATAAGTCAATTTCATAAATTAGGCATACTATGATGAAATTCAAGCTATAAACAACATGTCTGTAAATTTTCATATTAATCAGAGTTCATTTACTAGCCCGATTAGCCTTATCAAAATTCAGTGACCATTTTATATGTTTCCAAAACCATTAACTACCTTACCAGAACAAGTACCGATAATCGGGAGAGCCATATCGGTACGCCTATGTCATGACCGTTAAATCTGTTATGAATCAATGAGCCCGTATCGGTACGGTGAGACCCGTACCGGAACGAGTTGACCAAAGTTGACCGTTTCGATACACCCTAGAGACCGTACCAATGTAATTAATTTTCCAGATTACAGTGTTGACTTTCCGTATCGACACTCCCTTTGATGTACAGATACGCCATGTTGACCAATGTTGACTATGCCCAAATATGCAACACCGTACTGATACACCATCACCCGTATCGATACTCCTTGCACTAAAATGACAGATTTGCTCTGGTTTTAATCCAAATGACCTATCAAACAATGTCCAAATGCAATGAAACTTTACCAGAAACTTAATATCATCATAATCTACCAGCATGTCAAATTTCATGATCATATGAATCCATTTACCATGTTTTCACCTTTTTAGCCAAATATGCATATTTAGTCTCTTTTAGCAAAACATTTAAAAGTCATTTAGGACCCTTAAGGCTTATACATGCCATGAGCAAAATACACATATCGAAAGGACTAAAAACAACTATTTTAACTACTTTGCCACCATTCTAGGAGTTCTTAGGGTTGATATAAATTACTTTGAACTTGTAGTGACTTGCCAAAAAGCTTCTTCGGCTCCGATCTCGAACTCTAAACTTCTTAACCTGAAATGCATGGAAGATGAGTGCATTAGGCATATTTTGCCTAGTGAGGTAGTCATAAACAATGCCAAAGATCAATATGTAATCATATACATGCTTCATCAATAATCCAATGGCAATATGTCAATGTTCAACAATAGTGCATCAATAGTCAAGGACAATTAAGACATGATCAATAATCAATACAATGTCAATAACCAATAGAAATAGTTTCAATGGTTTTTCCTTGGATTGATTTTCGGTATGTGGATACACGAATTCCCCCTCATCGCCAAAATCAATAGTGGTCTAGCCATATATCCTTCGCCGCACCAATTTGACCAATATCACAACATCCCTCCTCACACCAATATAAAGGTCGTAGCCTACCCGTACCACTGAGTTCATGAATTCTATGGCATGCCAATTGTATCCAATACTCTAGAATCCAAGGTCTAATAATCAATAGTTCAATAACGGTATTTCAATAACAATAATGCCATAGCAATGCATCAATAGAAATACTCAATATCAATGTCTCAATACAATATTCAATACTTCAATAACAATAGGCATATATCAATGCACAAATAGCAATAGGCAATAATCAATATTCGATGCTCAATATTTCAATATGAAAATGCTTCGATGGTTTCAATGACAACAATAACGATGCTACGGACACGGATTCAATGCAATATTTACCCATACTTACCCATATGGTCTCCAATAATGCTTTTAGGCAATAACTTTAATACAATGGTTAACAATGCAATAATTAATGATTAATGATTCAAGATAAGCACCTAGCCAAATCCCGAGACTCCGACTATACTTACCTTTGTAGCGATATCCCTCTTTTATGTTCGCTAAAAAAGTATTTTTATTTTATTTTGTTTTGAAAATAATGTCTTCCGTGGGGGTTTTGCAAAAACCGTATTTTATTTAAAAAATAGAGTCACCATCAGCCACTAAGGTAGGCCGGACACCATAAAACCAGAGATTTTAAAAACGTTGGGTTCGGGAGTCGGTTATGGATGGGGAAGGATTAGCACCCCCACACCGCCCAAAATTGGAACTTTAATAATTACTGTTTATTAATATTAAATTTTCTGGATTAAAGTGACGATTAAATTAAAATTTGGTTATAAGTGAGAGTAGATTTTAAAGGCCCCGTTATTTGAGAATAAACCGATAAACCACTATCACTGCGCTTGATACTGCCTACGCTTACGCTCGAATAAAAGGGCACCGCATTGACAAAATATATATCCATTATGCAAACTTAAAACAAAAATATTAAACACTCATTGCCATGATATCAAAAAACATAAACACATGAATCCTGCAATAAAATAAATAAAAAGGTACATAAAAAAACATAATATATCAAGAATAAATGAAAAACAAGTATAAACATGAACAAGAAAGAAAACATGCTCCCTAAACTATAGTTAAATCGAACATGCTTAGGCACATTAATAAATATAAGACATGCATGATATACATGTAATATGATATTAAATAATTAAATCTAAGCAACATACTTTAAAAAAAAAAACTAGACTTGACATACGGCACAACTTAAAATAAAATACATGACATTAATATTTGACAAACAACACCCACTTTGACGTACAACCTAAAATACGAAGCAAAAGTAAAGCATGATAGAATACATGTGTACATCTTAAAATATAAAAAACATAATGCAAGATATGCATGGCATACATGTAACAAGGCACTATACTAGTAAATCAAAACAAAAACAAATAAACACATATTTAATGCCTAACACGTGACATAATTTACATACATAAAATAAAAACATGGCATTATACGTGACAAGAAAGCACACTAACGTGTAACCTAAAAGCAAAGAGAATATACAATACATGCTAAAATACAAAAACATGTTATATACGAGCCAACTAAAAAACGCGAATCGAACATGTATGATACGAACAAGCGAACAAAAATATAAAAACACATAACATCATAAACTAAACATATATATAAAAACACGAGAATATGAAATATATAAAAAAGCACATGAAAACACAAAAAGGCCATGTCAACATGTTAAAAACATGATAAAAAACATGAATATTTAGATATGAAAAGAGGACTAAAATGAAAAATAAAGAAAATAGAAAATAGAAATTAAAATATAATAAAAATACGATTTAGGGACTTATTTGGAAACTGGAATAAACTGGGAAGGACCAGATGTGTAATATGACCAGGGGGCACACTCAAAATGCAAAGTTCAAAAATGCGGAGTGACTTGGGGAGTAATTTCCCCTTGAAAAGCTTATTACAGTTTAATTTGGTGACCAAATTAAAAGATTTTGAAAAGCTACAGGGACCAGGCTTGCAGATTACCCGAGGGGCGAGATAGAACTAAAAGTTACAAACTCAAGAGAGGATTTATGAAGCAATTGCCCATTTTCTTTTAATTTCAAATCTATAAAACTCAAAAATCGGCCCTCATTTTACCTTTTTTCCATTTTTTTAAAACCTTAAGAGAGCCTCTATATTCTCTCTGAAATTCCAGAGACACTAACCCTTAAACTTCCCTCAGCCACCGTATTTTCTAGAAGCCATCGGTGGTCCGGCTACTCCGGCCACCGCCCTCAACACTCAAAAGTCCTAAAACCTAGCCACAACTCCCCTCCAGAACAGAAACCTCTCTGCTATTACAAAGGCTGAACCAAAACCTTTCCCAAAAACTATAACTCTCCTATTTTGAGACCACAAAACCCAGATCCCTGACGTTTTGAAACAAAAAAAAGAAAAAAAAATCCCCTTTTGTGGCTCACTCATCGGAGTTTATCGCCAGCATGGAAGGATTTTTCCTTAGGTAAACTCTATTTTTTTACTTATTATTATTTTTTTACATGCATGTATGAGAATAGAAAAAGAATTGAGGATTACCACTAAAACTTGACTCTCTTTTTTATATTTTCAAAACTGGTAACTTGATACAAAAAATTTGGATACATCTGATATATATCTCCCTTTTTTGTTCTGATTTCTTGTTTGGTAGATAATACATACTTTTACAGATTTGTTTTATGACAAATGCATTGTTTTTTGTGTTTTTCTGATGATTGACGCTGTGGTTGGAGCCGGTATGGAGGAGGCATGGTGAAGGTGACCATCTGTCTAGATTTGTTCTCGGCCATTGGATTAGATCTAATCCAACGGCTAAGATGCCCTGATGATCAAACGGTTTAGATGCATGCTTGAATGGGCAGGATTGCAACAGATGATGCCACGTGGTGTCTTGATATCTGAGGAGTCAGCGCGTGCACACCACGCGCGCGTGGAAGTCCTATAGCCCCGGGAGTGAGCCACACGCGCCAGCTAGAAGGTTCTCTCATTTTGATCATGGCTGTTGGATCAAAATCTGATCCAACGGCTCAGATTAGGTTACGCAAGGAAAAAGGATAATTAGGGTTTAGTTTAATTAGATGGGTTAGGGTTTGAGCCGATCAGGCCTTATAAATTATGTTTGTGGGTTTTGTAAACCTGGACTGGAATTTAATTTGTTTGGGTTTTAATATATCTATTTATTTGTATTTAATTTAGCCCGACCAAACTAATAATATTAATATTAATAATAATAAAAAAGTAATAATAATAATACATATACATACACACTCAATCATACATACGTGTACATACATACATACAAACACATATACGTGCACTTACATACACATGCAAACATACCTATTCATATATGGACGTATACAAAATACATTAATATACCCATACATATCACACGTTCATACAATCACATATACATACATATGCGCAGGCATACATTACATACATATTAGGCGCACGTACACAATATGTATAATATACATGCACTCACACATATCGCACACATACATTACCCCATATATTAATAACTCCTATGGACATAATAAACATATAACATAATAATATAATATAATATATGATTACATGAACTAGTTATAAATATTAATATTTACATAATATTTGTAAATTAACACAATTTTTCTGAGATAAAAATGAGTGATTACAGTTGCCCCTCTTTGCTTATTCTCGTGGAACAAGAGCAAAGCAAAGATTACAAGCACTCATTTTTATCTGACTTCCCTGTTTGTAGCTTTGGAATCACGTGTTCTTCTGGAACTCTCCGCTTTTCCTCGGCTGGATCTCCAGGCTTGTAAGCTCTTCCTATATAGAACTTCTGATCTTGGAACTATAGGTCCCTCCTATATAGAACCTTTCGTTCTGAAGTCTTGAGTTACGAGTCCCTCTTATATAGAACTTTTCACTCTGAGAAGGTAAAGCTTGGAGTCCTTCCTATATAGAACTCTTTGCCTTCAACGCGACGAGTCTTTCCTATATAAAACCTTCTGTGTCAAAGATGGACTTGTCGACTGGGATTTCTTCCTATATAGAACTGCTAGTCTTGAAACCCTGGAGCCGTAAGTTCTTCCTATATAGAACCTTTAGCTTCTGAAATCTCGGAGCTACGGGTTCTTCCTATATAGAACCTCTCGTTATGGGTGCTCGAAAATATGGGCCCTTTCTATATAGAACATTTATCTTCGAATGAGAGATTCACGCCAAACAGGCTACCGATCTTTTTGGACTAATGCTACTAAGGCTGCTTGAAATCTTTCTTCACATTTGGGGATTCACGCCGAGAACGGCTACTGACCTTTCTGGACTCACGCTACTAAGGCTGCAGAAATCTTTCTTCAAATGATCACTTCTTCACTACGAAGTCGCAGATCACCAGTCATTGGTAATCTGCGAGTACCTGTTTAAAATGGACAATATGTTGTAATAAATGAGTTAGCATGCTCATAATCCTAGGGATGCTTAACTATACGTGATGCATGAATGTCAATATCTCGATGTGCATGCTTCCGCGATCAGTCGACCTCGACTTTCTACCTGCTTTCTCTTTATTTTCTTCTTTTTAGCCACGACACCGCATCTCACTGTCAGGTTCAACCTTTTCCACCTTTCTTTTCTGAATTTCTGGTTTGAAGTTCTAAAGCGCCCTTCCGGGTTTTCACTTTAGAGATTTTTTAGGTGCCCTTACGGGTTTTCACTTGGGAGATCTCTATTGTCACCTTGACTACTTTCTTAGACAAATGTGAATGGTGTATGACAATGGTTATCTTATCCTGGTGTTTGAGGTCTTCCCTTCGTCGTGCTTCGACATACATCATGCATACAGCTTGAGGACTAAGTTAATCCTATTTTCTAACCACCTGTATTTCAGGTTTAGATCATAGTAATGCTCGGAAATCTTTTGCTTGTCATAGTCTATGTTAACTTGTTTTCATGATGTTTATGAAAACAAATGAGAAGACGAGAAAGAGAATGCACAAAAATATGATTTTATTACCATTAAGGATTTGGAACAATTTTAAGAAAGTCATGGCAAACACAAGGAAAAGGGCAAGCAAAACATGAAATGCAAAAACCCCAAATATCCACTGTATAAATGATGCGTGATCTTGTCGACGGAGATAGAATCTTTGCTTGGAGCTCCTTCTTCTAGTACCTGTGGGGATAACTCTTTTTGCCGGAGGCCCAACCTCAAAATTTATCTGAGTCACCCTTAATGGGTTTTCAACTCGGATCCTTCATTTGCTTCAAGGTGCCCTCTTTCGGGTTTTCGCCTCGAGCTCTCTATTTTTTTCATTTTTTCCTTTTTTTTCAAACATAGTACTTCTTAACTGAATCAAAATTCACAGGATTTTTCAATTTTTCCTCGTCCATTTCAGTTAAAATCAATGCTCCTCCCGAAAAAACCCTCTTGACGACATATGGCCCTTCCCAGTTAGGCATCCACTTTCCTCGAGAATCTTTCTAAATCAGGATGATCTTCTTAAGCACTAGATCTCCCTCTCAAAATTCTCTCGGGCGCACCTTCTTGTCATATGCCCGCATCATTTGTTTATGGTACATTTGACCATGACAGATGGCCTTCAGCCTCTTTTCTTCGATAAGATTTAACTGGTCGAACCTGGGTTGGACCCACTATGATTCCTCCAACTTCACTTCATTCAGGACTCGGAGTGACAGAATCTCAACCTCAATGGGTAGTACCGCCTCTGTGCCATACACTAGAGAAAAGGGTGTTGCCCCTGTTGATGTGCGAATAGAGGTTCGGTAGGCGAATAGAGCAAATAGAAACTTCTCATGTCAATCTTTGTAGGTATCGGTTATTTTTGCAATAATTTTCTTTATGTTCTTATTTGCCGCTTCTACTACCCCATTCATCTTAGGGCGGTAGGCCATAGAATTATGGTGTGTTATTTTGAACTGGTTGCACACCTCAATCATCAATTTGTTATTCAAGTTAGAAGTATTATCGGTGATGATCCTTTTCGGCAACCCATATCGGTAAATGATCTTCTTCTTCAAGAACTTGCACACCGTTGTCCTTGTGATATTGGCATAGGATGCTGCCTCCACCCATTTAGTGAAGTAATCGATGGTAACGAAAATAAAATAGTGCCCGTTGGAAGCATTCGGATGAATCTGTCCAATGACATTCATGCCCTATACTGCGAACGGCCATGGTGAGTTCATGGTGTGTAATGGTAAAGGAGGAGCATGGATCTTGTCGGCATATATTTGGCACTTATGGCATTTCATGGCGTAATCAATGCAGTCTCCCTCCATAGTCGACCAGAAGTAGCCATATCTCATAATTTTTCGGGCTATTGACAGGCCATTAGTGTGGGTTCCACACAAACCATCGTGCACTTCTGCCAAAATTTCTTTCATCTTTCGGGCATCTACACATCTCAGCAACGTCTGATTATGGCTTCTTTTGTATAGAATCTCCTCGTCTAGAATATATCCCGTTGCCATCTTTCTGAGCGTTTTTCGGTCATTTTCATTTGCCCCTTCGGGATACTTTTGAAACTTGATATATTGCAAGATGTCGTAATACGAAGGGTTGCCGTCTATTTCTTCTTGCACATTCCAACAATGAGCTGGCCTTTCAAAAGTCTGCATCTCAATGGGCTTCATCTCTGCTCATGTATTTGCTTTGAACATGGAGGCTAGGGTTGCCAAGGCGTCTGCCATCTGGTTGTCTTCTCTAGGAAGGTAGGTGAAACTGACCTTTTCAAATTCTTTAATGAGCTATTGGATCAACTCATAATATTTGACTAGCTTCGGATCCCTAGTTTCCCATTCTCCTCGCAAATGATAGATCACTAAGGATGAATCTCCGAATACTCAAAGTTCTTTGATCTTTCTTTCAATGGCTACATTCAGTCCCATGACATAGGCTTCATATTCAACTATGTTATTTGTGCAGAAGAATTCTAGTCTGCTGGTGAAGAGATAATAGACATCTTCTGGGGAAATTAGTACGGCCCCTATTCCGCGGCCAAGGGCATTGGAGGCTCCATCAAAGTAAAGTTTCCATGAGCCGTCATCTGACACACCATTTTCCTCGGTTGTAATGCACATCAGGTCCTCATTCGGAAAATTGAAGTTTAACGATTCGTAATCATCGGAAGCATGACTAGCTAAGAAATCTGCTATAGTGCTTCCTTTCACAGCTTTCTGGCTCACATATATAATGTCGAACTCGGATAACAGTATCTGCCAGCGGGCTATCCTCCCCGTTAATGCCGGTGCTTCTATTAGAAACTTCAAGGGCTCTATTTTGGATGTCAACCATGTGGCATGGTATAACATGTACTGCCTAAGCCTTTTGGTAGCCCAAACCAAAGCACAACATAGCTTCTGAATTGGTGGGTACCGTGTTTCACAATCATTGAACTTCTTACTTTGGTAGTAGATGGCTCTTTCTTTCTTCTCAGACTCATCATGTTGCCCCAACATGCAACCCATCGAGTTTTCAAAAACCGTCAAGTAAAAGATTAAGGGCCTGCCTAGTATCGGTGCGACTAGAATCGAAGCGTTTGTCAAATACTTCTTGATCTTCTCTAGAGCTTCTTGACATTCCTCATCCTAGAACCAAAATTGTTCGTCCTGGGTAGTCTGAAGACAGGGTCGTACTTGTCTGTTAATTGAGAGATGAAAAAGGAAATTTAGTTTAACCTTCCCAGGAAACCTCGAACTTCTTTCTGAGTATGAGGCGGTGGGAAGTTCTGAATGGCCTTCACTTTTTCTGGATCAATCTCAATCCCCTTTCTGCTCATTACAAACCCCAGGAATTTTCCAAAAGTGACTGCGAATGTGCACTTAGCTGGGTTAAGCTTCAGCTAGTACTTTAGTAGTCTCTAGAATATCTTTCTCAAGTTTCAAAGGTTCTCTTCCTCGGTTCAGGATTTAGCGATCATATCATCCACGTATACTTCTATCTCTTTGTGCATCATATCATGGAAAAGAGTCACCATCGCTCTTTGATAGGTCGCCCCCGCGTTCTTGAGTCTGAAAGGTATCACCTTATAACAAAACGTGCCCCACATGGTTACAAATATGGTATTCTCTATGTCTTTTAGGTCCATCTTTATCTGGTTGTATCTTGAGAAACCATCCATGAATGAGAACCACAAGTGTCCCGCAGTATTGTCTACCAATGTGTCAATATGTGGAAGAGGGAACTTTTCTTTAGGGCTTGCTCAGTTGAGATCCCTGTAATCTATACACATGTAGACATTCCCATCCTTTTTGCGCATCGATACGATGTTTGCGACCCACTCAGGGTATTTGGCAACTTCTAGAAAGCCAGCATCGAACTGCTTTTTCACATCTTCTCTGATCTTCAACAGCATGTCAGGCCTCATTCTTCTGCGCTTTTGCTGGATTGGTTTGCATTCTGGCCTCATTGGTAGCTTGTGTACCACTATGTTTGTATTCAAACCTGGCATGTCTAGTTAAGTCCAAGCAAAGACATCCTTGAACTCTTAGAGTAGGGCTATCAGTTCACGCTTGGTTTTTGAGGAAAATGCAGCCCCGATTTTCACTTCTTTTCTCTTGTCATCGGTTCCCAAGTTCATAATTTACGTTTCTTCTTGATGGGGCATAATTTGCCTTTCTTCGTTGGCCATCATCCTTACCAACTCTTTAGGGACCTCGCATTCTGCCTCATCGTCTTCCTCTTCAATTTCTGCCAAGATCTTGGGGCATTCAAAATCTACCTCGGGATTGGATTCAGAATCATTCATACAATTAATTATAGAGACCCTGCATGAAATGAGAACGAATGTATTGGGAAGAGGATGATTTTAAATGAAGTGAATGAATATGAAAAAAATGAATGAATGAAATAAATGAGATGTTTGTCATTTGAGAAAATAAGGAAGATATTCTTTCATTACAAACAAAAAGTTAACATAGGTGGCCTATACAAAAGATCCCTATTGCTTATGGGCAAAAACAAAAAGGGTTTATTTGGAGCATTACTCTGATCTGGCCCTAAAGACTACATGTAGATCAACGTAGCTCCAGTTATCGAGAGTTTCCCCGGGACGGCAAGGGCGGATGCTGGTCAACACGCTGCTGCCATTGTTACCTTCAGCTATCATGTTGATGGACATCCCTTCAAGTGATTCACTAAACATCTCATTTTCGTTGAGTATGTCATTTTCTCTAATTTCTTCTTCCACTTTCTGTCCTGTACAATCGAATACTTCAGAGACAAAAATAATTTTCACATGAGGGAAAGACATCGGTCTCCATAGAATGTCTTCTCCCTTGAATCTAGCTCTCATTTATTCTTCTTTTCTCCTATACTCATCACTCCTCTGCTGCACACTTGGTTTGTAGCCAAGCCCACAACAATCTTTCTTGGTGATGACGCTTCTAGCTCGTAGGCTTCCTTGCAATCTTCTCCCTAGTCCTCTTCCGGTTTTGGCTCATTGGCCCAACATGCCAGCAACGGTCATCTTGGTGCAATTAGATAACCTGGGGCAATAGATCTGATTTCCTTTTGCAACAAACGTAGCATTCACCAGTTCCAGCGCTCGGAAAGAGCATTCTGCGGCATCTTCATCATTTTTAGCATAGGGGGCGTCTGACGTTATCGAGGCGATGATCTCTTGTTCAGCCTCTAAGTGACCAATTTGCCTTCGATCACAAACTTTAGTTTTTGATGGAGTGATGAGAGGACGGCTCCAGCAGAGTGGATCCATGGCCTTCCCAATAAGCAGCTCTAGGTTGGTTTTATGTCCATCACCACAAAGTCGATTGTGTACTCAGTCGGCCCAATCAACAAAGGTACCTCGATCTTTCCAAGTGTTCCCCTTTGTGTGCCGTCAAAGGCTCTCACGTAGTTGTGACAGGGTTTCATGTGAGAATCATCTATTGGTAACTTTTGCAGAGTCACCATCGGTAGCACGTTTAATGTCGACCCATTGTCAATCAGTACTCCTGGTAACACATACCCTTTGTAGTGGGTTGTGATGTTGAGAGCCTTGGTGGACCCCATATCTCCCTCCGGGATCTCGTTATCGCTGAATGTAACGTGGTTGTATGCGGTGATATTCCCTACTATCATGTCCAGCTTGGATACAAAAATATCATCGGGTACGAACGTGTGGTTTAGCATATTTAACAATGCCTCACGATGCTTCTCCGAACTCAGAAGCAATTCTAACACTGTAATTCTTGCCGGTTGTTTTTGCAGCTGCTCTACCACGTTGTATTCACTATGTCTTAGGAATTTCAGGAATTCTTTTGCCTGAGCCTCAGTTACCGATTCATTTATCTTCGGAGGAGGTTCCTCGCCAAATATCTGAGCATGACCGGTTGATGTATCTTATCCTTCATCCTTGGCAGCTTCGGCAGACTTCAAAGTTTCTTAAGAGCACCTGCCGCTTCTCGTGAAGTGGCCTACTTCGTTGACAATTCCATCATTCTTTGTTTGTTCACCTTCCTGTGTTGGCTCTTTTTCTACCTTTTGTTCATTCTCCTCACCAAGTTTCGGCTTCTCTGGTATGATTACATTGGCTATATAATTTTAAGGAGTTTGTCGCATGTCCCTAAATGAGAATGGGGCAGGTGCTAAGATGATGATTTTGGGAGCCACTTTGTAGTTTCTCCTTGGGATGAACTTGCTCTCTCTGGTCTGGAGAAGATGACAAAAATCATGTCTCTCTCATATTTGAGGTTGGGGCTACCAGATGCACATATATCTAACCCCTGCCTTCTTGCAATCTCCTCAAAGAATTCTATCTTTTTGCTGTCCATCAGCTACTGAACCAATCTCTTAAACTCTTCACATTGCTGGATGTCATGTCCTCCGTCTTGGTGGAACTCGCAATAAGCTCTACACCCTTTTTGTATCACTATCATGCCCATATCAATCAAACGGGCCATACATAATTGTTGGAATACCCACCGTAATGGGGACTTGATTTCTGACACTTCTTCTTTGTCCTTCCTAGCGGATTACTCCTCAATAGCATTCACTCCACGATTCTCATGATTAGGTAACGGGTTAGCGGCCACATTTGGGTCTTTGAACTTTAATAATCCCGAATTGATCAGACTCTACACAAGCTTCTTGAAAGCGAGGCAATTTTCTGTGGGTGACCAGGGGCACCGCCATGATAGTCGCAATGTGCGTTCGGATCATACCATGATGGAAAGTAAGATTTGAACGGAGTAACATAGCATGGGCGGACCAAATCAGCTTTGTACAACTGAGAATACAGCTCAGAATATGAAACTGGCAACAGAGTGAAGCCTGTTTTCTCCTTTTCCTTTCTTGGGGCTCTATCTTCTTTTTGGTTCAGGTTCTGAGCCTTCCCCGTAGATGCTTGTGGCTGAGAGACCGTGAAGTTCTTCGAAGCAGTGTAAGTACTCGTAATGTTTACTTCATTCTGCTTGTTGTACTTCTGAGAACTCTCCCCGCTATCAATCCTGCCACTCTTGATTGCCAATTCAAGATACTCCCTAGTCCTAATCAAATTGGCAAAGCTCCGAGTTGTATTATTGATGAGACGATCGAACAATGTTCCCTTCAGATTATTCATGAACAGGGGCATAATCTCATGCTCGGGAATTGGTGGTTGGATCTGAGCGGCCACCTCTCGCCACATCTGGGCGTACTGTTGCAAACTATCGTTAGATTTCTGACTCATGTTTTCCAACATGATCCTACTGGGGGTTCATGTATGTCACATGTTTGTACTGCTCAATGAATGCCATTGAAAGATCCTTCCAGGTCTTGATGTTTGCCAGGCTTAACTGGGTGTACCAACAGAGTGCTGCTCCAGTCAGATTGTCCTGAAAACAATAGATCAAAAGCTTTTCATCCTTGAGATAGGCTGCCATCTTCCGACAATACATGGCTACATGTGCGGAAGGACATGTAGTTTCATCATACTTGTCGAACTTCGGAGTTTTGAATTTTGGTGGTAGAACGAGGTCGGATACCAGGCTCAAATCACTGGCCTCATTCCCCGGTTCGTCTGTAGCTTGCAGCACTTTGAATTTTTATTCTATATGACGAAACCTTTCTTCCCATTTCTTCTCTACCTCTATTCTGATTTTCTCGACCAAATTTAGGTCTGGCACCTCCTCTTCGTAGAATGTTTCTATATCAACAGGTTGGTTTTTCGATGCCCCTGCCTGCAGATTAGTAGATATTCCAGCAGGGTCAATGTATAATCTTCTTGCCGAACTTGGCATCGTTGGTTGAACCTTGCTGTGAGATGTGACACCTTCTAGCTCTTGGGCAACTTCGTTTGTGACCTTTTCTTTCCCAAGGCTTTTCGCTAGCAATGCAGTTATGTCGGATACTATCGCGGCTTGTGATTGAGCGATATGGTCACTAAGGCTCTGTTTGGCTTCATCGAAGCGTGCTTCCAAATCCTTCTGCCCCTTTTCTAAACTGACTATTTTGTCTTCCATCAATTTGCGTTAGAGCCGAGTAAGGTATGGATGCTGAATGGTTATGGCTTAACTTTTAATTTCACTGCCACAATATTTACACTATTAATATTATTGCAGAAATGGATAAATGCATGTATAATGATGCAAATGCCATGATGCAATGCAAAATATGTATGCAGATAAAGGTACTGATTCCGCTGGTAATCACCCTTTTGAACTACTTTCATGGGAACTAAAGGGTCCAGATTACAAAAAGGTCCAGATTACAAAGGGGTCCCTATTACATAAGAGTCCTGATTACAACGCAAAGTTCTAAACATAAGCCCTAGCTCTATTTCCTAACTTTTTGATAGCCCTAAACAGCTTGATAAATCTAGATGCTTCTTCCATGTCTGCGGCTACAAAAGGTCGGAGAGCTTCGACTTCGGCAGCTAAGTCATTCGCATACCTTGCAACTTGTTGTATGTCCATCATCAGGGTCGCATAATACTGGTCTCTGTCTTGAACCATATGGGCAGCATCACGAAGTCTTCTTTGCCAATAGTTGTCTCCACCGGCTGCAGCTTCTTCGAATACCCTGATTCTCTCCTTGTAATCCTGAACACTTGCTTCAAGCGATTCAATCCAGGCTCGTAACATGCCAAATTCACGCTCTCTTTCTTGCAGCTCGACGAAGCCATTCCTACGACAATAAATCTGAAAAGACTACTCTAACACTGCCAGTCTCCCCTCTAACTCGGCATTCTGATCTTGGCTCTAATTTAGGCTTTGGACAGTGTCGTTGTACAAGCTTTGCATCTCGAGTAATCTATTCCTGCTCCCCATGGATTTCCTTTTCCAAACAGAAGTGTTTTCCTTCTCATATATGATTGCTTGCTTGCCTTGGTCAATCTCTTGTCTAGTTTTTTCTTTCTCTTGGTTAATAGCATCCCTGAAAGACCGTCTTTCACTCTCAATGGCTAATTTGCAGCTTTCTATCTCCTTCTCAATTGCTCGCTTGCTTCTTTCTCGTTCTTCTTCGACTAAACGCATACCGTTCATCATTTCCTTCTCCACGGTTAGAAACTGGCTTCGGCTGGCATTTTGTACCTTCTCTTGGAGCTGGAGAGTATCTTTCTGATAAAGAGTATTCTTCTCACTCGGATCTGCTTTCAGTTTCTTCAACTGCCTAATAGTCCCGTCTCATTCATCAACCTCTAAACTTACCTTGTAGAGCTCATCCATATGCTGAGTCTGTGAAGCCTCCATCTTCTTCTTAACTTCTTCGAGTTCACCTCGCAAAATGTTGGCCTCAGATGGTACTATCCTCATAAGCTCCTCAAGTGACACAGCTGGCCCTTGGTCAAGTTCTAGAATCTTATCGTTAATCCTCAAACGTATCCAAAGATCATAATCCGAGGTGATCATGCATTCGGTGTCTCCTTCTACCCTTATCCGATAACAATGATCCCAAGCTCTCATGACGGTCTGAACCTTCGCCTTGAACTCGCATTTGAAAAGAAACTTACTTCGGCTTAAATTGGCAGTAACAGGAATGAACTATCGCGATCCGAATTGGTTGGACACCAAAAGTGGAGCACGAGCAATTCCACCATGTAGCCCTAACATCATCAGCCAGTCATAGTCGCCGCAGCTGTATAGGAAGTGACTAACTCTGCCGAGCCAAGGAACTCTTCATACTATGTCTTCGTCTTGAATGTTCCTAAAGAAACCAGACCATTTCTTCGTTTTCAAGTCTTCTCGCCATTCCTTTGCTAAATACTCTCGCAAAGGTGAAAAGTCTCAAAATAATACTCCCAGCAGAACCCCTGTTGGTGTCTTCCACATATGGCTCTGAATCTAAACCTGTAGCAACTGTGCACACCCTTTGAAATGTCCCTCTTCGTGCTTCCGACTGGCATTTAAAGAAATGAAATTTTAGGTTAGAATGGCCGGTACTGGATTTGCCTTCCACTTCATACGCTCAAATAGGTCCAGGATAGCTACATCGATGTTTTTGAGGACCCTCAGAATGATGACTAAGCCATATATTCCCAAGGCGAAAAGGTCCATCTTCTTTCCCTCATCTGGGTGCACGGGTATGACATATCGGATACTCTCCCATGCAAAGACTAAGCTCTCTCCTCAAAGCCGAATCAGGCCATTAATCCAATCGCCACTCATCTCGGCAAAAGTTTTGAGCTTCGAAGTGTAATTCTGGTTCCATGACGGCTTCACATAGATCCAATCTTTCTGGACATTCTTCTGATTAAGTAAAGTGGTATATTCCTCTACCGTAGGCATCATGTCCTGCCCGTTGAATGTGAAGCAGCAAAAAGCGGGATTCTAGAACTAGAAGACGGCTCGGAGCAAGGGTTGGTTGACCCTGACATACATCAACTGTGCTATGTCGCCGTAACTATCACATAATAAATCTTGTAGTCTTCGATCCCATCCTTCCCAAATACTTTTAAGCTCCCATAAATTATTCTGTTGGAGACTCACATAGGTATACTCTGCCACTATGCGCTCGCTCGGCAAACTGTTACCTTGGGTCCTCTGATTGACTTCTGACCAGTGCCTGACGGTTGAGTTAAGGTCGTCCTTCTTAAGATACCTTTTTTCGATGATAAAAGATTTTCTAATCGGGCAAACCACTTGATCCAGTACCTTTATGTAATGTAAATGCAATGATGTATGCAAAAAGAAAGCAAAACAAAAAATACGATAAACAAACAAAACAACCCTATTTACATCATGTCTAAAACACCTAGGTTATCCGCATGGCTCTAAAGGGGTGGGTTTCTATATGTTCTATACATGCAGTGTTGGAGCTAAGAGGTACCCGAACTGTCTTTGTTGTCCCCTACTAAGGGTAGCAAGGCCCACGATCATCACCCATTATAGGCTCCTTTCAACCGGGTTCAATTCAGGGGGACCCATTCGCTTATGCCTCTACGAAGGAACGATATCCTTACGAAAGCATAAGGTACTCGAGCCCCGAAGGTACTTGCTAGGCCTACACGGAGGAACGATATCCTCACGAAAGCATTAGCGTTTTGCCCCACTTAAAAAGGACAGGTTTATATGTTAAATTTTAAATGCGTTAAAATAAACCCGCACTTATAATCGAATGTTAATTTAATAGTCACTATAATCTGGAACTTCCAATATTAATAAAGCAGTAATTATTTAAAAAGCTTGACTCTCATTTGTTTTTGAAAAAACAAAAAGTCATCCCCAGCGGAGTCGCCATCTGTAGCGATATCCCTCTTTTATGTTCGCTAAAAAAGTAATTTTATTTCGTTTTGTTTTGAAAATAATGTCTTCCGTGGGAGTTTTGCAAAAACCGTATTTCATTTAAAAAATGGAGTCGCCACCGGCCACTAAGGTAGGCCGGATACCATAAAACCAGAGATTTTAAAAATGTTGGGTTCGAGAGTTGGTTACGGATGGGGAAGGATTAGCACCCTACACCGCCCAAAATTGGTACTTTAATAATTACCGTTTTATTAATATTAAATTTCGGATTAAAGTGACGATTAAATTAAAATTTGGTTATAAGTGCGAGTATATTTTAAATGCTCCGTTATTCGAGAATAAACCGATAAAACACTATCACTGCGCTTGATACTGGCCACGTTTACGCTCGAATAAAAGAGCACCGCATTGACAAAATATATATCCGTTATGCAAACTTAAAACAAAAATATTAAACACTCATTGACATGATATCAAAAAACATAAACACATGAATCTTGCAAAAAATAAAATAAATAAAAAAGGTACATAAAAACATAACATATCAAGAATAAATGAAAAACAAGTATAAACATGAACAAGAAAGAAAACATGCTCCCTAAACTATAGTTAAAACGAACATGCTTAGGATCATTAATAAATATAATACATGCATGATATACATGTAATATGATATTAACTAATTAAATCTAAGCAATATGCTTTTTTTATAAAAAAAACAGACTTGACATACGGTATAACTTAAAATATAATACATGACATTAATATTTGACAAACGACACCCACTTTGACGTACAACCTAAAATGTGAAGCAAAAGTAAAGCATGCTAGAATACATGTGTACATCTTAAAATATAAAAAACATAATGCAAGATATGCATGGCATACATGTAACAAGGCACTATACTAGTAAATCAAAACAAAAACAAATAAACACATATTTAATGCCTAAAACGTGACATAATTTACATACATAAAATAAAAACTTGGCATTACACGTGACAAAAGAAAACACACTAACGTATAACCTAAAAGCAAATAGAATATACAATACGTGCTAGAATACAAAAACATGTTATATATGAGCCAACTAAAAAACGCGAATCGAGCATGTATGATACGAACAAGCGAACAAAAATATAAAAACACATAACATCATAAACTAAACATATATATAAAAACATGAGAATATGAAATATATAAAAAAGCACATGAAAACAAAAAAAAGGGCCACGTCAACATGTTAAAAACATGATAAAAAAACATGAATACTTAGATATGAAATGAGGACTGAAATGAAAAACAAAGAAAACAGAAATTAAAAGATAATAAAAATACGATTTAAGGACTTATTTGGAAACTAGAATAAACTGGGAAGGACCATATGTGTAATATGACCAAGGGGCACACTCAAAATGCAAAGTTCAAAAACGCATAGTGACTTGGGGAGTAATTTCCCCTTGAAAAGCTGATTACAGTTTAATTTGGTGACCAAATTAAAAGATTTCGAAAAGCTACAGGGACCAGGCTTGCAGATTACCTAAGGGGTGAGACAGAACTGAAAGTTACAAACTCAATGGGGGATTTATGAAGCAATTTTCCCATTTTCTTTTTATTTCAAATCTATAAAACTCAAAAACCGGTCCTCATTTTACCCCCTTTCCATTTTTTTAAAACCTTAAGAGAGACTCTCTATTCTCTTTGAAATTCCAGAGACACCAACCCCCAAACTTCCCTTAGCCACTGTATTTTCTAGAAACCAGTGGTGGTCCGGCTACTCCGGCCACCGCCCCCAACACTCAAAAGTCCTAAAACCTAGCCACAACTCCCCTCGAGAACAGAAACCTCTCTACTATTACAAAGGCCGAACCAAAACCTTTCCAAAAAACTATAACTCTCCTATTTTGAGACCACAAAACCCAGATCCCTGACGTTTCGAAACAAAAAAAAAGAAAAAATCCCCTTTTGTGGCTCACTTCTCGGAGTTTATCGCCGGCATGAAAGGATTTTTCCTTAGGTAAACTCTATTTTTTTACTTATTATTATTTTTTTACATGCATGTATGAGATTAGAAAAAGAATTGAGGATTACCACTGAAACTTGACTCTTTTTTTTGTATTTTCGAAACTGGTAACTTTATACAAAAAAATGGATACATCTGATATATATCTCCCCCCTTTTTGTTCTTATTTCTGGTTTGGTAGATAATACATACTTTTACAGACTTGTTTTCTGACAAATGCATTGTTTTTGGTGTTTTTATGATGATTGACGCGGTGGTTGGAGCCGGTATGGAGGAGGCATGGTGGAGGTGACCATCCGTCCAGATTTGTTCTCGGTCATTGGATCAGATCTGATCCAAAGGCTGAGATGCCCTGAAGGTCGAACGGTTCAGATGCATGCTTGAACGGGCGGGATTGCACCAGATGATGCCACGTGACGTCTTGATATCTGAGGAGTCAGCGTGTGCACACCATGCACGCGTGGAAGTCCAGCAGCCCCGGGAGTGAGCCACACGCTCCAGCTGAAAGGTTCTCTCCTTTCGATCATGGCCGTTGGATCAAAATCTGATCCAATAGCTCAGATTGGGCTGCGCAAGGAAAAAGGATAATTAGGGTTTAGTTTAATTAGATGGGTTAGGGTTTGGGCTGATCAGGCCTTGTAAATTATGTTTGTGGATTTTGTAAACCTGGACTGGACATTTAATTTGTTTGGGTTTTAATATATCCATTTATTTGTATTTAATTTAGCCCGACCCTACTAATAATAATAATAATAATAATAATAATAAAAGTAATAATAATAATAATACATATACATACACACTCAATCATACATAAGTGTGCATACATACATACAAACACATATACGTGCACTTACATACACATGCAAACATACATATTCATATACAGACGTATACATAATACATTAATATGCCCATACATACACACATTCATACAATCACATATACATACATACATATATACATATGCGCACACATACATTACATACATATTAGTCGCACGTACACAATATGTATAATATACATGCACTCACACATATCGCACACATACATTACCCATATATTAATAACTCACATGCACATAATAAGCATATAACATAATAATATATATAATATATGATTACATACACTAGTAATAAATATTAATAATTACATAATATTTGCAAATTAACACAAAATTTTTCCAAGATAAAAATGAGTGATTACAACCTTGAACTCTGACGCTCTACGACTCTCGGATTACTATTCCTTTGTTTCTAGCTTTCGTAGGAGATGATGGATTAGCTTCCTCCAATTCTTGGGCTAGGTAACAACAATGGAAGATTATTAAAATTGATACTTACGAATTCAACCTTAATATTTAACTTACAAGAGCTATCTATAATAGCTCCCCAAGGATTTGGATTGAAGAACAAGAATTTAGCCTAAAGCTCCTTAACTTCGAATCAAAATTAAACTTCAATCTTTCATGGGCTTATGAAATAGTTTGGGGGCTTTTACTTACCAAGACAAGAGCTATCAAACGGTGTAGAGAAATCAATAGAATCTTGAGAATTCAAGAGAAGTGCTAGTTTGAGCTAATATGGAAGATGGTAATGGAGGTGCTTGCTTGCTTTGGGAGAAAAGATGAAGATAGGTGTGGGAATGTCTCAGTTCACTCTTCAATATTTCTTAGTTTTATCAACTAGCTTTCCTCTAGCTAAGGGTAAACTTAATGGTAACTCCACCTAAAAACAAACCAATTAAAAGGTTTCCTCCAAGGAAGGGTAACTATAAATAATGATTTTCCTTTTTCCAACAATTAGGATAGCCATAATAGCTATCAAATTTATGCCATCTTTTCACCAATTCACAAAGAGATCACGTGAAGATGTCAAGCTACGAGGTGAATCATCTTGAAAAAAATAGGATAATTAAAAAGGTGACCCCTCAACTTTCCAAAGTTTACACATTTGTCCCTAAACTTTTAATTCTTGTAATTTAGTCACTAAAACAATTTTTCATAGACACCCGTACCGATACGCGTTATAGCCGTATCGATACAGCTAGCCAAATTTCTGTAAGTTAGTTAAAAACTGAAGGAGCCGTACTGATACGAGTCATACTGTATCGATACGCTAAGCTTGAATTCAGAATTTTAAAGGTTTCGATAAGGTCCCTAACCAAGATTTGACTTAATAGGGATTGAATACTAGGTTTGTGACCACATAATTCAAGACAATAAATTATTTAGACTTCTCCGGTATGAATTTTTCGGTCACAGGAACATAATTTCGACTATGCTAGTTTTCGGGGTGTTACACCTACATCAGTGTTATAGTCAACTTTGATTACTTTTCCAACAACATTAGAAATTCTCCAAAAACTATTTTTTGTATAGTATCGTATTGGCAAACCTGGCAGCCTAACCCAGACCACTACATGAGAGGGATGCAGTTCAGACGTCTTAAAATCTTTGCTCCAGGGCTGCACCGTAAGATAGCTTTCAAAAATTGTCCAAGATCTTTCCGTCAGAACCTTCGTGTAGTCCTTCTCAGATTGAAACTTAACCAGGAAATAATCATTTACAAGATCAATAAGTTGATATCGGCCTTTCGGCTGCCACAACGATTGAATGTGATTCCACTAGAACCTATACCCATTGGAACGTCCAAACAAACGAACAATAACTGCCCTTCCCATGCTCCGGTCAATTAAATCATGTAATCTATCTGAAAACCTAATCACAGGGAAGGGTCCAGCAGTATCGATCAGCATATCATCATCCCTAACAACTACATCCTCATCCGTAATTCCATGGAACCTATCGGCCGGTGTCTTGCCTGTCCCTGACGTTATTGCAGCATAAGAGGGTCGTTCCTTCACCGACTGAGAAGAAGTAGTCACAACAAAACTCTCAGTGTCCACAGATTTCAAATTTTCAATCCTTTTGTCCAGGCTTGAGCCATCCACAATAACAGTCATTTTAGCAGCTAGATCGATAGGGACAATCTCATCTAAGATTATACTCTTGAAAAAAATAGGTTAATTACAAAGGTGATCTCTCAACTTTCCAAAGTTTATACTTTTGCCCTCAAACTTTCAATTCTTGTAATTTAGTCACTAAAACAGTTTTTCACAGACACCCATACCGATACGCGTTATAATAGTATCGATACGCTAGCTAGAGTTCGGTAAGTTAGTTAAAAACTGAATGAGTCGTACCGGTACGGGTCTTACCGTATCGATACGCTAAGTATAAATTTAGAATTTTAAAGGTTTCGATAAGGTCCCTAACCAAGATTTGACTTAATAGGGATTCAATACTAGGTTTTTGACCATATAATTCAAGATAATAAATTATTTAGATTTCTCCGATATGAATTTTTCGGTCACCGGAACCTAATTTTGACTAGGCCAATTTTTGGGGTGTTACAACTATCTCCCCCTTAAGAAAAATGTGTCCTCAAATTTTTACATGTAAAGATGTTGGGGTCGCCATCTTCTTCCTTGCCTCTCACGTGGTACATGTTTGCAGAAGCCTTTGATTCAGGTCGATAGAAAATGCCTTGGATGAACCACCAGGCTTTCTGAAATATCCTTGCCTTGCTCTCTTACCCCAAAAAGATCGAGCAGAAGATGACGGGTTAACTAATGCAGAGGTGGAATTAACGGTATTATTGGGGCAATCGCGAATGAGATGTCCCATTTCTCCACAGAAAAAGCATACGCTTGACTTTTTACGCTATTATCCCTCAGGATGCCTGTGCTGACCGAAATTGCAAACTGGGAGTTTCATCTCTTGTTTAGAGCCATCAAAACTCTCAATAAAATTTGTACTAGGAAAGAACTGAGTTACGATTTGAGGTTTAGCAATGTATTCGAGATGACAAAACTACGAATATTCTTTTTGTTTCTGATCATGTTATTTCTCTTTCTTAGAAGACTCAGAAGAACGAGAGTTATCTCGATATATTTTTTCTGACGTGGCTGATCCACCAGTTTTCCGAACTTTCTGAGCAATTTCAGTAGCCTTAACTCTGTTCATGAGGTCTTAGAAGTTGGTAATGCCCAATGTTGTAAACATAAGGCGTAGGTCATCATTCAGGCCATTGAGGAACATTCTACATTTTTCCTCCTCCTTCTTGATGTATTCAGCTCCATACTGACAGTACTTGCAAAAATCATTGATGTACTGCTCCACAGGTCATCTTCCCTATTTCAGATGAAGGAATGTGTCTCACCTCTCAGCGATGTAGTACTCACTAATGTACTTCTTTCAGAATTCACGAAGGAATAACTCCCAGGTCACCGCTTCTTCGAGTATTGTAAGGATGACAGTTTTCCACCAATATAATGCTTCATCGGCCAACAAAGAAATGGCACACTCAAACTTGTGTTCATCGAAACATTGTAGCTGTTTGGTTAAGATTCGAATAGTACTGTCCAGCCAATACTAGTAATTTCAGGATTTTCATCATCACGACCGGTGAAAGAATAAGGCCAATGTAGAGATAGTTTATCAATGGGAGCTTGGACATTCGAAATAGCAACGATAGGAGGTTGGAAGGTTTGTTCAGCCCTCATCGAGGTCATGAATACTTTGAATATGCCGGCCATGTTCCTATAACATTCAGCCTGAGCAACTTGTATCTCGGGTTCAGGGTTTTGCACTAGAGGGTTTTGCAAAATTAGAGGTTCTCCTCCTCTAATTTCCTCACCATGAGTTGAGGATCCGGTAATATGCTCGTCTATACGAGCCTGATCAGGGTTAGACATCTATAAATAAAAAGATCGGGTTAGCCAACAAGTCACAATATACAATGAATAACTCCTAGGTGGCAAAGTAATACAACAATCAATACAATAAGCTTTGGTTTAGTCCTAGAATCGAATAAACTCTAGCTCTAATACCACAAATGTAACACCCCATTCTCGACCTGGTAGGAATCTAGGTCGGAAGGCATTACCGGTGAACAATGCGATGATCGGTGCAACAAATTTTTATTCATATTCGGTAATTAACTGTGTTATGCTTGACAATCATAACAAAATGTCTGGTAGGAATCTAAGTTTTAGGGACTAAACTATAATTTTGATAAATTATAAGTCAATTTTAGAAATTAGGCATACTATGCTGAAATTCAAGCTATAAACAACATGTCTGTAAATTTTCATATTAATCAGAGTTCATTTACTAGCCCGATTAGCCTTATCAAAATTCATACTCGGGAGGGCCGTATCGATACACCTATATCATGACCGTTAAATCTGTTATGAATCAATGAGTCTGTATCGGTACAGTGAGACCCGTACCAGAACGAGTTGACCAAAGTTGATTGTTTCGATACACCCTAGAGACAGTACCGATGCAATTAAATTTCTAGATTACAGTGTTGAGTTTCTGTATCGATATGCCCTTTGACGTACCGATATGCCATGTTGACCGACGTTGAATATGCCCAAATATGCAATACCGTACCGATGCACCAGCACCCGTATTGGTACGCCATGCACTAAAATGACAGATTTGCACTGGTTTTAATCCAAATAGATCTATCAAACAATGTCCAAATGCAATGAAACTTTACCAGCAACTTAATATCATCATAATCTACTAGCATGTCAAATTTCATGATCATATGAATCTATTTACCATGTTTTCACCTTTTTAGCCAAATATGCATATTTAGTCCCTTTTTAGCTAAACATTTAAAAGTCATTTAGGGCCTTTAAGGCTTATACATGCCACAAGCAAAATACACATATCAAAAGGACAAAAAGCAACTAGTTTAACTACTTTTCCACCATTCTAGGAATTCTTAGGGTCGATATACATTACTTTGAACTTGTAGTGACTTGCCAAAAAGCTTCTCCGACTCTGATCTCGAACTCTAAACTTCTTAACATGAAATGCATGGAAGATGAATGCATTAGGCATAATTTTCCTAGTGAGGTAATCATAAACAATGAAAAATATCAATATGTAATCATATACATGCTTCATCAATAATCAAATGGCAATATGTCAATATTCAACAATAGTGCATCAATAGTAAAGGATAATTTAGACATGATAAATAATCAATACAATGACAATAATCAATAGCAATAGTTTCAATGAGTTTCCTTGGATCGATTTCTGGTATGTGGATACACGAATTCCCCCTCATCGCTAAAATCAATAGTGGTCTAGCCATATATCCTCCGCCGTACCAATTTGACCAATATCACAACATCTCTATGCCGCACCAATATAAAGGTCGTAGCCTACCCGTACCACTGAGCTTATGAATTTTATGGCATGCCAATTATATCCAATACTATCTAAGGTCCAATAATCAATAGTTCAATAACGGTATTTCAATAACAATAATGTCATAGCAATGGATCAATAGAAATACTCAATATCAATGTTTCAATGCAATATTCAATACTTCAATAACAATAGGCATATATCAATGCACCAATAGCAATAGGCAATAATCAATATTCGATTCTCAATATTTCAATATGGCAATGCTTCGATGGTTTCGATGACAACAATAACGATGCTACGGACACGGATTCAATGCAATATTTACCCATACTTACCCATATGGTCTTCAACAATGCTTTTAGGCAATAAATTCAATACAATGGTTAGCAATGCAATAATCAATAACTAATGATTCAGGATAGGCACCTAGCCAAATCCCGAGACTTCGACTACACTCACCTTGAACTCCAACGCTCTACAGCTCTCAAATTACTATTCTTTTGTTTCTAGCTTTCGTAGGAGATGATGGATTAGCTTCCTCCAATTCTTGGGCTAGGTAAAAACAATAGAAGATTATTAAAATTGATACTTACGAATTCAAACTTAATATTTAACTTACAATAGTTATCTATAATAGCTCCCCAAGGATTTGGATTGAAGAACAAGGATTTAGCCTAAAGCTCCTTAACTTCGAATCAAAATTAAACTTCAATCTTCCATGGGCGTATGAAATCGTTTGGGGGCTTTTACTTACCAAGACAAGAGCTATAAAATGGTGTAGATAAATCAATAGAAGCTTGAGAATTCAAGAGAGGTGCTAGCTTGAGCTAAGGTGGAAGATGGCAATGGAGGTTCTTTCTTGCTTTGGGAGAAAAGATGAAGATAGGTGTGGAAATATCTCGGTTCACTCTTCAATCTTTCTTAGTTTTATCTACTAACTTTCCTCTAGCTAAGGGTATAATGGTAACTCCACCTAAAAACAAACCAATTAAAAGGTTTCCTCCAAGGAAGGGTAACTATAAATATTGATTTTCCTTTTTCCAACAATTAGGATAGCCATAATAGCTATCAAATTTATGCCATCTTTTCCCCAATTCACAAAGAGATCACGTGAAGATGTCAAGCTACGAGGTGAATCATCTTGAAAAAAATAGGATAACTAAAAAGGTGATCCCTCAACTTTCCAAAGTTTACACTTTTGTCCCTAAACTTTTAATTCTTGTAATTTAGTCACCAAAATAATTTTTCATAGACACTCGTACCGATACGCGTTATAGCCGTATCGATACAGCTAGCCAGATTTCGGTAAGTTAGTTAAAAACTAAAGGAGTCGTACTGATACGGGTCCTATTGTATCGATACGCTAAGCTTGAATTTAGAATTTTAAAGGTTTCGATAAGGTCCCTAACCAATATTTGACTTAATAGGGATTCAATACTAGGTTTTGACCACATAATTCAAGACAATAAATTATTTAGACTTCTCCGATATGAATTTTTCTGTCATAAGAACCTATTTTCGACTATGCTGGTTTTCGAGGTGTTACACCTACATCAGTGTTATAGTCAACTTTGATTACTTTTCCAACAACATTAGAAATTCTCCAAAAAAAATACTTTTTGTATAGTATCGTATTGGCGGCAGCCTAACCCAGACCACTACATGATAGGGATGCAGTTCAGACGTCTTAAAATCTTTGCTCCAAGGCTGCACCGTAAGATAGCTTTAAAAAATTGTCCAAGGTCCTTCCGTCAGAACCTTCGTGTAGTCCTTCTCAGATTGAAACTTAACCAAGAAATAATCATTTACAAGATCAATAAGTTGATATCGGCCTTTCGGCTGCCACAACGATTGAATGCGATTCCACAAGAACCTATACCCATTGGAACGTCCAAACAAACGAACAATAACTGCCCTTCCCATGCTTCGGTCAATTAAATCATGTACTCTATCCGAAAACCTAATCATAGGAAAGGGTCCAGCAGTATCGATCAGCATATCATCATCCTTAACAAACTATATCCTCATCCGTAATTCTATGGAACCTACCGGCCGGTGCCTTGCATGTCCCCGATGTTATTGCAGTATAAGAGGGTCGTTCCTTCACCGACTGAGGAGAAGTAGCCACAACAAAACTCTCGGTGTCCACAGATTTCAAATTTTCAATCCTTTTGTCCAGGCTTGAGCCATCCACAGTAACAGTCATTTTAGCAGCTAGATCGATAGGGACAATCTCTTCTAAGATTCTACTCTTAATTTTCTTACTCTCGCGTTGATCGAATGCTATCATCGGAGAACCAGGGCGCTCTAGCAAAGGTGTTAAATCAATCACCAGAATCGCAGAAGATGAACTTCCTCCCTGCAAACCTTGTAACAATTCTGTAGAGGACCCGATCGGGTTATGAATATCCTGTAGTTTAGAGAGGCATCGACTAAAGTCTCTCGGTAGCCGGCCACCGAAAACATTAAATCCAAATGCGCTAGGTTGAATTACCGAGCCTGTATTAGGGTTGGTATTCTCAGAATTATCCGAGATGTGCGGAGGAAATGTAAACATGACTAATTATGAGTGGTATTTGTTAGGAGTTTAATTTGGATAATAAAAATTAATGGTTCCAATCCACTACAGCAAAATAGGTTTTTAACAGCATTTTTTAGCCCTATAATTGCATTTTTTAGAGCTGCTAAAAACCCTTCCGACGCTAAAAAAACATCGTGAAAAGTGCCACTGAAACCAACACCTCAAACGTTAATAGCATTTGTGTACGAGAAACACCACAACATATCGTGATTTTTAGTGGCATTTTTGTACAAGAAACGCCGCTAAAGATGAGGTATTAGCGGCGTTTGGTATATCAAAAGCTGCGAAAGATCGTGTTCTATAGCGGCGTTGGATAATCAAAACGCCACTAATATCTTCTCTTTAGAGGCATTTGTGTGGGTAAACGGCGTTGTGTGATATGATTTTTAGTGGCATTTCTCTGCAAACGCCGCTAAGCTTACTGCCATTGCTACACAACATTTTTAAATATATACTACCCAAAATTAACCTGTATCATTATCCAATAATAGCAAATTTGAAAAATAATTACAAAAATTAAGTTGACATACTTAACAAAAATAAATCCAAGTCTAGATCATTAAAGTGAATTATAGTTCAACATTAAAGTGAAATGTAGTTCAACATTGTTCAGTAGAATAAACAAAACATGAGCAAACCTAAGAAATAAACTAAGATGACAGATTCTGTGATTGATTCTGCTTTAACATCGCCACCATTTCTTGAAATTAATTTTGGAGATTCTAAAATGTTGTTTCTCTCTCTTCTTCTCTTGCTACTTCCCTCGCTTCTGCTTTGGCTTTAAATTGACTTAATTGTTGTTTTAAATGGTCAACTTTTTTCTGGAAAGATTGGCTTTGTGATGACATGTACTGAGATGAGTTAGGTCTAAATATTTTGTTGGGGTATCAAATGCTCCTTGGCAGTGCACTCGGCCATATCTTTTAGGACCCAAAACTTCAATAATAACTTAATTTTCGATCATCCATATTAGCAGAACCGTGAGTTGAAGTCGTAGCTTCATATTCTGTCATTTTATCCTTTAATTTCGTCTGATAATCAATTAAGAATTTATAACGATTTCAAAACATTATTTAAAATAAAAATGTTATACTATTGATATAAATATAATATAATCCAAATTTTTTTCTCCAATAAATATACCATAATTTCTGCAGCTTCAGGAGTCACATGAGAGCTATCTTTTTTTATGTGTATAATGTCGAAGAGCTTTATTCGTCCAACGTTACTGCCGGTCATCACTTGCTACAATGTATAATAGAATTAATACGTACGAAAAAAGTGTTGAACATTACCTTCAATTTCTACATTTTCAACTGTTTGTGGAACTTGTGAAGATCCAACACTAAACAATTCCTCATTATTTGTTACTTCCTTATCTCGAGGAACTTCAACAATTCGCAGATCACTTAATTTCTTACTAGGCATAATATCTTCAATAAACAAACAACAATTTTAGTAACTAGTGACAACAATACTATTAATGTATGTATTTGACAGCAAGTTAAAAGTTATAATATTATAGATTAATCAGTTAAGATATAAATCTTACTACATTATTACGTCGTCAGTTTTCATTAAAATCTTCATCCATGTCCTCCCGAACCCATTGGAATTGTGAACTAGAGCTAGTGATTGTTCTATCTAAGTTTTGTGCTGCAAAAGGCAAAGTTTCTGATCTTATTTCAATGTCATCTCTACTTCTATCCCCGATGTCTATCAACTCTCTAGGGGTGTTACGGAGTACAACATACCAACCTTCATTTATTGGATCATGGCAGTAAAAACATGTTTGACTTGAGAAGAAAATACATATTGTTCATCCATCAATTGTTGACATGTACGAATCGAGAGAAGTTTACCATTGTAAAACCAAATTGATCACTTTTAATGCCTCGAGTAGTATTTACATCAGCCCAGTCACAGCAAATAGCACAACCTTTCGTTTTCCATAATAATCCAACTCAAAATATATGTAAGAATTCTATAATATTTTACACCTCCCTCCACAGGATGATTGTCCCTAGCACTAGCATAACTTGTAGTTGAAGAAGTAACAACTACTCCACAATTTTGTGTTCTCCTTAATCTTTCCCGAGATTTCGTGTGGAACCTGAACCCATTAATGAGGAAGGCATTATATCTTTTAACAATTCTATTTGGACCTTGAGAAAGCCATTTAACCTCTTCATTAACTTCTCTCCCACTCCAAACTTATTACGCGTAAAAGGTGAATTAGTTAGCATTTATATTGATATATTAAACCAAGAAAAGTTATACATTAGTTACGTGCCATATAAAGATTTAGTTGCTTACCATCTTCCCTAACCATTCGTGGAAAGTTTCTGTGAACAACTTATGAATCTCTCGTTGATGTAATCTTCAGAAGCATACATAAGATTGCAACTCTTATTTAAACTCATTATAAAGTAGGTTACATGGTTAAAGAATGAGAAATATAAAATATTAAGAGAATACATTATGATTTATATTGTAAAACTTACGTGCGTAAGGTATCTATTGAATCGTGATGGAAAAGAACATATCAGTGTGCTTGTACCCAAGACTTATCATCTAACTGTGACTTTGTCGAGTGGTTCACCATAACTTCCGAACAAATAAGTCTCAACTAAGTTATTAGTACAGCACACTTCATTTCTATTTGTTCTATTAAATCTCGTTTCAACATCTTCTAGATATTTTGTGCAAAAAGTTAGACACTCATTTGCTAAATACCCTTCAGCAATTGATTCTTTCGGATAACGCTTATTACGACAATAAGACTTCAACTTGCACAAGAACCTGGAAGCAAAATAAATACAACATTATATGAATAGTTGTAATTAAAAAAATATTCAATACTGACTAAATACATATTAAACAATTCGCACCTCTCTATAGGATTCATCCACGGATAAAAAATTGGTCCACCAACTTTAGCTCCGTGAGGGAGATGAACCAGCAAGTGCACCATAATTGTGAAGAATGAAGGTGGAAATATCTTCTCCAAGTTGCATAAAGTCAAGGCGACTCGATCTTGCAGTTTCTCAAGTTCTTCAACCATCAGAACTTTCTCACAAATAGCTTTCATTATATTGGAAAGTTCAATTATACAAGATGTCACCTCATTTGACATACAACCACGTAATGCAATTGACATTAAGTCTTGCATCAGTATGTGATAATCATGTGACTTTAGAGAATAAAATTTTCGATCTTGAACACTGACACATCGATATATATTTGATGCATACCCATCTGGGACCTTTAAATCCTTCAACACCGTGCAAAACACTTTTTTTCTTTCTTCGACATCGCAAAAATAGAAGGCGGTAACAAATATTTTCCATTAGGAAATAACTGAGGATGAAGATCATGCCGAATTTTGATATTGACTAAGTCAATTCGGCTCTTTAGATTGTCTTTAGATTTTCTTTCGACATTGAGAATGGTCCCGATAATATTCTCACAAACATTCTTCTCAATGTGCATGACATCAAGATTATATCTCAGAATGTGATGCTTCCAATAAGGCACCTCGAAGAAAATACTTCTCTTTTTCCACAACTCCTCTTTATTTGGACCATCTTCTTCATCAGACTTATCATCACTCAGCTCGGTGAAACTTTGCCGCTTCTCCATTTGGCTCTTCATCACATCCACTTCTTTCTATCTCGATGAAATCATTAACATCAATATCACAATCATCTTCTCTAACAGATTGATGATAATCATGCATATTAAATGCATCTCGCAACATATTTTATATGTCATCTTCTCTAACAGAATGACGGTGAGAATTAGAAGGATAAGATGAATTACTCATGGAAGAAGCTCTATGAGGTGTAAACTCTCTATGGAATATCCATTTTTTATTGCTTGGAACAAAGCCAGAAACAATTAGATGTCATGTACAATTTCACGAATGTGCCAATTAATGTTAGCACATTTCTTACAAGGGCAAAGAATCATATTCTCTTGGCCTGCATCCAGAAAAGCTAAATTTAGAAAAGTTTCTACTCCATTTCGATAGTCGGTGCTTACCCTTGACAAATTCATCGAACTCTTATCCATTTTTTATTTATGTAATATTCATTTCAAATGTTAATTGATAATGCTATAGATTCAAGTTTATTTTATTCTTTTAAATTGATAATTGTAGAAAAAAAAATTAAAAGTTTGCAAAGTTGAACCTAACATGGTGCATATTACCAAAGTAAAAGCCAAGTTAAATATATAAACTACCTATTAGTCATACTTAATCCACTTAACATATATAAAGAAAATCAACCAAAACATGAAAATTCAAGCGAAAGTTACCTGCTAGGGAAAACCACCGTTTGACAACTAAGAATTTATCAATAATTTTGTAGCTCGATGTAGAAATTTAGGTGTTGGAGTATGCCAAAGACCAATCATAAGATAATTATAAAAGACATATTTATTTTATCATGTTTATTAATATAAAGCCATTATTATTATTTCAGTCATTATTCTGCGCATAAATAAATAAACTGAATTATAATAAAGTCCTTAGAATAATATGGTTATTCTTGAATGTCCTTAGCCGAGTATTATTGTGGGCATGGAAAACAATAATATATTAAGACTAATATGTAGTTGATTAATGACAGAGTGTTGTCATAGACATGGAGATGTCAAAATCAATACATAAGTATGTGTTAGAGAACGACATACTAGACTAACCCGCTATGAGCATGTTTATTGGATTATTATGTGATAGTCACAACATTGCTCATAGTGATAACTACCTGAATAATTCTCAGACTTGAGATCATCATTATTTCAACATTGTGAGTGATATATTTTGTTATAGTCAAACGTTGTTATAACTGACTACACTATAAAGACTAATATTGGATATGTCACAACTATGTAGCGGGATATAGTTGATCAAGATATGATTTGTCCCTCCTACATAATAGTAGTAATATCATTGGCCACTTGATTGAGTGAGACTAGAAATGCATGGCTATGCTCGAGTAAATTGATATGAGATATCATAGTTATTCGTTTATAGTAGTTGATAAGTGTTCAAAAGTACTATTTTTCTTACCCTTTTTACTCATATTATTGTTAGACTTAGGCTCATATTAGTTGCATAGATTAGCCATTCATGCATTAATCCATGTTTCCTTCAATCGTTGAGCTTGATTACATAACTTGGTGATTTTTGTGGAAATAGATGCTGCTTTGGTGTGTTTTTGTGTGTGTATGTGCAGGATCACTTGCCAAAGCAATGCCGAGCTAGTTGCCAGGGCAGTGCATGAAGGAGACGCCGAGCCAGTTGCCATGGCATTTGTCGACAAAGACCAAAAGCAATATGGATGTCGAAATTCATGATTTTACAAGCCCAAGATGACATGGAGCAAGGTCCAAGCCCAAAGGAATTTGATTGCCATGCAGAGATTAAAGAAGAATTAAATTCCAAGAGGATAGGAGAAGTTCTAATAGGAATAAAATTATAATAAAGAATTATATTCTTTAAAGATAATTTAATTCCAACTCAAACTCCTCCTCAAAGAAGGACTTTGGCCTAGCCCTATAAATATCAAGGAGATTTCGACAATTCCGAGGGGGAGAGCAAGAGGGAATTTCGACAACTCCAAGAGAGGAAGCAAGGGGAATTTTCGGCAAGCATCTAGGGCAAGGAATTTTCGACAAGCTTCATCTTTTCTTCCTTGTTCGATTGGGTTCATGCTAGGGATTGTTTATCTTGTGTTTCTTTGGAACCTAGCCATGAACTAAATTTACTTGGCTATGGTTATTGTGTTTTGTGGTTGTGAGAAACTATTGGTTTTTGTTTAGGTAATAAGAGTTTGCACTTTTCTATTTCAAGGTTTATTCATTCTTGATTCTTATTATTGTTTTGCAGTGAATTGGGAGAGGATCTCGTGATTTCATCCATTTATCTAATATCGGGAGAGTTAGATTCAAGAAACGAATGAATATGATCTTTATTCAATCCAATGATGGTGAAGATTAATCCGGCTTAGGAATAAGTTAAGGATTTCAACGGCTAAGAGGAGCGCAAGATTGGTTGTTGTTCACCCTTGATTCACGCAGGGATGTATTATCAAGGCATGCATAAATAGCTAGAGTTTCGACTTAGGGATAAGAAGAAACCATTGAAGAACGCTCCGCCGAACCTTGAAGTTGCTGCCCAGTCGCCCAAGTAGTTGCCCAACTAGTCGCCCAGGCAACCATCAATTAGTTGCCAAGGCAACCCCGTCGTGCAAGTTGCCACGGCAACTGAGTTGCTCGTGCACTCTTTTACCAAGACAATCCAATCAGCTATCACACCTCAACTCACGATAACCTAGCCTATCTCTCTCAATTGAATTCATCTTTTCATTTACTTAATTGCTTTCTAGATTAGTTATTAGTTAAAACTTCTATAATCCTTTACTTGTGTTTTTACTTTTTTCTGATTGCAAGAGACTAGATTCTTGAAGTGGCACCAATCCTCGTGGAGACGATATCTTTTATACTATAACTTGCGACGTGTATACTTGCACATTTTGCGTAGCACTTATTACGCGCAACAAGTTTTTTGGCGCCGTTGTCGGGATTGGCAATAGCGACTTTGTTTTTACTTTCTTGCACTTTCTTTTTATTTTTCTTGTTTAAAATCCAAAGGGCTAAAAAACTTTGGTTTTGCATTGGTATATGACTGTGGCGAGACCGACTTCACAGAATATCCCTTTGATCCGTAAATCGAACGAACCTTACAAAGACTTAGACGAAGGATAAGAGAAGCAATGGCAAATCAAGACGGCAATATGAATCAAGATGTTCGAGCGGGAGGAGGAGTGATTCTTGCACGAAACAGAACTATTCGAGACTATCTTGAAGAAGATCTTGAAGGACTTAACCCGAGGAGTTGTCGCACCTGAAATTGAAGCCGACCACTTTGAGTTGAAACCGGTAATGTTTAATATGATCAACACAATTGGTCAATTTGGCGGCTCAAGAATCAAGATGCACGGCAACATCTGAAATCTTTCCTCGAGATTTGCAACTCGTTCAAGATACACGGAGTCACCCCGATGTCCTACGATTAAGATTATTCCCTATTCACCGAGGATAGGCGAAAGCATGGCTGAATAGTATTCTGCCGGATCAATAGCATCTTGGACTGATCTTTGTCGTGATTTCCTTGCTAGATTTAATCCTACAAATTTAATCGATAAGCTTCAGAACGACATTACTTCTTTTCGGCAGCGGATGATGAATCCATGTACGAGGCTTGGGAGCGGTATAGAGAACTTCTACACAAATGCCCTTTACACGGATTTCGGTGTGGACTCAAGTAACAATGTTTTACAACGCCGTAAATACACCAACAAGGATGATGCTAGATGCCTCGGCAAACGGCATACTCCTAGATAAGTCACCCGGAAGAAGCAATGCAAATTTTAAACAGGCTGGCCAAGAATGATTATCAATTCCCATCTACTAGAAGAGGAGGAGTTAGACGCCAAGCCACAATACATGAACTAGGATCATCGATTCAATTTCGCACAATTGGCCGCTTTAACCAAGATGGTCCGAACATGCAAAAACCAAACAACACACATGAAGTCAAGGTAATGGATTCTTTTTGTGAGTTATGTGGTGATAACCATAATTCTTACGAATGTATGCAGAATCCGGAATCCGGTTTCTATGTGGGGAATTACAATCGGGCAACAACATGATGTCCAATACATACAATCCAGCTTGGAAGAAGCACCCGAATTTTTCATGGAGTAATCCCAACAATGCTCTAAACCAGAACAATCAGAATGCACAAGCATCGGGATTCCAGCAGAATATGTCACGGCAACATATGCCGCAACAACAACCGACGACATCTAGTTCTTTAGAAAATTCTCTAAATGCTTTTATGATGAAAACTGAATCTTATATGGCTGAGAATAGTAATTTCATAAAAAGAACTGATGCTTTTATTAACAGGACCGAGATGAGATTGCAAAACCAAGAGGCGGCAATCAAATCATTGGAAAATCAAGTCGGACAGTTTGCTCAAAATCTGAACACTAGACCACAAGGAGGTTTACCTAGCGATACTGAAGTCGCAAGAGAAACTGGCCATGAGCAATGTAAGGCAATCACCACTAGAAGTGGCCAACAACTTAGAGAGATTCAAACCCGCTCGTTAAACAAAACTCCACAAAAAGATCAAGACGAACCTAGCGGCAAAGCCTCAGATGCTGAACCAGGAATCGCCTCGGCAACTTGCGATAAGCATGCCTCGGCAACCCCAGTTGATAATGCCTCGGCAACTCCAGATGTCCCGGCAATACCGTCAATCAGGTTTCAAACCAATGAGAAGATCGAAGATATCCGACTTCCACCACCATTCCCACAAAGGTTGAAGCGACAAAAGCAAGAATACCAATTCAAGAAGTTTCTTGATATCCTAAAGCAAGTCCACATCAACTTGCCATTGGTGGAAGCAATTGAACAAATGCCAAACTATGCCAAGTTCCTTAAAGACATTGTGTCCAAAAGAACAAGGCTAGGAGAGTTTGAAACAGTTGCCGCAACAGAAGGATGCATGGCAATGTTGCACAATCGCATGCCGCCCAAGTTGAAGGATCCCGGAAGTTTCACAATACCCTGTTCTATTGGAAATCACTATGTCGGGAAAGCACTATGCGACCTAGGGGCTAGCATAAACTTGATGCCTAAATCGGTTTTCCAGAAACTAGGAATCGGGAAGGCAAGACCTACAACAGTTATGCTGCAGCTAGCCGACAGATCCTATGTGCATCCAGAGGGAAAAATCGAGGACATACTGGTAAAAGTTGATAAATTCATTTTTCCCGCTGACTTTATTATTTTGGATTGTGAAGCAGATGAGCATGCACCTATCATTCTCGGGAGACCATTCCTAGCGACAGGGAGAACTTTGATTGATGTTGAAAAGGGAGAACTCACAATGAGGGTGAATGACCAGCAGGTAAAACTAAATGTGTTCCAAACACTAAGGCATGCAGATGATCCAGAAGAATGCCAACTACTTCATGCCACGGCAGAGTTTAACTTCGATGAAGGATTTAGTTGCCTCAAAGAACTACACTTCGCCGAACACGAGGAACATGAGGAGTATGAAGAACCGGTCGATGAGGAACAACCAGAAGAGGCAAATTGGCTAGTCAATCGACCAGGTACGCGTACTTTGAACCACCTGGACTACTCGGGTAAGGAAGGTAAGATCGAAAAACCCTCTATCGAAAATTCACCAATTCTTGAGTTGAAACAATTGCGAGCAATGAAATATGTATACTTAGGGATCGATAATACATTACCGTAATTATTTCCTCTAAGTTACAACTCGAGCAGAAAAGAAGCTGATCAACATGTTGAAGCTACACAAAAAGGCAATAGGGTGGACAATTGCCGACTTGAAGGGAATTAGCCCCCGGTGTGCATGCACAAGATCTTGTTGGAAGATGATCACAAACCTTCAATTGAGGCCCAGAGGAGACTGAATCATGCCATGAAAGGGGTTGTAATGAAAGAAATCATCAAGTGGCTTGACGCCGGCATTATATACCCTATCTCCCGATAGTACGTGGGTAAGTCCCGGTACAATGTGTGCCGAAAAAGGGAGGTATAACAAGGTGGTAAGCAATGAAAATAATGAACTTATCCCAACCAGATGTGACCGGTTGGAGGGTTTGTATGGACTATCGAAAGCTAAACAAAGCCACTAGGAAAGATCACTTCCCATTACCCTTTATTGATCAAATGCTTGACCGTCTTGCAGGTAAACCCTTTTATTGTTTTCTTGATGGTTATTCAGGTTACAATCAGATTGCCATAGCACCAGAAGATCAAGAAAAGACAACCTTCACATGCCCATACGGTACTTATGCCTTCCGAAGGATGCCGTTCGGATTATGTAACGCCCCGGCAACCTTCCAAAGATGCATGATGGCGCTCTTTTCAGACATGGTCGAAGACTTCCTTGAGATCTTCATGGATGATTTTTTGGTTTTTGGTAATGACTTCGACGGCTGTCTCGGCAATTTAGAGAGGGTGTTGGCAAGATGCGAAGAAACAGATTTAGTCCTCAATTGGGAGAAATGCCACTTTATGGTAGATGAAGGAATAGTGCTCGGCCACAAGATTTCATCCAAGGGAATTGAAGTAGACAAAGCCAAGGTGGACGTGATCGAGAGATTACCCCCACCAAATTCGGTTAAAGGAATTCGAAGTTTTCTCGGACATGCAGGTTTTTACAGGAGGTTCATTCATAACTTTTCTAAAATCACTAAACCTTTGTGTAATCTGCTTGAACAGGATAAAGTCTTCGATTTTGATGATTCTTGCACTCAAGCATTTGAAACCCTAAAGAAAAAGCTTGCCTCGGCACCCATTGTTGTTCCACCGCATTGACGCTACCTTTTGAGCTCATGTGTGATGCAAGTGATTTCGCGGTAGGAGCAGTCCTAGGCCAACGCACAGTAAGACCTTCCATGTGATATACTACGCTAGTAAAACTCTTAACGATGCTCAAGTGAATTACACAACAACGGAGAAAGAGTTACTAGCTGTAGTTTTCGCATTTGACAAGTTCCGATCCTATTTAATTGGTACAAAGGTAATTGTTCATACGGACCATTCGGCAATCAAATACTTATTTGCTAAAAAGGATGCTAAACCTCGTTTGATTCGTTGGATATTACTTTTACAAGAATTTGATATTGAAATTAAGGACAGGAAAGGAACAGAAAATCAAGTGGCCGATCACTTATCACGTTTGGAACGCAATAGGGAGAAGGACGCGGATCTAGAGATATGCGATGCATTCCCGGATGAACAAATTCTAATTACCTCGGCAACCCTCAACGCCTCGGCAGCCCATGACGCCTCGGTAACCATGGATGCACACGCCTCGGCAACTCTCGACGCCGCAGCAGTCTTTGACGCACACGCCTCGGAAATTTTGGGAGCAGAAACTACGGCAGCACATGCCTCGGCAATACCCTGGTATGCAGATTTAGTTAACTTCCTTGTTTGTGGTATTTTTCCGTATGGCATTACTCACCAAGGGAAGAAGCGGTTCCGCCATGATGCTAAGCATTACTTTTGGGACGAGCCTCTTTTGTTTAAACAATGTGCAGATCGGGTTATACGCCGATGTGTCCTCAAGAAGAGCAACAGAATGTACTCCGGCAATGCCATTCTTCACCCTATGGAGGACATTTTGGAGGAACTCGCATCGCTGCCAAAGTCTTGCAATCCGGTTTGTATTGGCCAACATTGTACAAAGATGCCCAGGACTTTTACAAGCAATGTGATCGTTGCGAGAGGACGGGCAATATCTCTAGACGACATGAGATGCCACCCGAACATCATCGAGGTGGAACTGCTCGATGTATGGGGATCGATTTTATGGGACCTTTCCCATCTTCATTCGGCAACCTCTACATCTTACTGGCCGTCGACTATGTGTCTAAATGGGTAGAGGCAGCTGCAGTTCCCAACGACGATTCCAAGACCGTGCAACGATTCCCCGCAGAAAAACATATTTTACGGTTTGGGATGCCGAGAGCAATTATCAGCGGACGGGGCAAGCATTTTGACAACAGACTAATTGCCAAGATGTTGCAACGCTCGGCATATCACACAAGATCGCCACGGCATATCACCCACAAACCAACGGGCAAGCGAAATTTCCAACCGGAGTTGAAGGGAATACTCGAGAAAGTTGTAAATCCCTCAAGGAAGGATTGGTCATTAAGACTAGATGACGACTTTGGGCATATCGCACTGCATTCAAAACACCATTAGGTATGTCCCCTTCCGGCTTGTCTATGGTAAAACATGTCATCTACCGGTAGAAATCGAGCACAAGGCGTCATTGGGCAATCAAGACCGTGAATATGGATTGGGAAAGTGCACGACAAAAGCGCTTGATGGATCTCAATGAGATAGAAGAATTTCGTGCACTCGCCTATAACAATGCACGAATCTACAAGGAGAAAACAAAGCAATGGCACGACAAGAAACTATTGCCACAGCAATTCACGCCAGGGCAACTAGTTCTCCTATTCAATTCTCGGCTAAAACTTTTCCCGGGAAAGCTGAAATCAAGATGGTCGGGACCATTTGAAGTCATCAAACCATTCTCCCATGGTGTTTGTGATAATCAAGTCCATCTCGACAACCATGAATTCAAAGTTAATGGACAAAGATTGAAGCACTACAATGGTGCCCATGTGGAACATAACAAGGAAGTGGTCAACTTAGGAGATGCATGAGCATGCTCTCCTCTCAAGATTTCCTTTTTTTTTTATTTTTATTTTTATTTTTATTTTTAGAGATATTTTTTTTTCATTATCTTTAGTTTTCAGGTTTTCTTTATTTTCTTTTCACAACAAGACTCACAACTACTATGCTAAGGAAATTTATCGCCAAGATCCTTGCCCGGCAACCAATGAAGAAGATGCGCGGCAACTTACTTCATGCATGCACAAGCTGATGCCACGACAACCAACCACGAAGATGCCACGGCAACCAAAGTCAAGACATCCCCGGCAACAAGAAAACAACCATTGCATTCAAGCAAGAAAATCAAGACGCCAACTAGAAGGAAACTAATCATCTACGATGACGAACTCTCGGAGTAAGTCCTCGTATGCATTTTATTTTATTTTTATTTTTCGTTATTTTTATGCATGCATTGAGGACAATGCCTCACTCGAGTTTGGGGGATTGTTACTAGTAATTACCATGTTTAGTTACATTAATCTTAAGCATTACATTTAGGATACATAAATTGCTTGCCATGCCTTTAATTGGAACAAGAATTGCTTAGATTTGATGAATATTCAATGATGACTTACCAATGCACTTAATTGATAGAATTTTATTCTAGGATAACCATAAAAAACTTAGAATTTTACTATGATGCTAAATTTGATGAAACACTGTTGTGGTTTGATTGATTTAAGGAGTTCTAGTAAACTTAGGTTGATAATTAACTAATTGGGGGATTAGAATAAAAATTGGATGAATGCTAGAGGTGCCCGAAATTGGCTCTAGCATGTGCTAAAAATTGATCACTAGAGGTGCCCGAAACTGGCTCTAGGAGGCGTTAAAATTTTTTTAACTAGAGGTGCCCGAAACCGGCTCTAGTCGATTAAATTAACTTAAGAAAACTAAAAATAAAACACTAGAGGTGCCCGAAATTGGCTCTAGTTAAAACAAGTTAAAAAGAACCCGATGAAGTAATTTGAAAACCTATTGTTTGCATAGAATCGAAAAATCAACTCGCACACAACTCCGCACACACTCACAAGCATTATAGTTTGATTCCGAGTAACTCCTCGTTTTCGAAAAATAAAAAGCCAATCATACTTTGTGCCCGGTTGAGAGAATTGAAATCAAGTTCAAAGCTAAGTTTGTGAAAATTTGAAGTCTTGGCGGTAATTATGAGTTTGCATTGCTTGAGGACAAGCAATAGTTCGAGTTTGGGGGTGTGATAAGTGTTCAAAAGTACTATTTTTCTTACCCTTTTACTCATATTATTGTTAGACTTAGGCTCATATTAGTTGCATAGATTAGCCATTCATGCATTAATCCATGTTTCCTTCAATCGTTGAGCTTGATTACATAACTTGGTGATTTTTGTGGAAATAGATGCTGCTTTGGTGTGTTTTTTGTGTGTATGTGCAGGATCACTTGCCAAAGCAATGCCGAGCTAGTTGCTGGGCAAAGTGCATGAAGGAGACGCATGAGGAGCGATTGCCATGGCATTTGTCGACAAAGACCAAAAGCAATATGGATGTCGAAATTCATGATTTTACAAGCCCAAGATGACATGGAGCAAGGTCCAAGCCCAAAGGAATTTGATTGCCATGCAGAGATTAAAGAATTAAATTCCAAGAGGATAGGAGAAGTTCTAATAGGAATAAAATTATAATAAAGAATTATATTCTTTAAAGATAATTTAATTCCAACTCAAACTCCTCCTCAAAGAAGGACTTTGGCCTAGCCCTATAAATATCAAGGAGATTTCGACAATTCGAGGGGGAGAGCAAGAGGGAATTTCGACAACTCCAAGAGAGGAAGCAAGGGGAATTTTCGGCAAGCATCTAGGGCAAGGAATTTTCGACAAGCTTCATCTTTTCTTCCTTGTTCGATTGGGTTCATGCTAGGATTGTTTATCTTGTGTTTCTTTGGAACCTAGCCATGAACTAAATTTACTTGGCTATGGTTATTGTGTTTTGTGGTTGTGAGAAACTATTGGTTTTTGTTTAGGTAATAAGAGTTTGCACTTTTCTATTTCAAGGTTTATTCATTCTTGATTCTTATTATTGTTTGCGAGTGAATTGGGAGAGGATCTCGTGATTTCATCCATTTATCTAATATCGGGAGAGTTAGATTCAAGAAACGAATGAATATGATCTTTATTCAATCCAATGATGGTGAAGATTAATCCGGCTTAGGAATAAGTTAAGGATTTCAACGGCTAAGAGGAGCGCAAGATTGGTTGTTGTTCACCCTTGATTCACGCAGGATGTATTATCAAGGCATGCACAAATAGCTAGAGTTTCGACTTAGGATAAGAAGAAACCATTGAAGAACGCTCCGCGCGAACCTTGAAGTTGCTGCCCGATCGCCCAAGTAGTTGCCCAACTAGTCGCCTGTGCAACCATCAATTAGTTGCCAAGGCAACCCCGTTGTGCAAGTTGCCACGGCAACCGAGTTGCTCGTGCACTCTTTTACCAAGACAATCCAATCAGCTATCACACCTCAACTCACGATAACCTAGCCTATCTCTCTCAATTGAATTCATCTTTTCATTTACTTAATTGCTTTCTAGATTAGTTATTAGTTAAAACTTCTATAATCCTTTACTTGTGTTTTTACTTTTTACTGATTGCAAGAGACTAGATTCTTGAAGTGGCACCAATCCCTGTGGAGACGATATCTTTTATACTATAACTTATGACGTGTATACTTGCACATTTTGTAGCACTTATTACGCGCAACAAGTTTTTGGCGCCGTTGTCGGGATTGGCAATAGCGACTTTGTTTTTACTTTCTTGCACTTTCTTTTTTATTTTCTTGTTTAAAATCCAAAGGGCTAAAAAACTTTGGTTTTGCATTGGTATATGACCAGGCGAGACCGACTTCACCGAATATCCCTTTGATCCAGAAATCGAACGAACCTTACAAAGACTTAGACGAAGGATAAGAGAAGCAATGGCAAATCAAGACGGCAATATGAATCAAGATGTTCGAGCGGAGGAGGAGTGATTCTTGCATCAAACAGTAACTATTCGAGACTATCTTGAAGAAGATCTTGAAGGACTTAACCCAGGAGTTGTCGCACCTGAAATTGAAGCCGACCACTTTGAGTTGAAACCGGTAATGTTTAATATGATCAACACAATTGGTCAATTTGGCGGCTCAGCAACTGAAGATGCACGGCAACATCTGAAATCTTTCTCGAGATTTGCAACTCGTTCAAGATACACGAGTCACCCCGATGTCCTACGATTAAGATTATTCCCCTATTCACTGAGGGATAGGGCGAAAGCATGGCTGAATAGTATTCCTGCCGGATCAATAGCATCTTGGACTGATCTTTGTCGTGATTTCCTTGCTAGATTTAATCCTACAAATTTAACTGATAAGCTTCAGAACGACATTACTTCTTTTCGTGGCAGGATGATGAATCCATGTACGAGGCTTGGGAGCGGTATAGAGAACTTCTACACAAATGCCCTTTACACGGATTCCCGGTGTGGACTCAAGTAACAATGTTTTACAACGCCGTAAATACACCAACAAGGATGATGCTAGATGCCTCGGCAAACGGCATACTCCTAGATAAGTCACCGGAAGAAGCAATGCAAATTTTAAACAGGCTGGCCAAGAATGATTATCAATTCCCATCTACTAGAAGAGGAGGAGTTAGGACGTAAGCCACAATACATGAACTAGGATCATCAGATTCAATTTCGGCACAATTGGCCGCTTTAACCAAGATGGTCCAGAACATGCAAAAACCAAACAACACACATGAAGTCAAGGTAATGGATTCTTTTTGTGAGTTATGTGGTGATAACCATAATTCTTCTGAATGTATGCAGAATCCGGAATCCAGTTTCTATGTGGGGAATTACAATCAGGGCAACAACATGATGTCCAATACATACAATCCAGCTTGGAAGAAGCACCCGAATTTTTCATGGAGTAATCCCAACAATGCTCTAAACCAGAACAATCAGAATGCACAAGCATCGGGATTCCAGCAGAATATGTCACGGCAACATATGCCGCAACAACAACCGACGACATCTAGTTCTTTAGAAAATTCTCTAAATGCTTTTATGATGAAAACTGAATCTTATATGGCTGAGAATAGTAATTTCATAAAAAGAACTGATGCTTTTATTAACAGGACCGAGATGAGATTGCAAAACCAAGAGGCGGCAATCAAATCATTGGAAAATCAAGTCGGACGGTTTGCTCAAAAATCAACACTAGACCACAAGGAGGTTTACCTAGCGACTCAAGTCGCAAGAGAAACGGCCATGAGCAATGTAAGGCAATCACCACTAGAAGTGGCCAACAACTTAGAGAGATTCAAACCCGCTCGTTAAACAAAACTCCACAAAAAGATCAAAGGCGAACCTAGCGGCAAAGCCTCGGATCTTGAACCAGGAATCGCCCGGCAACTTGCGATAAGCATGCCTCGCAACTTGATTGATAATGCCTCGGCAACTCCGGATGTCCCGGCAATACCGTCAATCAGGTTTCAAACCAATGAGAAGATCGAAGATATCCGACTTCCACCACCATTCCCACAAAGGTTGAAGCGACAAAAGCAAGAATACCAATTCAAGAAGTTTCTTGATATCCTAAAGCAAGTCCACATCAACTTGCCATTGGTGGAAGCAATTGAACAAATGCCAAACTATGCCAAGTTCCTTAAAGACATTGTGTCCAAAAGAACAAGGCTAGGAGAGTTTGAAACATTTGCAAGAAGAAGGATGCATGGCAATGTTGCACAATCGCATGCCGCCCAAGTTGAAGGATCCCGGAAGTTTCACAATACCTGTTCTATTGGAAATCACTATGTCGGGAAAGCACTATGCGACCTAGGGGCTAGCATAAACTTGATGCCTAAATCGGTTTTCCGAAACTAGGAATCGGGAAGGCAAGACCTACAACAGATTATGCTGCAGCTAGCCGCCAGATCCTATGTGCATCCAGAGGGAAAAATCGAGGACATCTTGGTAAAAGTTGATAAATTCATTTTTTCCACTGACTTTATTATTTTGGATTGTGAAGCGGATGAGCATGCACCTATCATTCTCGGGAGACCATTCCTAGCGGCGTGGAGAACTTTGATTGATGTTGAAAAGGGATAACTCACAATGAGGGTGAATGACCAGCAGGTAAAACTAAATGTGTTCCAAACACTAAGGCATGCAGATGATCCAGAAGAATGCCAACTACTTCATGCCACGCAGAGTTTAACCGATGAAGGATTTAGTTGCCTCAGCAACTACACTGCCGAACACGAGGAACATGAGGAGTATGAAGAACCGGTCGATGAGGAACAACCAGAAGAGGCAAATTGGCTAGTCAATCGACCAGGTACGTACTTTGAACCACTGGACTACTCGGGTAAGGAAGGTAAGATCGAAAAACCCTCATCGAAAATTCACCAATTCTTGAGTTGAAACAATTGCGAGCAATGAAATATGTATACTTAGGGATCGATAATACATTACCTGTAATTATTTCCTCTAAGTTACAACCTGAGCGAGAAAAGAAGCTGATCAACATGTTGAAGCTACACAAAAAGGCAATAGGGTGGACAATTGCCGACTTGAAGGAATTAGCCCGGTGTGTGTGTGCACAAGATCTTGTTGGAAGATGATCACAAACCTTCAATTGAGGCCCGGAGGAGACTGAATCATGCCATGAAAGGGGTTGTAATGAAAGAAATCATCAAGTGGCTTTTGAGGCATTATATACCCTATCTCCGATAAATGCGTGGGTAAGTCCGGTACAATGTGTGCCGAAAAAGGGAGGTATAATAAGTGGTAAGCAATGAAAATAATGAACTTATCCCAACCAGACTGTGACCGGTTGGAGGGTTTGTATGGACTATCGAAAGCTAAACAAAGCCACTAGGAAAGATCACTTCCCATTACCCTTTATTGATCAAATGCTTGACCGTCTTGCGGGTAAACCCTTTTCTTGTTTTCTTGATGGTTATTCAGGTTACAATCAGATTGCCATAGCACCGAGAAGATCAAGAAAAGACAACCTTCACATGCCCATACGGTACTTATGCCTTCCGAAGGATGCCGTTCGGATTATGTAACGCCCGGCAACCTTCCAAAGATGCATGATGGCGCTCTTTTTCGGACATGGTCGAAGACTTCCTTGAGATCTTCATGGATGATTTTTGGTTTTTGGTAATGACCGACGGCTGTCTCGGCAATTTAGAGAGGGTGTTGGCAAGATGCGAAGAAAACAGATTTAGTCCTCAATTGGGAGAAATGCCACTTTATGGTAGATGAAGGAATAGTGCTCGCCACAAGATTTCATCCAAGGGAATTGAAGTAGACAAAGCCAAGGTGGACGTGATCGAGAGATTACCCCACCAAATTCGGTTAAAGGAATTGAAGTTTTTCTCGGACATGCGAGTTTTTACAGGAGGTTCATTCATAACTTTTCTAAAATCACTAAACCTTTGTGTAATCTGCTTGAACAGGATAAAGTCTTCGATTTTGATGATTCTTGCACTCAAGCATTTGAAACCCTAAAGAAAAAGCTTGCCTCGGCACCCATTGTTGTTCCACCAGATTGACGCTACCTTTTGAGCTCATGTGTGATGCAAGTGATTTCGCGGTAGGAGCAGTCCTAGGCCAACGCACAGGTAAGACCTTCCATGTGATATACTACGCTAGTAAAACTCTTAACGATGCTCAAGTGAATTACACAACAACGGAGAAAGAGTTACTAGCTGTAGTTTTCGCATTTGACAAGTTCTGATCCTATTTAATTGGTACAAAGGTAATTGTTCATACGGACCATTCGGCAATCAAATACTTATTTGCTAAAAAGGATGCTAAACCTCGTTTGATTCGTTGGATATTACTTTTACAAGAATTTGATATTGAAATTAAGGACAGGAAAGGAACAGAAAATCAAGTGGCCGATCACTTATCACGTTTGGAACGCAATAGGGAGAAGGACGCGGATCTAGAGATATGCGATGCATTCCCGGATGAACAAATTCTAATTACCTCGGCAACCCTCAACGCCTCGGCAGCCCATGACGCCTCGGTAACCATGGATGCACACGCCTCGGCAACTCTCGACGCCGCAGCAGTCTTTGACGACACGCCTCGGAAATTTTGGGAGGCGCGAAACTACGGCAAAGACATGCCTCGGCAATACGGTATGCGATTTAGTTAACTTCCTTGTTTGTGGTATTTTTCCGTATGGCATTACTCACCAAGGGAAGAAGCGGTTCCGCCATGATGCTAAGCATTACTTTTGGGACGAGCCTCTTTTGTTTAAACAATGTGCAGATCAGGTTATACGCCGATGTGTCCCTGAAGAAGAGCAACAGAATGTACTCCGGCAATGCCATTCTTCACCCTATGGAGGACATTTTGGAGGAACTCGCATCATGGCCAAAGTCTTGCAATCCGGTTTGTATTGGCCAACATTGTACAAAGATGCCCGGGACTTTTACAAGCAATGTGATCGTTGCGGAGGACGGGCAATATCTCTAGACGACATGAGATGCCACTCCGAACATCATCGAGGTGGAACTGTTCGATGTATGGGGATCGATTTTATGGGACCTTTCCCATCTTCATTCGCAACCTCTACATCTTACTCGCCGCCGTCGACTATGTGTCTAAATGGGTAGAGGCAGCTGCAGTTCCCAACGAGCGATTCCAAGACCGTGCAACGATTCCTGCAGAAAAACATATTTTTACGGTTTGGGATGCCGAGAGCAATTATCAGCGACGGGGCAAGCATTTTGACAACAGACTAATTGCCAAGATGTTGCAACGCTCGCATATCACACAAGATCGCCACGGCATATCACCCACAAACCAACGGGCAAGCGAAATTTCCAACCGGGAGTTGAAGGGAATACTCGAGAAAGTTGTAAATCCCTCAAGGAAGGATTGGTCATTAAGACTAGATGACGACTTTGGGCATATCGCGACCGCATTCAAAACACCATTAGGTATGTCCCCTTCCGCTTGTCTATGGTAAAACATGTCATCTACCGGTAGAAATCGAGCACAAGGCGTCTTTGGGCAATCAAGACCGTGAATATGGATTGGGAAAGTGCCTGACAAAAGCGCTTGATGGATCTCAATGAGATAGAAGAATTTCGTGCACTCGCCTATAACAATGCACGAATCTACAAGGAGAAAACAAAGCAATGGCACGACAAGAAACTATTGCCACAGCAATTCACGCCAGGGCAACTAGTTCTCCTATTCAATTCTCGGCTAAAACTTTTCCCGGGAAAGCTGAAATCAAGATGGTCGGGACCATTTGAAGTCATCAAACCATTCTCCCATGGTGCTGTGATAATCAAGTCCATCTCTGACAACCATGAATTCAAAGTTAATGGACAAAGATTGAAGCACTACAATGGTGCCCATGTGGAACATAACAAGGAAGTGGTCAACTTAGGAGATGCATGAGCATGCTCTCCTCTCAGTATTTCCTTTTTCTTTTTATTTTTATTTTTATTTTTATTTTTAGCAGATATTTTTTTTTTCATTATCTTTAGTTTTCAGGTTTTCTTTATTTTCTTTTTCACAACAAGACTCACAACTACTATGCTAAGGAAATTTACTGCCAAGATCCTTGCCCCGGCAACCAATGAAGAAGATGCCGCGGCAACTTACTTCATGCATGCACAAGCTGATGCCACGACAACCAACCCTGAAGATGCCACGGCAACCAAAGCTGAAGACATCCCGGCAACAAGAAAACAACCATTGCATTCAAGCAAGAAAATCAAGACGCCAACTAGAAGGAAACTAATCATCTACGATGACGAACTCTCGGAGTAAGTCCTCGTATGCATTTTATTTTTATTTTTATTTTTCGTTATTTTTATGCATGCATTGAGGACAATGCCTCACTCGAGTTTGGGGGGGATTGTTACTAGTAATTACCATGTTTAGTTACATTAATCTTAAGCATTACATTTAGGATACATAAATTGCTTGCCATGCCTTTAATTGGAACAAGAATTGCTTAGATTTGATGAATATTCAATGATGACTTACCAATGCACTTAATTGATAGAATTTTTATTCTAGGATAACCATAAAAAAACTTAGAATTTTACTATGATGCTAAATTTGATGAAACTTTGTTGTGGTTTGATTGATTTAAGGAGTTCTAGTAAACTTAGGTTGATAATTAACTAATTGGGGATTAGAATAAAACTTGGATGAATGCTAGAGGTGCCCGAAATTGGCTCTAGCATGTGCTAAAAATTGATCACTAGAGGTGCCCGAAACTGGCTCTAGGAGGCGTTAAAATTTTTTTTTAACTAGAGGTGCCCGAAACCGGCTCTAGTCGATTAAATTAACTTAAGAAAACTAAAAATAAAACACTAGAGGTGCCCGAAATTGGCTCTAGTTAAAACAAGTTAAAAAGAACCCGATGAAGTAATTTGAAAACCTATTGTTTGCATAGAATCCGAAAAATCAACTCGCACACAACTCCGCACACACTCACAAGCATTATAGTTTGATTCCGAGTAACTCCTCAGTTTTCCGAAAAATAAAAAGCCAATCATACTTTGTGCCCTTGGTTCAGAGAATTGAAATCAAGTTCAAAGCTAAGTTTGTGAAAATTTGAAGTCTTGGCGAGGTAATTATGAGTTTGCATTGCTTGAGGACAAGCAATAGTTCGAGTTTTTGGGGTGTGATAAGTGTTCAAAAGTACTATTTTTCTTACCCTTTTTACTCATATTATTGTTAGACTTAGGCTCATATTAGTTGCATAGATTAGCCATTCATGCATTAATCCATGTTTCCTTCAATCGTTGAGCTTGATTACATAACTTGGTGATTTTTGTGAAATAGATGCTGCTTTGGTGTGTTTTTGTGTGTGTATGTGCAGGATCACTTGCCAAAGCAATGCCGAGCTAGTTGCCGCGCAAAGTGCATGAAGGAGACGCTGAGCCAGTTGCCATGGCATTTGTCGACAAAGACCAAAAGCAATATGGATGTCGAAATTCATGATTTTACAAGCCCAAGATGACATGGAGCAAGGTCCAAGCCCAAAGGAATTTGATTGCCATGCAGAGATTAAAGAAGAATTAAATTCCAAGAGGATAGGAGAAGTTCTAATAGGAATAAAATTATAATAAAGAATTATATTCTTTAAAGATAATTTAATTCCAACTCAAACTCCTCCTCAAAGAAGGACTTTGGCCTAGCCCTATAAATATCAAGGAGATTTCGACAAATCCGAGGGGAGAGCAAGAGGGAATTTCGACAACTCCAAGAGAGGAAGCAAGGGGAATTTTGGCAAGCATCTAGGGCAAGGAATTTTCGACAAGCTTCATCTTTTCTTCCTTGTTCGATTGGGTTCATGCTAGGGATTGTTTATCTTGTGTTTCTTTGGAACCTAGCCATGAACTAAATTTACTTGGCTATGGTTATTGTGTTTTGTGGTTGTGAGAAACTATTGGTTTTTGTTTAGGTAATAAGAGTTTGCACTTTTCTATTTCAAGGTTTATTCATTCTTGATTCTTATTATTGTTTTGAGTGAATTGGGAGAGGATCTCGTGATTTCATCCATTTATCTAATATCGGGAGAGTTAGATTCAAGAAACGAATGAATATGATCTTTATTCAATCCAATGATGGTGAAGATTAATCCGGCTTAGGAATAAGTTAAGGATTTCAACGGCTAAGAGGAGCGCAAGATTGGTTGTTGTTCACCCTTGATTCACGCAGGGATGTATTATCAAGGCATGCACAAATAGCTAGAGTTTCGACTTAGGGATAAGAAGAAACCATTGAAGAACGCTCCGCGGAACCTTGAAGTTGCTGCCCAGTCGCCCAAGTAGTTGCCCAACTAGTCGCCCAGGCAACCATCAATTAGTTGCCAAGGCAACCCCGTCGTGCAAGTTGCCACGGCAACTGAGTTGCCCGTGCACTCTTTTACCAAGACAATCCAATCAGCTATCACACCTCAACTCACGATAACCTAGCCTATCTCTCTCAATTGAATTCATCTTTTCATTTACTTAATTGCTTTCTAGATTAGTTATTAGTTAAAACTTCTATAATCCTTTACTTGTGTTTTTACTTTTTACAGTGCAAGAGACTAGATTCTTGAAGTGGCACCAATCCCTGTGGAGACGATATCTTTTATATTATAACTTGCGACGTGTATACTTGCACATTTGCGTAGCACTTATTACGCGCAACAGTAGTCTACTCAAGATATCAAGAAATATTAGATGGACTATACAAGTGTGACTATTCTATGACTTGTGTTCAATCTAGATATAAAAGACAAAATGATGTAATACATGAAAAAGAGTTAATCGTGAAGAGGTTATGTCGAACCACGACTTCCTGTAACTTAGGTAGCAAAGATATATTGCTAGATGCCACTCATTGTTTATAATATTAGAATTGTTCTAGATATTATTGCTAACGTTACATGAACCTACAAGGGTCACACCTTATGATTGAAACGAACAAATATCGACTAGATAGCATGTGTGCAAACTTGTTGTACACGAAATTAGTTAAAACCGAAATTATTATAATTATTGTAATTATATAGATAATTTTGATTATATATATTTTAATACTAGATAATTATTGTAATTATCAAATACTATTAAAATAGAAATATCTCTAAAGAAACCTAAATAAAGTGGAATTAGATTCTACATATTTAATTATATTCGTTTAAATATATTGTATATTTAATGAATCCGAATTTAATTAGGATTAGAGTTTTGAATGTTATATAAAGGCATAAAGTCTAGCAGCCAAAGATATGACTATTGCTAAAAACCTCTCTAATAGTTGGAGAAGTAAAATATTGTTCGTTTTCATTTAGGTGGACAGCGTAGAGGTCGGAACGCTGCTGTGACGACTTAGACTCGACATCTTGACTGGAAGAATCAGATTCTCATATGTCCCTGCATTTATCAGATTTAATTGAGGTAACGTTTCATCCTTTTTCACCCCAGATTCGTTCCTCATACATGGATCGCTGGCAAAATTCGTCGGATAATTTTTTGCTGCCCTATAGGATGTACCGGCGTTTCCCTACATTATGACCCCTCTCAGCCTATTCAACATAACAATAAAGTTAGTATATTTTAAGTATTTAATTTAACCAAAAAATATACTTTAGGTACTTATTTTAACCAAAAATTACTTTAAGTACCTAAATAATAAAGTTAGTATACTTTCCGTCTTCCATTGTTCTGTCCTTTCAATTTCTAACTTTTACAATTTTCTATCCACCTACTAAGCAAAGCCTAAAGGACGTGGTAATGACTATTGTGAAGGCGTTTGGTAATCTGTCAGGACGATATATGCATTTACTCCCAATGGTCAAACCGCTATTCCAATTCATCTTAATTAGTATAAATTCTCCCAATGGTCAAATCAATTTGTTGCAGGTTCTTTTTTTAATCTTCACTGTTCAAATCTTAATCTCAAACCAAGCCGGAATCGATTGTTTGTAAATTAACAGGTTCTTTTTTCTAATTTGTTTCAGTTGTTAATTTGAACAAAATTCCAAGCCTTATAATCCTCAAAATTCCAAGCTTAGTTAATTTACACGAGACATACAAAGTAAGTGTAATCTTCAAACATGCAATTTTATATGTTTTTTATTTATTTACTGCAACGAGTAAACTAAAAAAATTCCAGCATATAGTTCGAATTTTTATCGAAACAACATAACCCAAAATTCTAGTCTATGTTTTTTCATCAAACTAAAAATAAAACAACAACCATGCCTATTGTGGCGAGGAGGAGGAGCACGGTTTTAGGGTTATGTTGAGACTGGCCTTTTGGTGCTTGTTTTCTACTGCAACTGTGAAATTTGAGGGACGACTAGGCCTGACGGACGATTGAAGGCTAGGAGGAGCACGAAGACAAAAAAGAGAATGGACCTACTGCGGCAAGGAGGACGAGCACGGCGACCAGTCTGTGAGTTTTAGGGATTTTTCACAATTTTAATTTGGGGATGGTGAAGTCTTTGAGTTATAATCCGTCAAATTAAAATGGTACGCTTTACTTATAGCAGCGTTTGTAAACACAAATGCCACTAAAAGTCACATATTGTGGCGTTTGTAAAAAAACGCCACCAAAAAGACACCTACTGCGTGTTTTGACCAAAAACGCCACTAAAAACCGAAACTTATTGCGGCGTTCGTGACAAAACGCAACTAAAGAATGATCTATTGCGGCGTTTACAAGGAAAACAACATTATATGTTTGTCTATACCGGCGTTTTTACACAAAATGCAGCAAAATTTTTCATTTGTGGCATTTTTCCTGTAAAACACCGCGAAATGTACAATGTTAGCGGCATTTTCTCTAAAAATCTGCAAAAAAATGTCGCTATATACCAAGTTTCGTGATCATGCCAAACATATAAATAGTTAAGAAACTCTGCAAGAGGTAGTTTTACTAAAATCAAGGGCTTGGGGGGGGGGGGGGGAAGCTTCAAACCTCTCCATCTTTTCTCTTTAGTCTAAACCTTTTCTTTCTTTGATGTTCTCTTGGTTTGATCTTTTTCGGCTAGGTTTATTCATCTTGAAGGAGAGTGTTTTCACGTGGTCAAGATATTGAGTGTATGGTTTGAGCTTTTCATCCTTTCTTTCCCCGTTACTCTTGTCTCAACTACCCCCTTTACTCCTTTTGTTTCTACTTTCTCTTTATGGAGTCAATCTCTAAGCATGTGATAATCACAAATGAGCCAAGCAACGAGAATATTCCTCATGACTCATTGGACCTTGACGAAGATAGAGAAATCAATGCGGCTATCAAAGATTATTCTTTGGTAGGCAAGAATCTATCAAACCGGGTGGCTAAGCACCTGACCATTTATGTCATCCTAAGAAAAGTCTGGAATTCTAAAGAAGAAGAGCTGGAGTGTCACGATCTAGGTAAGAACATGTTCCTCTTTGTTTCTCAATCTGTGGAAACAAATAGAAGAGTTTTGAACCAACGAACATTATGTATCTACATAATGTTCCTTTATCACTTATCAACTATAGAAATGCGGAGAAGATCGACAGTTTATTCTCACTGTTCATAGACAAACATTAACGATGACCAACAAGTAAAGTGGGATGGTCAGTTAAGGGTGAGAGTGGCACTTAGAGTGGAAGATACTCTTAAGACGGGGTTCTCACTTAATAGGAAATACTACAAGCCGATCGAGGTTTCTTTCAAGTACGAAAGAATACCTGAATTCTATTACAGTTGTGGTCGACTTGGACACTCAGAACATGAGTGTTGGTTTGATTCAGCTCTTTATAAACGTGCTGGGAAATACGGGCCTTGGCTTAGAGCATCTCCTACTTGGAAGAGAGTTAATGATGCCGAGAAGTCAAGTTTATGAAATACAATTTGAGTCAAGTTAAGTTGAAAATTTTATTTTTTCGAATCGAGTTTTGCACAACTCTATCTTAATGGAGGTTGTTTGAAAAACTATTTTTTATTTTGTGACAAACTAAATCGTTACACGTGTCATCACCTTATTGTAGATGACATGTTGAGCCACATATCGTTAGAATGAAACCTTTTTTTTCTAACGGCAGTGACTAAATTGATAGCGCCATAAAAATTGGGTGACATAGTTATAAGATTTTTTTTAAATGACTAATTCGATAGTGTCTTAAATTTGAGCAACCATTTAGATAGTTTACTCAATATATTAACGTTATCGGGCTATAAGCTTAAGTATCAAAGTCAGACATAAACTTAAATGGGCCGAATTTAAGAGCCGCATTGTCAGCTGCCCAACTATACATATACTTATTGGATAATGAATATTTTATTATACATATACACATATATTCATATATATTCCTATATGCATATACGTAGCTGTGCACGTGTATATTTCTATATGCATATACTCATGGCTGGATGGTGCACATATTGATTCCAATTTTAACGGCTTTCTATATGCATATACGATACACATATATTTTCTTCATATTTTCATATGTTATATACATAATATATCATGCAGAATTGACATACTCGACTCGAATATGAAAACTGATCAACTAATTATTAAAAATTTCGAGTTATTCGAATTTTCATTTCATAACTCAAACTTTATTTTTAAAAAAAAAATCGAGTCGGGTCAAAACGACTCGATATTTTTTTGCCTCGAGTCGAGTAGAATAATTCGGTTTTTTCGAGTCGATTTTTGCTTAGCCCTACATGTTGCATTATAAAGACAGCATGTGTCACTTTTGTTTTTAATGCCATGAATAACTACAAATAATTTAAGTACCAAACTAGCCTTAGAAAAGTAACACCAAGAGTATCTACCAGCAACAACCTTCTAAATTCTTAGGCAGTTCTTCAAATTTTGATACTTTTTCATCCCGACGAGTACTCTATTGGTTGAATAAGCAATAATTTTTCTTAATTTGAAAAAAAAATGAACAATAACATCTTTGTATCAACTACATATTTATAGAATATCATACTGATATAATGGTTCATAAATTTCAATTATCCTAGTTTATGACAAAGAATTTACTGGCCAAATCAAATTCATGAACTTGGTCTTTCATCCCTTATTTGTGGATAATGTGTGAAAATTGTTAAAAATTAAATTTCCTTCTTTTAGAAAAAAGCTAAAACAATGAAAATTATTTAAATAAAAGGTTATTGTTGTCCGAAAAATCTAAAAGATAAAGTGACTATAAATATAAAAATTTGTTGGGATTTGTATGATTAAAATAAAGTATATGGTGATAGTCAAGTAGTAAACTTTCATTTATGATAAAAAAAAAAAGACTATCTATTACAAATCACAACAATTTTGCACACCAACAAATGTGCTCAAATAGCATTCACAATCATATGTGATATGCCTTTATTCTATTTATTGATATACCATATTTTGTTCCTACACAGCTTGGAACCATTCCAATTGCTCTTTATATATTCATGGGCAGAATATAACCTTGTAGTTAGTCCCTGTGGGGCAAGTAAACAAGCTCGTTTGGTCATCCTTTGGATAGCTGTAAGCATCTGGGCACCTCTCCTTGAAATACCTTGACAACGGTGTAGGTCCACAGTTCCCAGAGTTGCAGCAGTGTTCTTCAGTCTTTAACATCGGGCAAGGTCCGTTGCAACCTCCGGGAACCTTCAACTCATTCGGGCACTGCCCGATAATGTCGGCCGTACACTTGATAACCCTGGTGCACCCAGGGGAGTTTGAGCTAAACTCCATGGGAACGTTAAACCCATCGATGTTGGAGATATCGATGAAGTCCTGGTTGGCGAATTGGCCTATGGCATATTCAGCTAGTGTGTTGGGGGCTTGACCGTAGCCCTTGCATTCGAGCACCCCACCACAGTCACCGGTTTCGCACTTGCCGTTTCCGGCAGCATCGAACTGGCAGTTGGTTCGAGCCCAAATGCGGGCTTGTGTGGTTCCAGGGGCTGCACTGATTTGCCATGTTTCACCACGGTTCAGTGTTCTGCCACCACCTGGCGAGGCAGCAGCCCAGACGGTGTAAGGGCAGTTGTTTCTGATGTCAAATGTGGCGGCATGGGCTAGGCCGAAGAGAGTGAGAAAGAGGAAAGAAAGGGTTGGCAAGGTATTCATTATGATGAAACAAGACCTGGCTTGTGTAGTGATATCTTGTTTTGATGGGTGCTTTGGAGTGGAAAGGGTAGAGGTTTATATAGGGGGGTGGCGGCCATGGCATTGGTCTTGAGAATTAACAGGTGTAATTGCGTGATAAAATTTTCTAAGCAACTACGGGACTAATGATGATGATGTATGGATTTGGCTTGACTTCAAGTCAACTGAAGAAGAGTTGCATTCATGCATTGTTAGGCAATCTATATGGGACAAGTCTACGAATTATTAAAAAATAGAGCTTAGAGAGGAGTAAAAATAAATAGTATAAATAATTAAATGGGAGATTTGTTATTATTTTATTTCGGATTTGCGAAAGAAAATTATTCATTATCTAATTATAATTTTGATGCAAATTACGAAAAAGTTATGTAAAAAATAGTAAGGATGAGTTTATCATTATTTTTTAGGAGTGCGGTGAGAAAATGCTTTTAAAAACAATTTTTAGATTGCTTAATTTAAAATATAATTGTTTGATAATTCTGTCATGCTTTTAAATATATAAAATACTTATTTTACACATTTTTAAATATAAAAAATAATGAAATACTAATTTTGCTCAAAATACTTTTGGAAAAACTAAAAATTATAAATTTTAACTTTTGAAAAGTAATTAAAAAATTACTTTTAGTCTCAAAAATACTTTTGATCCCAATAACACATTTTAAAGCATTTGTTTGGGGTCAAAAATCATGTCTTTTTTGTCTCTTTCTATGTTTCAACATTAAAAAATCAAATTCTAAATTCTAATTTTAAATTTTAAATTCTAAAAAAAACACCATGTCCCAAAGTCCCTAAATTCTAATCCTAAACATTAACTTTAAACCTTAATCATAAATCCTAAATTTAAAATTTTAATGTGAGAGAATAAATACAGAAAAAAAAAACTGAAGATTTCTATTATTTGTTTGATACCATTACAAGCATTTAATGCAAAAAAAAAAAAAGGAAATGCAATTCACGGGGTTAAACGTGGAAGTAAGGCTTCAACACCAAGTGCTGATGCAAAATCATAAGATTATTGTAAAATTTTATGAAGATCAAAGTGTACTAGAATTTTATTAATTTAAGATACATATTTTTTTTGACTAAAATGTTTTTTTTAATTAAGAGAACAAAGAAGAATTTACTATTTTATTTATTAAGGGTGGAAATGAACCCTATCAGACCCTGATGTCGCCCCTAACCAAGTAGCTTAGTCATTACACCAGATTACTGTTTGCCTTTGAAAAGTATTCGTCTAGGGTGAGTTTGGTTCATAAAATGTAAGATTACTTTTGAATATATGATTATCGGAATGTAACATTACTTAGCTTATTATTTGGAATGTTACATGACCTTGTTTGAATTATTTGGAAGAAATGTAAGATTACAGTATTTGGTTGAAGAAATATAAAATTACTTGAATATATATTTTTCTAAATTATCTTTGTGATATATTTTATTTTCAACAAGTTGAACTTTCATTATTAAATTGTAAATATTTACATAAAAATTTATAAAATTATTTTCAATCTATTTTAGTATTATATTAAATTTTAAAGTTTTAATTACAGTGTAATTATATTGATTTAGATAAATTTATAGGTAAAAAATAAAATAAATAACTATTATTTAATTGCATTTATTTAAAAATCACCTCATAAATATTTTCATTAAATAAAATAAAAGAACTATTTAAACAATCCTACCATGACATTACAACTAAAATTAAAAAAAATGTTAAATGAAAAAATTAAGGTTGATTTAAATATAATGCGAACAAGCGTATCATGGACTAAATTAAAAAGATGTGAAACCATGAAGAAATTGAACCACTATTTATCTATTTTTTTAAATAGAAAATTGTTTGTCCAAACACCTACAGCCATAGGACTCATTTGAAAGAAAAAAATCAATTTTTTCATAAGTAAATTCGTCCAAAATGATCGGAATCATCTAATACTTTAGATTAGGGTGGGAATAACATTCCCATCATTTATCCCAAAAAGTGCTACCGTAGAAAAATGATATTTCCCATTCCCGGAATAAGGTAAATCCAACGTGATAATAAATTTTTAAAAAATAATATTAATATTCTTTTCTATGAACCAAAAGCCCCTTAAGGTATGATAAAAAAATATAACTCTAAAATCAAATTATGTGAATGTTTGAATAAGAGATTTTAAGGAGGTATTTTATTTTTATTATTTTTTTAAAAAATAAATTCATTTGTTTTACATTTTTTAAAATAAATTGATTATCATTTTTTTAAAAAAATAATGATAAAAGAGTTGATTAGAAAAATGGAAGCATAATAATAAAAGAAAAATAAAACACGAAAATATAATTATTATTATCAAGATATTATTGAAAATAAACTTACATTTTTTAATTTAAAAACAGATTTTATTTGTTTACATATATGATTAATATTAAAATTTTATTAATCAAACTAATGATTAAAATATCCTTTTAATTTTATAATTTTCTTATGTTTCCTTTTTGTTCTAATTGATTTTTGGTCATTTATTTTTTAATTAATTTATTTAAAATAAAATGTTTTAATGAATTGAAATGTATTTTCTTAATTTGTTATTTTAGCCACCACGGCAATCTAATTTAACCACTGAAAATTCTTCATTGGAATTCAATCACATGTGAATATGAATTGCTTTCTATAGATGCCAAACATGAGGCCACACTTTTTATACCCTCCTCTTCGGAGGTACTATTTCGATCTTTCTTTATTTCAAGAACAACCCGTAATAAGTAGGCTTAATAGTTAAATAAGTGTTCAAAATGTATTACTTTTTAAATAGATGTTTGAACTATATTTTACACCAAATAAGTACTTAACATTTCATTTCGTGACCCATTTAATTTTTTCTCAATGATCGTTAAAAAAATTCGTCATCCAACCAGAACATGACACGTGATATGTTTTTTATATTTTTATTTTTTGAATTTCATTAAAAATTAATTTCTTTTAAAATCTCAAAGTTTTAATTTCTTTCAATTAAATTCTCAAATCACATCTCCCTCACCGTCTGTCATCCCCACACATCGATGGTTTACTGTTCACTACCCAGAGCGTCTTGTACCTCACCGTTTGACATTTGTCCTCTACTTGTCGGTAGGAACTTAATCGGCCTCTTTTTTCTTCATTGTTGGGTGTTCGTCGACGGTGCAATCAGTGGTTTATTCATCAATTTTTTACGACGAGATAATGAAGTTTTCAGTAAAAGAGGGTCCGGTGAAGATAAGGGTGGCCGATGGCAGTTGAACTAGTGGTTGGAGTGAAGGAATTCAAGGTTAGGGTTTCGGATTTTTAGAGAAATTAAATATTATGGGGTTAATTACTATATTTTATTTTGTCATTTTTTAGATTTTAATTTTAGAAGATAAGAAATCATGTCACGCATTCGGATTTTATTGGATAACGAAAAAAATAACGTATGACATAGTAAGTCATTCATTTGGATGCATTAAACTTTTTGGTCACTCTGAATTATTTTATTAATATTTTAGTATTATATGGCATATTTTATTATTATTAAATATAAAAATAATTTAAAATAAAAATGAAAAAAATCATGTAATTTACCCAAAAAACCCCCAAATCAAATTCAATACACAAATCCAAAATTCTTCTCTTCACCTTCACCGGCCATCCTCACCGGTCACACCTTCACCAGCCATACCCCTCACAGACCGCACCTTCACCGATTTACCCAATTCTAAAAGAAATTCGTAAGCCCTAAATTACGACCCCACCTTCTCCTCTCCCTTCGATCCATATCCTTAAATCGACCCCCTCCCCTTACTCCAGTCTCTAATCTCGCCTCTCTTGCCTTCAATTTTAATTCAACAAACCAACAGTCCTTTTAGTTGTAGTATATAAATGCCAAGGTTGCAGTGTTGGATACAAATGGATGGGTAAATTGTAACCTCAAAAGATATAACCTAAAGAATTACTGCAAATTCGCTTTATTGGACGATAGTTTTTGAACGCTTTACAATTTTGAGTTTTAATCAGAAAAGCAACCTCGAATTTTTTTTGAGATGGTATAGATATTAGAAATTTGAATTTAGCGATAGGGATCGATTTATGGTTTTCTTTTAGAACTGAGCAAATTAGTAAAGGTGTGGCCGGTGAAGGTGCAGCCAGTGAGGTGATCAGAGGAGGTGAAAGTAAAAGTGAAAGCGAAAAAGAAGAGTTTTAAGATTGGATTAGTTGATTTAACTACTAGATAATATTAGTTAATGTATAAAAACGTTTGTTAAAATTAAATGATAGGTTATAATTATTTGATTATTTGAACAAACAAAATAATGTATAAGAACATAATTATTTAATATTTATTTAAATTAATTAGATTATTAAATTAATTTTTAAAATCTAAAGGTTAAATTAATCTTCAACAAAAAAATTAAAAAAACTAATTAAACTCTTATGAAATTTTTATACCCCATTTAGCCATCACTAGCTGAACGTATTTAATTTAGTCTTTTTATAATAGTTGACAAACTTTAATCATTATCTCATTGACAACTAATAAAACAATGACACGTGGCACATATTAGAAGTGTCAATCATTAAATTATAAAAGTTTTTTTTATTTTAATTTTTTAAAAAATATAAAGTTATAAAAAATGAGTTAACCAATAAATATTTGACTTGTGAAAATTTGAAATTATCTTATTATTTTACATTAAAAATGAAAAATAAAATTTATTTTAATTAAAAAACAATTGAAAAGTCTTCTTGTCCAAGTAAAAAGCCAATTCTTCTGGGTCGCCGTTCACCTTGGAACTGCCTCTATCCGATCGACCATCTCCTCCGGTAAAGAACAACCGATAGACCATGGGATCCACCACTCATACGAACCGGTTTATTCTGGACTTTTCAAATAGGTCGTGCATTTCATACCCTCGTGTCCAAATTTAAATTTAATTGTTTACCGATCAATATAGTAATATAAAATTATTTTACATCAGTATAATAATATATTAATAAAGAGTAATTAATGTGCAAACAAACATAATTTTATAGTCACAGATATATTGCCATTTAAGAATTAATTTATAGCATGTAAATATATTTGAGAGATTATAACTATTTTACATTGGTGTAATTGTGTTTTAGAAAATAAAAAATTTACTAGAAAAAATTAAATATTGATAGTGACAATTGTTTTGCAAGCAAATATGAATTTTTATATTTTAAAATCGATTTGGAGTTCAAATCGATTACAATTTATCGCAAACAAAAAAAATCGAAGAAGAATTTAAGTTTCAAAAAAGTATGAACAATAAGAGCTTTTCCAAATAAAAAGGGTTACACTAATAAAAAAAATGTTTTTTGGGTAAACATGTTTATTTGAGAACTAAAAAATATGTTTTGCTACTTTTAAATTTTATTTAAATTAAATTGTAATTTTTAAAAAAATTTAATCAAAATTTTAGTTAAATTATTTGACATTTGTGCTAATGTATTTAACCAAAAAAATAACGAAACCAATAAATATACTTAAAATTATGGGTGTTTAAAACTGACTCAATGGGTACCCAATGTCCCAATAAGCTCTTAATGCAAGTTAAAAATGTGAAAGAGAATATGAAACATAGTAATAATATAGTAGTGATAGTTGACTAATTGGGTCGCTGCTCGTTGGGTACCCATTGGGCCAATTTTAAACATGTGTACTTAAAATAGTTATAGAATATTTAGTTTAGATATTTGTTTTGACCAAAAATATTTTAGGAGCTCAAAGCAAAAATAGTAATAATAGTAATTAAGGGATTTTTTATTTACACAACAATATTTAATATTTTTAGGATATACTATACTCGTAGACACTGAACTTTTAGTACGCTTTTACTTTGATCACTATAATCTAAAAACTTTCATTACAGTCAATAAACTTTTAATTCGATTCTATTACATCCACTAACATTCAAATTATTCAGTTTCGGTCACGAACTATTATTTTTTGCAAAATCGTCACTAACGTTACGTTTTTTTCTAGTTTTGGTCACCCGCCGTTAAAAACTAATAGGAAAAATAATAATTCGGTGGAAAAACAATAGGTTGGTGATCAAAACAGAAAAAAAAAACATAATATTAATAACCAAAATAAAAAACATGTAATTTTAGTGAGGTTTTACAAAAAGTAATAATTCGGTGATCAAAACAGAAAAGAGCGATATATTGATGGCCATAGATGTAGTTTACCCCAAAAAATTAATGATAGGTCAAAGGACGTACCATGCACTAGATAGGTCCGCCCCTATTGTTCCCAATCCACTGCGTCTTCGTGTCTCATTTCCTCTGATCGTCTAGACCACCTCGAAAGTTATCGCCACCTTTTTCGTCGTCGATCACGATCCTAATGTCAAGTAGGGGGAAATCGGGTAGGACGGAGACGATTTTTCATTTCCCCTCCGTCCCCAACTATTGCGGTTATGGTTTCGGAGAATCTCCATTAAATGCTTCGGAGATTTTTTGTTCCCATACTCTCCCCGTGCAGATCTCCGCATTTTTCGAGGAATCTCTATGCCCAAAAATATTAAACAAAATTACTATTTTACTAACCAAGATTAATGACCAATTCAGTTTAAAATATAAAGCTTGGATACTTATATTGAAAGCAGTTATGAGATGATGAAGATTAAAAGGGTTTTAGCTTATATCTAAAAACTAAGATAAAAACATGTTGAGAAACTTGAGGGTGGCTAGGTTTGAGAGAAAGACAAAGTAATAATAATATAGCTAGGATTTTTCATTAAGATATATATTAGGGGTATATAGATAAATAAGTATATATATTTTAAAAATCTTGTAAAATATCAGGATCCTTACGGATATTTTTTGAGTTTCTCACCGTTATTTATACGATTACGGTTTGATTATCCCTATGGTTCTGACATAACAATCTTCGTCCCTATCCCTATTTGAGCTTCAAGGAAAAAACTTTTCCCTCCCGTCCCCGTAAGTGAAGATTTCGATTATTTCTCATCATATCAGATCCCCATGATTTTTGAGTATTCTCCACACAATTCTCACCCCTAATGTCAAGTCATCAAGCAACGTCGCTTCCATCTACCCATCCAAAAGACATAGTCGGATCAAAACACGTGGAAAAATAAAGTCTTCTTTTTCTTCTACGTAAATGGTTGAGCCCATTGATTGTAATTTACAGGTTTTAATGAATATGGATTGTGTGAAATGTTGAATACATTCGTAGTTAGGCGTGATGTTGCACCCAAAGTCAGAAATTAAAGAACACAAACTTAGGGTTTCAGGCTAACCCCCCCCCCCCCCCAAAAAAAGCAATTTTGAATATTAAATCCCAATAATTTTCGACCTAGATGAACACGATTAATAAAAAAAACAGACGAGTGGATTTAACTTTTAAGGCGTTAAAAAACATTTAGATAGATAACATATCCCTGTAACGGAACTTTCTCTTCCCGTGGCAACAATCAAAAACATAGATGACACTCATGGCAAATCGCTATAACGATTAATATTTAAATATAATTTCATTTTAAATATTTATATATTTTTAAATAATTATATATATATTTTTTATAATTTTATACGTTTTTAAAATTTTATTCTTATAATTTTAAATATATTTTTAGTTTTTTATTTTTAAATAATTTTTACTGTTTCATGACATTACACTTTCAGGGTGTGTCACATCTTATCATCTTAATGATTATTTGTGAGTTAACGGTCAACGATACATGAGGGCTAAATTGGTCGTAATTTAAATTGTGAGAGCTAAAATGGGTGGAAAATGACAATTTGTTTTATTTTTCATTGATGGTTAATTTGACCTTTAAGCTTTTTTTAAATATAACATTACTAAGCATATTTGAATGATATATATAAATTAATTTCTTAATTATATAATTATTTTTTTAATATAATTTGATTAATTATTAAATTTAAATAATATCTGAAGCATACATATTAAACTTGTATATTTAAGGGGAAAACATTCATTTAAATTATACATGAAAATGCGTTTTAGTTCAAAAACATGTGTGAGTTATTTAAATACAATATAAATGCTTAAGAATAAAAAGAAAAAAAAAACTAAAACTAAAAGTATTAGGGTACAAATGTTACTATGTAGATTTAGGTTATTTGAACATTTTTTGTAATTGTCAAAAATAAAAGAGTGTTTACCACTTACGACAAAATCCTTTAAACCCCAAAAGTTCATCTCTAGTAGGGTTTTTTTTAATTTGAGAGGCTTCGCCATAATCCGCTCTTACAATTCTTTGTTTACCATACATATAAATTAACAAATTTGACTGGTCAAACATCTAATTTTGATTCAAAATGTTTTTTTTCAAACACGGCCATAGTGTTTTTTTACTAAATATAAATGTATTGCGTTCTTAAGGTAAATATCGAAATTCGAACTCATAAAAGATGTATACACTACAACAAATGCCACTAAAGTACGCGTCTGTAGCGGCGTTTCTTCAAAAACGCCACTATATATCAATATATCGTGGCGTTTATTCAAAAAACAATACTACAATACAAAATTAGCGGCGTTTACTCAAAAAACGCAGCTAAAAGTGCCGCTAAAAACATATTTTGCTATAGTGATAACATGAGCATCATTGGTCACTCGACCAATTAGTAGATCTCAAATGATATACTGATTCTTTTGTATAATACGTATCTATTTTATGGTTTATGTTCGAGATTAGTGGCTCTCCCTTCCAACAATGATGTCTCAAAGTTTCGAATCCGAATTCTCACGTTAAGAGAGCAATGTGCCTTGCCATTGCACTCAACCCTTGTTGGTATATAATTACAAGGAGCAATCAATACACGTCCATATAATTATAGTTAATTCAATCAATACAATGCCAGTGACGGATCCAAAATTCAATAATGGGCCCAAAATAATTTTTCCCCAAATAGATATGCATATTTCTACTTTTTTTTTTCTTTACACACTAAACTATTTTTTTCAGAAAAAAAAAATCACTAAACTAAATTTGTTTTTTCAAATATAAATATGAAATTGCTCCAAATTGGGCTTCATGTATTCGTCCCGTACAATGTACAAACATAATTATATTTACAATTAATACATTTATATAATTAAAATTATAATCAATCGTCATAAAACACAAGCTGCTAACTAAAATATACCTAAATCTAAACTAAAATTTATCATTTATTTTTGTAATTTTAAAAATTTAATGTAGAATTTTTATTTTAATGTATTAAAATTTAAATGTTTTTTAAATGTAATAAATATATAACTTATAAACTGAAATTACCATATTCCGTTGTCACCCCCAATAACTCACTTGCATATAACAAATATTTTAATAATTATTTTTATTATAATGTTGAGGTTTAACTTATTTAGTAGTAAAAGGATATGCTGCATATCAATCACTAATTTATTCTTTTAAAATTAAGAGTTTAAATCTTATATAGTAAATAGCATAAGTTGAATTGCGTTAATCGATAAATCGATCAACTGCTAATTAAATAAAAAAAAACATGTTTATTGTACTAAAACAATGGGCCCACTAAAGACATTGATAAAAGTTATTGGCTTCTGAAGAGATGGACAGACGTAAGTTGAGAAAGATGGGCTCATTCTTGGGAAGGGAAAGCACCCCGTACGGTTTCCGTTTAAAAACGTTGAAAGAAACCAAAACTTCGTTAATCAGCCGTCAAAAATCCCCTTTTGTTTTTGTTCCCTAATTAAAACTTCCAACGTAAGCTTCTCTTAGCTTTCGCTTCTCCCACAAGACAGCGACACCATTTAAAGACCAAAAAGTCCGTTACAGTTCTTGAAACCAAAACGCATTCCAGTTTCCCGCTACTTCACTTTCATTTCATCAATCTCCCCGAAATTCACAAAGCAAAAGGAAACACATTCCCCAAATTCCTGCTAAATCTTAGCTTCTAACTTCTTTATTCTTTCGGGGGCCAAAGTTTTCAGTTAGAGAGGAGGTTTTCCTTCAAGGTAATTTGGGATTCCTTTTCTTTGATTTTTTTATGTGCAATTATAGTGATCTTAGTGCTCTGTTTGGCTTGATAGGAAACCTTGGGATTTTTTAAAATCTTTCTTTAGGTTTCTAGGTAGCGTTTGTAGTGACAGTTAAAGTACTTAATTGCTTTGCTCGGAGAATATTCATAGAGGAGAGGAGGAAGGTTTCACGGTGAAACCTTTGAGCCCTAAATTTTGTTTTAATGGGAATCGCGTGTGTTTCTTTTAAGGCTTTGTGGACTGCTCTAAACTTTACAGGCTATCTTATATTTGTCATTGTGGTTTGCACTTGGCAGCTGAGTTGAGAAGATTATGATGGAAGTCAAGAAGGAGAAAGACGAGTGTAGTGAATATTTAACAGAAGAAGATACATATTCTTCACCTTCTTCTTTTGTCGACACCCATTTTGATACTACTACAAGATCAGCTTATCTTCAAGGGTCTGTTTCTTTTACTACAGTGTCCCAAGAAATTGCTTGGGTTAAACATTATAAACCATTTTGGTAAAACTTGTCATTTTGATGTAAGCTTTTATTGCTATAGCAGACGGGTAACTGGTCCGACCAGACACTCGATGAAAGGAGGGTGGACTAAAGAAGAGGTTAGTCACTAGAGACTGGTTTTTCTTTTTAGATTTCACCTCAATTTGTTATGTTTTCATGGTTATTGACTTTAGCTGAAAGTGCCCGTAAGTTGGCTAAGATTAGGGAATAAAATAAAATGATGAATATGTTGTTGTTGGTTTAAGGTTTTACCTCTTCTTTGGAACCATAATTTGAACTCATGGATGTTTACTTATATTTGTATGCACATAATTATGGTGGGCAGGATAACCTTTTGACTGAAGCTGTGAGAAAATGCAATGCAAGGAATTGGAAGAAAATAGGTGGGTATGAACTTTTCACCTTCTTTAATCCCTATCCATGTTGTCTATGTTGGACTCTCTTAATTCCCAGTTTTCTCGGGTCAGAATGTCTTTACAGCTGCATTTGACTACCTATATTTGTATGGTATTGTTCCCACATTTGCTATTGCTTTTCGCGTTGATCATGAATCTTGAGAACTTATTCTTTACCACAATGTTTCTCTGAAACTGCCATTAGCTATTGATGAACAGTTATTGGTTTTTTGGTCAGTAGTTTTCGAATTGTTAATAAGGATGGAGTTATTAAGACGATGAATGAAGGTTTCATAATATTCCTTCTGCTAAGAAGCTGCACTAAGGCTTTGTTTGGTATGAAGGATGGAAATGAGGAAGGATCTGTTATTCAAATGGTTAATATTCAAAGTTAGAAAGTTGTTATGAATCTCAACCATTTGATTAACAAATTATCTATCCTTCATACCAAGCAAAGCTTAAGTGTTCCTTGCCTTTCCTTCCGTCTATAGCTTTTCTTTGACATATATATTTCCAACTTTGAGCAGTAATGGGAAAAGGGCTAAATGCAGATTATTTTCCTTGCAATTCTGAAAATTCAGTTAATGTTTGTTACGTGCAGCTGAATTTCTCCCTGGAAGAACAGATATCCAGTGCTTACATCGTTGGCAAAAGGTCCTCAATCCTCAAATCTTGAAAGGACCTTGGACAAAGGAGGTTTGAACTTAAAGAGTATGTTTTCGTGCAATTCAAAATTTTAAATATCATTGATACATGACTTCTGGCTGGTGTTCTTTTGAATTTCAGGAGGATGATTGTATTACTAAGTTGGTTGAAAAGTATGGTTGTCGGAGATGGTCTGTCATTGCAAAGTTCTTGGGAGGTCGCATAGGCAAGCAATGCCGGGAAAGGTCAGCTCATTAGATTACCATATGCCAATGACAATTTAGACTAAAATAGATAAATGGCTAGGATTTATAACTTCTACATATTTGTAGTTATCTATTGTTTGGTTAACCAGGAGTATACATGATGTGTCTTGCTGCGATTAAGATGTATGCAATAAAAATAGTTTATTTTTCAGGTGGCGCAATCATTTGGATCCATCCATAAGAAAAGATTCATGGAGAGAGGAAGAGAAGGCCATTCTTGCATATTATCACAAAATATATGGGAACAAGTGGACCAAATTAGCTGAGCTGCTACCTGGAAGGTACGTGTATTTATTAAAACTTTAGTTGCTAACAAAATTGTTTATAACACAATAATTTGGTGTGAAAATGCTTGTGCATATGTTTACAGTTAATGCCGTATGTATATCAAATATATATTTTTAACATTTGATATTTACTTTGCTTGCATCTTTTCGTTTTTTTTTTTTGGTAATTTACAGGACTGACAATGCAATAAAAAATCATTGGAACTGTTCCTTAAAGAAGAAGCTTGGTTTGGACTCACCTCATTGTTATGCAATGGACATAAATGAAGGATCTTCTGATTTTCAGGACTGGGAAATTACGCCAAAATGCTTGAAGGTCAAAGAAGATAGAAAAGGTCTTGATGAAATAAAATCTGTCAATCAAAATGTATCTGCTGATTATAGTACTGATGCATGTAATTTAGATTTGGTTCTCGGAATTGCAAATCAAGCAGAAACTGAAATAGGAGCAGACTGTGGTAATGCTAGAAAGCACAGGTCTTTGGAAGTTCCATATGAGCAGATAACTGGACTTAATAGAGTGCATTATGACGACAAAACCAATGGTATCATTGATGATTCAATATCTGGAACTGTAATGAGGTATGCTGAGCACACTAAGATACATGAACCTCAAACAGCCTCATGGAGAATAGATTCTCAGGACAGTTATGCTCTTCTTTCTTCGCTATCAGTTGGATCTCCAACAAGTTCCTTAGCTTCCAGATTTCCGGCAGATAATTGTCAGGTCAACCCGGAAAGTGAAATTCAGAGCATGAATACAGTGTACTCAAGTGAGTGCTTGTTTTATAATGAGCCATCTCAGCTGGAGAATTCTGTAAGGGATCAAGATAAGCATTTAAAAGGTTCGGTTTGGTATTCGAGTCCACATAAACTCGTAGGAAGCCTCTCTAGTCCAGAATCTATATTGAGGATTTCTGCAATGACTTTCCAGAACACTCCTTCTATCATAAGGAAGAGAAGTTACAGAAAGGCTTGGAATGATAACACCTCTGAAGCCTCTGCATCCTCTCCTGTAAGGTCCTTTTCAGGTTTTCATATGGAAGAACCGTGAGTATCAGATACTGATATTTATCCATTATCTCTATATTCATCAAGTAAAATGAAAAACCGGAACATGGTATATTAAGAAAAGTACACACGTTTAGCTTATTTTGAGTCGAAGTATATGCTCCCTTAATTTCTTCTCTATTACAAGTGTTATGGAAGCTTGTATTTTTGAAGTTTTAAATCAGTTGAGCACCCAATAATATGAACTGCCATAGGAGCAGAAAGTTGAAGCTTCTTGGAATCAACTCTCTTTTCTTGGGGGGTAAATAACCAAATCTCTCTCCTTTTTCTTTGAGAAGTACAAACATCCAATTAGATTAGCTGCAAAATTATATGTAGGATAAAAGGTTTTGTAGACAAAATTTTTTGATGCCGAAACTTATTCCTTCAATCATCATTATTTAAGAAAATAAGGAAGAACTACAATTGGTAATAAAATTCATCAGCCAATCATAAGCTATGGAGCTGGATAGTGGTAATTTTCTGTTTCTCAAAAATCTTTGCACATTCTTTGAACAGCAACACTTTCACAATAATTGCCTACAATTGGTGGCTTCTAAGCTTTCTGAGACTGAGAACCTACAATTGGTGACTTATTTAAGAAAATAAGGTTTCGTTTCTTGTTCTGAAAAAGAAAACTTCAAATCTTTCTGTATATTTCTTCTTAATGCCAAAATTATATACTTACATGCTTATTGATGCTTCTACTTTTCCATTGTATTACTATTTGAAAATGGTCTGTTTTTTATAGCACTGTTTCCGTTATAAACTATCAACGTGGATTACTTAAGAATTCAGTCGAGTGCTTTTTATTTCTTAAATTTTCTTTAACATTTGGTTGAATCATAAAATAGTACAAGATTAGAACTTTAGTTATGTTGCAATTCCTTATATTAGTTTCTAATAATAATAATAATTTGTTGATTATCGATTGTAATTTATACTTTATTTAACTCTATTTGATCCTACTTGGAATTTTATATATATATATATAATAGAACACTTGTTCTAATGAGCAAATGTCCGAGTAATTAGCAATGAAATGAATTGAAGAAGAATCATTGATGAAAGGAAGGGGCTAGACTTTAGCCAAACGGAAACTAAAAAAATGAAGTGATCTTTCATTAGAAAATGATCCGACTTACAAGAATTAGGTCCTGAGCCCATTAACATAACCTGTATTTAAAGCCCAAAGTCAATTTTACTAACAACCCAACTATATGAAACAAACAAAAAGACTTGTTAACTAACCCAAAACCAATTCATAACTGACTATTAGCAGTCTGCTAACCCATACATGTTTACCTTGAAAGCCTTGTTGTTTGATGAATGGTTAGAACATAATATGCACGAGTGAGTGGCTTCGTTAGTCCATTTGTTGTTTGATGAATGGTTAGAACATAATTTACCTTGATAGACTTGTTGGCAACCTTCTCTCCAACAAAATGAATATCTAAGTTTACACTCATTGCTATGGCATTTGTGTTATCATTCCATACTACATGTATTTCTCCTTAAGCAATTTCAGTATCCTTCAACAGTGCACTCAACCAAGTTACCTTCTATGTCACAACTATAATGCTTCGATACTCAGCTTCTATAGTTGATCTGGACACTGACCTTTGCTTCTTCGAGCTCCAAGATGCTATTATCCAGATATACACAATAGCCTGAGATGGACTTTCTATCCTCCACGTTACTTCATCTGCAAATGCAACAAGACTTGTGTGCTTTTAGAGGAAGAAAACACCAAGTCATGGTTCAATGTCCCATTAAGTACCTCAACATTCTCTTAGCAGCAGTCAGATGCATCTAACAAGGTGTCTACATGAACTGGGCTACCTTGTTGACACTAAACGGTATATTTGGTTTGGTATGACAAACATGTAGTAGTAAGCCTACAATATTGCCATGCATCAACGAGTGGACTGCCAGTATTATGAACTAGCAACCATTGAAAATTTGTGTGGAAATTCTTTAAAAATTTGTGTTTTTGAAAGTAAAGACTTGGAGTCGCCACAACAACTAAGGTAGGTCAGACACTATAAAACCAGAGATTCATTCAAAAACGGATTCGGGAGTTGGTTACGTGTGGGGAAAGATTAGCACCCTATCACGCCCGGAAATCGGTACTAAAATATATGTTGCTTTTAATTGATGGAAATTGTTGAAATTTAAATTGAATTTAATTAAATGTTCTTGGTTAGATATGGACTTCAATTAAACGGGCTTTTGTTAAATTGATGGATTTGAATTAATTAAACGTTTAATTAATAAGGGTGACGATACATCGGACCATAGATTAAACCGACATCGAATAAACCTGACTGCCGGGTTAATTTAGGGTCCGAATTTTGTACATCACTTTTATGCATGATGCAAGCATTTAAAAATGATGTTATGACTTATCAACTTTTAACTCAATTTAAGGTTTACCTTCGGACGGTAAGAATTAATTCGAATATTTGGTCAACATCCATCGAGTCAGGATTGTTACGACACAAATATAGGAATTAATAAATATCTCTTTTCTATAATTTAAGTTAATTAATTAATAACATGTCTAAATAAAATAATTAAGGTAATGAATGACAGTTAAAATGCATGACATAGAATTGCATAAAACTTATGCCCACTAAAGTTCTAACCTAAAAGGACCAAATTATGGAAAATTAATTAGTGATCTAATTATTAACTAGGTCTAATATTAACCCTAAATTAATTAAGAACCTAAAAATTAGAAACCCTAACATTTTATAGATTATCTTGAATCAAAATAATTAATTTGATTAATTTTAAACTAGCATCCTATTAAATCAAGGGCACTATTTAAAATGAATAAAATTAATAATCATGATTTTAATTTAGTTTTCATCTAAGTCAAATATCAATTGTATCCTAAAGTAATTATGAGATGGTACAATTAATTTAACATTCATCCTAATAAGTCAATGACAAATTTAAATTAATTAAATTAATTCGAACCAAAAACTACCTAAAGGTTTCAACTAATCTAAACCTAAATTTAATTTAATTAATTTAAACTTACACCCTAATAAGTCAAGGGCATGTTTTAAATTAATTAAAACAAATTCTAAAAAGCTAAACTATCCTAAAAACACGTACAAGCAAATAATAAATTAAACCATGTATAACAAACAAATATATTAAACAAAAACGTATAAGAAAGAAAAATAAATAAAGAGGATTGTCAACAAATCTCATCAATATTTCATTAAACCATAAGAATGGATTACATAACAAATATATAATAAAAAAGGAAAAAATACAAATATTCAAATATTTGCTCAATCAATCAATAGTTGTTATTGAGGTTGAAAAAATTAATTTAAGGGTTGGTGGTTTGAATGGTTGTAGATTTTTTTTGAACTTCGAATGGTGGGTGGCTGCAAAGAGGCTAGTGGGAGCGGCTGTGTAAAGATTGGTTTTTGGAAAAAATAATGGCCGTGAGTTTGAGTGAGGGTGGTTTTGGGGTAGGAATAATGGAATCAAATGTTGCGGCTGTGGAGAAAATGAGGGCTGCCAAAGGGTAGTGGGAAAACGTGCAGGGGAAACAAAAATCGCCGTGGAGGCGTGAATAATGGAAAAAAGAAGGTAGTTGGTAGGTATTATATATATATATATATATATATATATATAGGGTGAAAAAGGATATTTTTTTGTGAGAATAAAAATGTGATTTAGGTTTTAATATAAGGTGATAAAGGGTATTTGTGGGGTTATCCCTTTAAAAATGAGAATCAATAAAAATCAAGATCTTTGATATTAAGTAGTGGTTCATCCAACGAGAGTGAGAGATTCATTTATCTAATATGAGTAAAAACTAATTAGGAATGAGTTGAAATATTTATTTTTTGTATTTTTTATTATATAAAATCATAGGTAATGAGGCATATTTGACTTGGGCTATTAGATTAGGGTATAAGATTTTGAGTATTAAAAGGGTGATGTAAATTAATTTTAATTCAAGCATTTAATTTAAACCGGACAAAATTTAGTGTACAATAACCAACAATGTCTTGTATGTGCATCGACAAATGACGCATAATAAAAATACCCACTAGAGAAAGCCTATGCTAGTCTCCACAGATCAGTAAACACAAGCTGAAACGGTTTTATATACTCAGTTTAAGCAGGTGTAAAGGGAAATTTGTGATTTTCCCTTTTGACAAGTTATGCAAACAATCATATTCATTTTATAATATCATGAACAACATCAACATTATAATCTATAAGGAATATTTCAGCAACAATTCATGGGCATGATGCTCCAAGTGTTTGTGCCACAACTCATAGACACTATTAGTATTATGAATTACATTTCTTTTCATACTGTTGAATAAATCATTTGGATTTAACATATTGTTTAAGTTTTAAAATGATTTAAATAATTGTTTTAAGCAATTAGGAATAACTTACAAAAATCAAGTTGACTAGAGCATTCGATAAAATTGATTTATTTTAAAAGCTAAAATTAAAGTCAATGCAAAAGATTTCCAAAATGTTTCAAAGATTTTTCACAAGTTTAAGGTACTCAAAAATGCCTTTCTAGGCATAGAATACCAGTACGAATTCTAGGCGTATCGGTACGATCCATGTTGTATGGGTAGAGTCAGGGACGGAGCTAAGATTTAAGGTTGGGGTACAAATTCATAGATAAACCAAATTTTAAAAAAAAATTATATAGGAGAACCAAAGTAAAAAAAAAATCTTGGGGGTGGGGGGACCACATAGATTCGTCCCTGGGTAGAGTGGCAGTGATCGTGGATTTGTTTCTAGTTGTTGCGTGCTTAGTATTTTTGGCTATGTACTCTCGTTTGAGTGTTTTTTCCTTCTCAATATTATCATGTTATACTCATTTCCTCTATCATATGTTTATGAAAAATTTTAATAAGACGCATGAAACTTTTTTTGTATGATTTTCTCTCGTTTGAATATAATCATGCTTGTTGATAAATAATAATAATAATAATAAATCAAATTATATACATTATACAAACACTAATAATTATAAAGGTACATTACACTAGTAGTCATTAAATTTTAGAGCACTTTCACTTTTGTCACCAAAACAAATTTCATTACAACCATTAAACTTTAGTTCATTTTTATTGCGGTCATTATTGTTAGCTCTCACTAAAAAATGCTGACGTGACACGTTAAAGTATTCTTCCCAAAAATGAACCCTAATTTTCTAAATTTGCAACCCGTCGTTAATGTCAAAATTTTGATGAATGGAGTGGTTATCAGTCAATCTTAATGTTAATAAAGGAGGATTGAGAGAATAGACTTGAGTTTTCTTATTCTCACTTGATGAAAAAATACATTTGAGTACATCTCTATTTATAGGCTATTTACATAAGTGTTCCTAACTAATCAAACACTCTAGTTTAGCCTTATCTTATCTAAATAGATAAAAAGATTACAAATACTCAAAACATTTAAAATATTCAAACTTTCTATTTTATCTTACTATAGACAAATTCTATCCTATTAAAAGATAAGAGTTAAAAATTAAACTACTTAATTATCTAAACTAATTAGTTATTTACAATAGTAATAACTCTATTTTATACGGTATAATCCACACTCCCCCTCAAGCTGGAGAGTAAAGATTGTAGATTCTCAGCTTGGATGTAAAATCATCTAGAACCGCCCTTGGAAGCGCCTTAGTAAGGACATCGGCTAGTTGATGTTTTGTAGGAACATAACTAAGCTTTATAACTCCATTGCTGATTTTTTTCAGAGATAAAATGCCTATCTATCTCTACATATTTAGTGCGGTCATGTTGAACAGTATTTTTCACAATACTGGTAGCGGATTGGCTATCAGTTTGCAATTCAAACTGTTTATCGTGATCTAATCCCAATTCAGTCAACATTCTTTGTAGCCACATGCCTTCGCAAATCCTTAGTGCAAGGGCTCGATACTCAGCCTCTGCATTGCTTCTTGACACCACGGCTTGTTTTTTACTTCTTTAGGTGACTAAATTTCCCCACACAAAGGCACAATATCCACTGGTTGACCTTCTGTCAGTCAATTCACCAGCCCAACTGGAATATATAAAAACCATTACTGTCATTTCTTCACTTTTCTTGAACAGTAAGCCATGTCCCGAAGTCATCTTAAGATACCGTAAGATTCTGTGTACAACATTAAGATGCTCCTCTCTTGGATCATTCATGTGCTATCTAACAACGCTAACTGAAAAAGCTATGTCAAGCCTTGTAAGAGATAAATAAATTAACTTACCAACCAATCGTTGGTATTTCTCTTTGTACACTGGAACTCTGTCATCATCTTTTCTGAACTTCAAGTTCGGCTCCATTGGCGTTTTGGCTGGTTTGCATCCCAGCATGCAAGTTTTGCTAAAAGATCGAGGATGCATTTCCTTTGACAGATAATTATGTCAGTTTTAGACCTTGCCACTTCCATTCCAAGAAAATACCTAAGACTGTCAAGGTCTTTGGTTTCAAATTCCTTGGATAGTGAGTATTTTAGCCTTTTTATTTCTTCAACGTCATCACCAGTGACTATTATGTCATCCACATAAATAATCAAAATTTTTCTTTTACCTTTTTGATTTACCTTAGTAAACAAGGTATGATCAGTTTGACATTGCTTGTAACCACTTCCGATTACTACTTTGGCAAATCGTTCAAACCAAGCCCACGGGGACTGCTTTTGGCCATACAAGGATTTCTGCAATTTGCATACCTTGTGAGTTGTTAAATCTTCCTCCATATCAGGAGGAATCTCCATGTATACTTCCTCTGTGAAGTTGCCATTTAAGAAGGCATTTTTAATGTCCAATTGATGAAGTGGCCAGTCTTGATTCACAGCCAAATACAATAAGACCCTCACTGTGTTTAGTTTAGCAACCGGAGCAAAGGTCTCTTGGTAATCTATACCATAAGACTGTGTAAATCCCTTTGCCACCAATCTTTCCCTGAATCTTTCAATTTTGCCATCTGAATTGTATTTAACAGTGAAGACCCATTTACAGCCTACTGGTTTCTTCCCTTGAGGCAAATCTGTCAGAGTCCATGTCTCATTTTTTTCAAGAGCCTTGATTTCTTCCTCAACAGCTTTTCTCCACCTAGGATCATTTAGAGCTTCATAAATTGTTCTTGGAATCTGTATGTTATCAACATTTGCCGTGAAAGCTTTGAATGAGGGCATCAATCGGCTATAGGCAATATATTTCTGTATAGGATGAACAGTACACTTCCTCACACCTTTCCTTTGAGAAATCGGCAAATCATCAATATTAACAAAAGGAATACGATTTTAATTATAAGGAGATTCCGTACCTTCCAAATTTTCCATGGTAATAGGATTCAGTTCCAACTCTTGCAACGTCTAGGTTGTAAAGTGGACTTTTCCCTTCTTGTATAAACACTAAGTTCTCTTCTCTCATTTTGAGGAGTTTTGGAAGGTGATGTATAAGGTCTTGAAGGAGAAGGAGATTGTGAGGGTAATATGGTATGTGGAGGGGATGTAGGCTGTGAAGTTAAAGGTAAATCAATTGAATTTTGAAAGTTATCAAAAAATCGAAACTGAAATTCATTTTGATTCTCCCCCTGGATTTCGGTTTTGGAAAAATAGGGATTATTTTCAACAAAGATAACATCCATAGAGACATAAGTCTTTTTGTAATCGGAGAATAGCATTTGTAACCCTTCTTAGTGGATGAGTAAACAATAAAAACACACTTAATTGACATGGGATCTAATTTTGACCGATGTTAATGATGAATATGAACAAAGACAGAACAACTGAAAACTTTTAGTGGAAGGTCACAAGACATAGGTTTAAAACAAGGAAAATTTTCAAGAAATACATCTCTAGGTGACTTGAACTGAAGAATTCGAATAGGCATCCTATTAATAAGATGAGTGGCAGTAAAGACAGCTTCCCCCCAAAGATATTTAGGAACATTAGAAGTGAATAAAAGAGACTAGCTACTTCCAAAAGATGCCTATTTTTTTTCTTTCGACAATCATATTTTGTTGTGGACTATCGACACACGAGCTAATGTGAATTATTCCCTTTTCCCAAAAAAGATCTTAAATTGTTTGAGAAGTATTCACTTCCATTATCGGTTTTAAGGATTTGGACTTTGCTTTGAAACTAATTTTCAACCATGTTATAAAATTTTTTAAAGATCCTACCGGTTTCGGATTTGTCTTTCATGAGAAAGGTCCAAGTTATCCTAGAGTGGTCATCTATAAAAGTCACAAACCATCTAGATCCACTTATATTTTTAACTTGGGAAGGGCCTCAAATATCACTATGGATGACGGAAAAAGGATTGGATGGTTTATATGTAGATGGTGGGTATGTAGATGGAGGGTATGTGGTTCTTTGTGGTTCGGTGGAGTAAAGAACCTTGAAGTATGTAAAGTCCACATACAACCGAGCATTGCCAATTATCTTCCCCGAATCCAGTACCTGAAATTCATAATCATTTGAAGTGAAATTAGCAGAGCAGATCAAATCTCTACAAAACTTGCTTACTGATAGAAGATTGCAAGTCAAAGAAGGAACATAAAGGACAAATCGAAGAGAAATATCCTGAGTAAGAAATATAGTTCCAGTTCCTTCTACACGTGCTAAGTTTCCATCTACAGTCTTGATATGCTTCGTTGGATTCTGTTTTGTAAAATCTTGAAACAAATTTGCATTTCCTGTCATGTGGTCAGAAGCACCAGAATCCACTATCCATGTGACAAGATTACTACTGGCAATAAAAGAAACACTACCTGCATGTGTAGTGCTCACCATAATCTGATCAGTGGTGGAATTTGAATTAGGTCCTAAACTGATTTTGGAAGAAGAAGATATCTGCATTTGCTAGGTTGTAAGGATCGTAACCTAAACTGATACCATGCTAATAAAGGGGGATTAAGAGAATAGACTTGAGTTTTCTTATTCTCACTTGATGAAAAAATACATTTGAGTGCATCTCTATTTATAGGCTATTTACATAAGTGTTCCTAACTAATCAAACACTCTAGGTTAGCCTTATCTTATCTAAAGAGATAAAAAGATTACAAATACTCAAATCATTTAAAATATTCAAACTTTCTATCTTATCTTACTATAGACAAATTCTATCCTATTAAAAGATAAGAGTTAGAAATTAAACTACTTAATTATCTAAACTAATTAGTTATTTACAATAGTAATAACTCTATTTTATACGGTATAATCCACACTTAACGATGAGAATGATTCATTTTTTTAAGAAGATTAACATAGTTTAGTTTCACATTGATCTAACGATTAACAATGGTGAATCAGAACTAAAAATCTCAATTGAAATTAAATTTTAATTTTTTTTATTTGCCATTGTTAATGGTTAAATAAGCTTGAAATCAAATTATATTAATCTTTTGACTAAATAGATCTTTTCCACCATTGGGATTGGAAACCTTGATGATGGTTGTAAATTTGAAAAGTTAGGATTCTTTTTTAGAAGAATACTTTAATGTAGCATGTCAGCATTTTGATGACAGTGACTGTAATGCAAATGATTTAAAATTTTAGTGATTGTAATAAAATTAATTAAATTAAAAGTTTAGTGATTATAATAAAAAATTTAATTTCAGTGGTAAAAATAAAAACGCCTGAAAATTCTCAGTGACTATCAATGCAGTGACCCTAATTATAATTTGGAAATTTTATTAAAAAACGTAACTGTCTTGACAGACGCAAAGGAAGAAAATATAGAAAGACTTAAAAGCTTAGAAACCAATTATCCGCCGTATGTTGACTTGAAAACCCTGGAAATAAATTTAAGTCTAATATATACGTGGACATGCTGGAAGCAATTTGTAAGAAAGCAAAGTTTATCTGCCACGTTTACTTCTTATCCCATGGAAAATCCATGCATTCTTATCTGCATGGATTGCTGAGATAAAAAAAAAACGAAGTAAAATATCATTTTATTAGATGTTTCAAAAAATTTATACAGCGATTCAAATGTGAAATGAATAACATTAAAATATCTTAATTATTTTTTAATAGCTTTAAGGCAATTACAATATAAGTATATATTCATATAAATTTTTATTCTTTTGATATAAAGACACACTTTTTAAATAAAACAATTTGAACTCGAATCTCTTAAAATAAATATATTTTTTTCAATAAAATTATTTATTTTCATGCAATAATATAAAAATTATATATATACAATAAAATGTAGTTAGATTTATGGTGATGATTAATAAAGGAAAAGAAAAGCGTGGTGAAAACTGGTTGGTACCAGCAAATGATCCCGTCATGTGGACAGTGGAAGCTACTCCCGAAACTCCACGAATAATATTGACTCGTTCCTCCCTCCGTTACCAAAATTAATCAGTGGAGACTTCTAGTTGACTTAATTAAATATTCAGCATTTAATTTTCCTTCTCACTCTCACTTATTCTACCACGAAGCTGCACTCTTTACTTCATAACCTCTTCTTCTTCAACCCCCGAATTTCCTACATACTTTCACTCACCTTCCATGATATCAGCTATAAATTCAAATCCCATGCCTTTTTCTCCTTTCTCATGTCCTTTGCCTTATCTTTTCCCTCCTTTTAACACTCACAAATATGCTGGACAACAGAGAACAGCAGTTCACACTGGAGATGACAGTGGTATCGGCGCGAGGGCTGAAGAACCCTTCTTCTTTTCTCTTCTCTCACCGTCTCCGTCCCTTCATCACCATCACCACCTTCCCACCGCAAACCCCGTTAAACGCCGCTGGTTCCAAGAACCGCCATGGTTTTCAAACCAGGGTTGATGATCACGGTGGTGTGAACCCTACTTGGGGTGACAAATTCCATGTTCCCATTCATCATAATTTTTTTGCCAATCGATATTCTTGTATATATCTCCACTTATTTACTAAAAGACTCGTTGCCGGACAGGCTCAGCTGGGTTGGTGCCAGATTCCGGCAGCCGACATAGGGCTGCCGCCTGTGGGATCAGTCAGGCAACTAAGCTACCGGCTGAGGGCAGCAGATGGTACGAGGACTCACGGGGTTGTCAACGTTGCGGTGAAGTTGGGAGGTCATATTCATTATAGTGACACTTGTCAGACCGTGATTGGTATACCGGTAAAGGTTGTGCCACATGTCAACGAGATGGAGTCCACTTGTAAAGAGTGACAAGTGGGAGAGGTGTGAGCCGGAAGTCGACTCTGCCAATCCAATTGTTACATGTGGTGTGGGGTAGCGTTATAGTGAGATCAGTTGTACTTATGGATGTATTAATGTTGTGGAAACCAATTACTACTTTTATGGGGAGTGTGTTTACAAGATGTCACATTATGTACGGGATTGAAATTTTTGAATGTTAAAATTACTTGAACCTGGTTGTATTATCTTATTTAGTTTATTTAATTAAAATATAAAATAATATTGTTCAGTTGATTGAAAAGTAAAATTACATAATAATATATTTTACTATTTTTTTCTTCATAGATTGTTTAAACAAAATTAATATTTAAAATGAGAGATATTAGTATGGAAGCTTATAGAACTATTTCCATAGCAATTCACCTAAATTTTATATTTAACATATTATTATTGACAAAATTAATATATATTTTATATTATGTCTAATATTGTCCAATCCATACAAATAAAGTACAAAAAGCAATAATCACCATGACAAATTTTTCCAATTAAACTAAACGAATATATGTCAAAACATAAAGAGGGCTTTTAATTTAGGTTTCATATTTTCCATGTATTAGATCTAGTTCGAACTTTAGAAAAGTTTGAAGTAAGAGATTAGACCTAGCCTACCCTACCTAAATGGTCTATTTTTTTAATTTAAAAATAAAATAATAGAAATATAATTTTGAATCAATATTTTATAATTTAATTTAATTTAAATAAATTTGTTTTAATTATGTTGGAAACAAGTCAAGTGGTCCACCTAGTCCATGGACAAGTCTAATCTGAAAAGTTTAAGTTAACAAAACAACAAACTCAAGGGACAAAATTATTCGAATGTTACATTACCTAAGGAATGGGTGGTAATCATATTATCCCTGTATTCTCAAATAATGTTTCTATTGGCATTAGATAATGTTGCGAAATCAAACGAGATAATATTATTTTAGAATTTTATATTTTTTTGATAATATAATATTTCTCGAATCGAACTAATTTATTATTGTTCGAGAATATTATATATATATATATATTTAATCTAAGACTCTCGTTTATCACATGGTTAAGTTGGGTCTAATTTAATCTGAAATCAATACAAATATAACTCATAATCAAGTTCATCGTAGTTTTCTTAAATCTGAAATCTTCCTTAAGAAATATTGAACTCATTATTACACTTAACAAACATTAATTATAAATACAAATATATGTTAATTCAATTACAAAGGAATTTCCTTTTTCTTTTGGGTTGACTTGATTGATGACCACGATTCGATTCTCAAAAGCTTTACCCTTCATATACATCCAAGCTACGGGTATTTTTTTCCCCTAAACAGATCCATTTCTAGGGAATTTAATTAATGAACGAGTGATTCTTATGTTTACTGTATTAAAAAGAAGAGTAAACTACATAAATTATCTCCTTATTATAGGTTTTTCTATTGAATCTATCGGCTATAAAAAATTATAAAATGATCATATGATTTAGAAAATATAATAAATTGACTTGTTGTCATTAAAAATTAACGAAAAATGACGTGACAGTTAATAAAATTGATGTAATAACAAATTTAGTCCTCAACTTTTACATTCTATATTAATTTGGTCTAAATTCTAAAAAAAAAACCCTCACCATTCTAACATTCTTTCGCACGCACGCGCATATACATATGAAAATTTTAAATATTTATATTTAAAAATAAAATGTATTTGGCTTTGATGAACTAATTTTATACCTTTAAATATTTTACATTCTCATATAATTTTACTGAATATAAAAGTAGTATAAAATCACGTGTCTTATCCCTTGTATAATATATAGCTACATGGTGGAGTTCGCAATAAGTATTATTATATATGGTACACGTAGATTTATATAGCATTACCATTTTTATTTATGTGTCAAAATATCTCAAAACATTTCCCCAATAATTGCTGTAATTTTTGTTTATGCACTTCCAAAAAAAAACTTTTATTTATGAATTATTTTTTTGTTTATGGACTAGCAAAAGTAAAAGATAACGATGAAAAAAAAATGGCTTAAATGAATAGGTGCCTAAAGTATGCATTTTTTGAACTTTAGATGCCTAAAGTATTTTTTTATAAAAATAGGTGTCAAAAGTTTCAAAAGTTACAATTTTAGGTGTCTGGCCATTAATAGGTGTTAAAAAATATTAACCAATCAATGCTTGACACGTGACATATTTAATTTTTTTCAAAATTAAAATTTTTCAAAATAATATTTTGCTCTAGGAATTTTAGCACAACTTGTTAATTTTCTTTGGCTTAGCCTTAAATGAAAAATAGGCGCCCAAAGTATGCTTTTTTTTTGAACTTTAGGTGCCTAAAGTATTTTTTGTAAAAATAGGTGCCCAAAGTTTCAAAAGTTATAATTTTAGGTGTCTGACTGTTAATGAGTGTTAAAATTTTTTTAACCAATCAATACTTGCATGTAACATATTTAATTTATTTTTGGGGGGACTGTTTTATAAAATTTTGGGATTTTTTGAAAAACAAAAAAAATTGGGTATTTTTATTTAAAAAATTTAAAAAATAAATTAAATATGCCATGTGTCAAGCATTGATTGGTTTTAAAAAAATTTAACACCCATTAACGGTCAGACACTTAAAATTATAACTTTTGAAACTTTGGACACCTATTTTTACAAAAAAATATTTTAGGCACCTAAAATTCAAAAAAGGCATACTTTGAACACCTATTTTTCATTTAAGCCAAAGAAAATTAACAAGTTGCCTTAAAATTCCTAGAGCAAAATATTATTTTTCCTATAAAAGATATAATTAGGTCACTTAATTAAAATAAATTGATAAATAGGTCATTAAATGTTAAATATTAGACAAAAATAATAACGTTGTCTGGTATAATAACAGTTTTAGTCCTCAAAATTTATACAATCTATTAATTTGGTCATAATTTGAAACAATTCAATAAATTTAATCTTTCATATTTAAAAAAAATATCATTTTAGTCTTTGTTCTTCTTCCAAAAATATTTTATTACTTTTTTTACTTTATTGGTATAATAAGAATTTAACAATAACTCATCGCTTTATTTGACCTTATGGATCGAGCATGGACCATCTCTATTCGACACACATTTCGTAAAACTAACATGGTCGCTGATAGATTATCTAAATTTGAGAGGTTTGGTGTGGTGGATAATCAAGTATTTTTGTTTCCGCCGGTTGAAGCTTTATCGTTTTTGCATGACGATTGTAATAGCCTTGGGCTAACTATTTCTTAAGTTTTTCAGCTCTCTTTTTATCAAAAAATACTTGTTATTTTATAACAGAGTGTAGATATCAAACTACTATTTTTGTTCGATTCGCTTGTTTGCTTTGACAATATCACAAAAAAACTAAATTAATTGAGATTTTAAATATGAATGAATAAATCTATTAAGTTATTTTAATTACAAGAAAATTAATTAAATATATAAATATCAGGAACTAAAAATATTATTATACCATACCATTAGATGTTCATGTGATTTGCTTGTAAAAATATTTTAGTTAATATATTTATAATTTTTTAAAAATAATTAATTTATTACTAAACTGATAATTAAGTGAAAAAGATTATACAAACTTTTTACTTCGCGCGTGAAATCATCGATAAGATGAATCAGACTCTTTTATATAAACTTTTGGGTAAACTACACTCATGACCACCCAACTATATGTTTGGTCCTATTTTAACCATTAAATTATAAATTTTGTCAAACAAACCACTAAACTTTTAAAATAGCTTTAATTATGCCGCTCATCGTTAACTTTTAACAGAAGTGATGATGTGACAATTAGATAAATTTGTATAATTATACATTTAGTCTTTCTAATTTACATATTCTATAAATTTTGTCCTAATTTTAATTTATATCAATAAATTTAATCCACCAATCACATGGTAACATGTGTCATCATCTAATTAGAAATTTTATCTTAAAGTTTATTTATTTAATTCAATAAATGTACTCATACAATTATATAGTGACATGTATCACCATATGATTAGGATAAAACAATTCAAACAAAGAAATTAAAATTTGCATAAGCTGGGAATTAAACATGTGTCCAGCAAGATATATGAGCATGTGCTCAACTGTTGGGTTAAGCTGCTCAGAATGATTACAAGTGCTAACAAAGTTTATTTAATATCTTTGCATTGTTTGTGAAATTTAAAGAGTGAAAAATGAAATGGGGGTATTTAATTATGGGTCTACAAACCACTAAGTTAATACTATTACTTGTAAATTAATGAAAGTATATTATATATTGTTTAAACAAAAGCTAATAATTATTAATATTATTTATTATTTTAAAATAAATTTAATGAATATTAATATTTTTTATTATTTTAACATTATTTACTACTCCTTTTGTCCCTCAAAAGTTTCTCTTGTTGACTTTTCACGTTATTTTAAGAAAAAAATTTGTATATGAGATGTGTTGTAAAATGATTAAAATGACAATTTTATCATTGAAAAGTTAAAGTTTGTTTTATTGAAAAGGCTTAAATGAAAAATACGTGCCCAAAGTATACTCTTTTTGAACTTTAGGTGCCTAAAGTATTTTTTTGTAGAAATAGGTGCTCAAAGTTTCCAAAGTTATAATTTTAAGTGCCTGACAGTTAATGGGTGTTAAAAAAACTTATAACCAATAAAAGAGTGACACGTGACATATTTAATTAATTAATTATTTTCAAAATTAAAAACTATAAAAAAAAACTTTCAATTTTTCAAAAAAATCCCAAAACTTTGAAAAGTTTTCAAAACAGTCCCGAGAATCCCTAAAATACACAAACCCAAATCCCCCAATCGTTGTCGCTTCCGCCACCTATCGCCGCCGATGATCTTAATTTTCAAACTAAATTAAAACGAGAATTTTGTGTCCCTAGCCAATTATATGCACATAAGTTTCACGCCGAGTATATATGTTGTCTTTGCCAGGAGATGATAAAAGTACTAGTGCAACTATTACATTAAGAACTTTTTTCATATAAAAATAAATCTAATTTTTGCTTTTACTTTCTACTAGAGACCTAAGATTAATTATTTAGATGATTGTAATTGTTGGTTTTTTATTTGAAATTATGTTAAACATTATACTCCCACAATCTACAAATATTTGTTCCTACACTCAAAATTGAAGATTATTTCCACTCCGTCAAGACTCGGTAGATTTGCCATCGCCATCATCGACTCTATTTTTTTATTTTATTGAGCATCCATTGTTTCTTACTCTAAGCTTTTCATAACTATCATTCTTATTTCTCAAAAAAAAGAAAAGAAAACTCACGACTTAATGAAGTCATTGAACTGAAGTTTCAGCCTTTCAAACTAGAATGAAGAGAGAATTTGTGTCCCTAGCCGATGATAGGCACATATGGTAAAAGTACTAGTGTAACTATTACATTAACAACTTTTTTCGTGCAAAAATACATCTATTTTTGCTTTTACATCTGATTAGAGACTTTGAGATGAATTATTTAGATGTTTGTAATTGTTGTTTTCTTTAATTGAAATTATATAAAACATTATGCTCCTACAATCCACAAATGTTTATTCTTAAATTCATTGTTCATGATTTTTTCCACTTCATCGAGACTCGATGGCTTTGCCATCGCCTTTGCGGACTCTATTTTCTGGGTTGACTCAGACTTATTTCATTTTGTTGAGCATCCATTGTTTCTTACACTAAGCTTTTTATAATTATCAATCTTGTTTTTTTTTAAAAAAAACTCACGACTTAATAAAGTTATAGAAATTAACTCACGACTTAATAAAGACATTGTATTGAAGTTCCAGCCTTTCAAACTGGAGTGAAAGAAAATTTTGTGTCCCTAGCTAAAGATAGGCACATAAGTTTTAGGTTGGTATATATGTTATACTTGTCAAGAGATGATAAAAGTACTAGAGCAAGTATTACATTAACTTTTTTTCAAGCAAAAATACATCTAATTTTTACTTTTACATCCGATTAGAGACCTGAGATGAATTATTTGGATGATTGTGTATTTTGTTTTCTTGAAATTATATTAAACATTACACTCCCACAATCCACAAATGTTTGTTCTTAAACTCATAGTTCATGATTCTTTTCACTCCATCGAGACTCGATGGCTTTGCCATCTCCTTTGTCGACACTATTTTCTAGGTTGACTAAGACTTTTATCATTTTGTTGAGCATCCATTGTTTCTTACTCTAAGCTTTTCATAACTATCAATCTTATTTCTCAAAAGAAGAAAACTCACGACTTAATAAAGACATAGAAATGAAAACTCATGACTTAAGAAAGACATAGAACTGAAGTTTTAGCCTTTCAAGCTAGAGTGAAACGAGAATTTTGTGTCCATAGCCAATGATAGGTGTATAAGTTTTAGGCCGAGTATATATATTGTCCTTGCCAATAGATGATAATAGTACTAGTGCAACTATTACATTAACTTTTTTCATGCGATAATACATCTAACTTCTGCTTTTACATCCGATTAGTGACTTGGATGAATTATTTGGACGAGATTAATTGTTGTTTTTCTTTAATTAAAATTATATTAAACATTAAACTCCTACAAAACACAAATGTTTGTTTTAAACTCATAGTTTAGGATTCTTTTCACTCCATCGAGATTTGGTGGCTTTGCCATCACCATTGCCAACTCTATTTTCTAGGTTGACTCAAACTTTTTTTTTATTTTATTGAGCATCTATTGTTTCTTACTCTAAGCTTTGGATAACTATAATCTTGTTTCTCAAAAAATGAAAACTCACGACTTAATAAAAACATAGAAATGAAAACTCACGACTTAATAAAGACATAGAACTGAATTTCTAGCCTTTCAAACTGGAGTGAAATGAGAACTTTGTTTCCTAGCCAATGATACGCGCATAAGTTTTAGGCCGAATATATATGTTGTCCTTGCCATGAGGTATTAAAAGTACTACTTCAACTATTACATTAACAACTTTTTTATGCAAAAATACATCTAATTTTTTTCTTTTGCATCCGATTAGAGACTCGGGTTGAATTATTTGGATGATTGCAAGTGTTGCTTTTCTATAATAATTGTAAACATTATACTCCAACAATCCACAAATGTTTGTTCTTAAACTCATAGTTCATGATTCTTTCAACTCCACTGAGACTCGATGGCTTTGCCATTACCATCGCTGACTCTGTTTCTTATGTTGACTCAGACTTTCTTTTTTATTTTGTTGAGCATCCATTGTTTCTTACTCTAAGCTTTTTATAACTATCAATCATGTTTCTCAAAAAAAATAAAAACTCACGACTTAAGGAAGACATAGAATTCAAATTCATGACTTAATAAAGTCGTAGAATTGAAGTTCTATCCTTTTTAAACTAAATTAAAATGAGAATTTTGTGTCCTTAGCCAATGATATGCGCACAAGTTTTACGCTGAGTATATATGTTGTCTTTGCCAGGAGATGATAAAAGTACTAGTGCAACTATTACATTAAGAAAATTTTTCATGCAAAAATATATCTAATTTTTTCTTTTACTTTCTATTAGAGACCTGAGATTAATTAGTTGGTGATTGTAATTGTTGTTTTTCTTTAATTGAAATTATATTAAACATTATGCTCCCACAATCCACAAATATTTGTTCATAAACTCATAATTCATGATTATTGCCACTCCACCGAGACTCAGTGGCTTTGCCATTGCCATCGTCGACTCAATTTTTTGGGTTGGCTCGCAGTTTTTTTATTTTATTGAGCATCCATTGTTTCTTACTTTAAGCTTTTCATAACTATCAATATTGTTTCTTAAAAAAATGAAAACTCGCGAATTGCTAAAGACATAGAAATGAAACTCACGAATTAATAAAGTCATTGAACTAAAGTTCCAACCTTTCAAACTGGAATAAAGAGAGAATTTGTGTCCCTAGCAGATGATAGGTAAATATGCTTTAGGCTGAATATATATGTTGTCCTTGCCAGGAGATGGTAAAAGTACTAGTGCAACTATTATATTAACAACTTTTTTCTTGAAAAAATGCATCTAATTTTTGCATTTGCATTCGATTAGAGGCTTGAGATGAATTATTTGGATGATTGTAATTGTTGTTTTCTTTAATTAAAAGTTTACTAAACATTATGCTCCCACAATCCATAAATGTTTGTTTTTAAACTCACTGTTTATGATTTTTTCCACTTCATTGAGACTCGATGGCTTTGTCATCGCCTTTGTCGACTCTACTTTTTGGGTTGAATAAGACTTATATAATTTTGTTGAGCATATATTATTTCTTACTCTAAGCTCTTTATAACTATCAATCTTTTTTTCAAAAAAAAAAACTCACGACTTAATAAAGATAGAGAAATTAAAACTCACGACTTAATAAATATATCGTATTGAAGTTCTAGCCTTTCAAACTAGAGTGAAAGAAAACTGTGTCCCTAGCTAATGATAGGCACATAAGTTTTAGGTCGATTATATATTTTGTCCTTGCCAAGAGATGATAAAAGTACTAGATCAACTATTACATTAACTTTTTTCAAGCAAAAGTACATCTAATTTTTGCTTTTACATCCGATTAGAGACCTGAGATGAATTATTTGGATGATTGTGTATTTTATTTTCTTGAAATTATATTAAACATTACACTTTCACAATCCACAAATGTTTGTTATTAAACTCATAGTTCAGGATTCTTTTCACTCCATCGAGACTCGGTGGCTTTGCCATCTCCTTCGCCGACTCTACTTTCTGGGTTGACTGAGACTTTTTTATCATTTTTTGAGCATCCATTATTTCTTACTCTAAGCTTTTCATAACTATCAATCTTGTTTCTCAAAAGTAAAAACTCACGACTTAATAAAGACATAGAAATGAAAACTCACGACTTAAGAAAAACATAGAACTAAAGTTCTAGCATTTCAAACTGGAGTGAAACGAGAATTTTGTGTCCGTAGCCAATGATAGGCGCATAAGTTTTAGGCCGAGTATATATGTTGTCCCTGCCTAGAGATGATGAAAGTACTAGTGCAACTATTACATTATCAATTTTTTTCATGCAATAATACATCTAATTTCCGCTTTTACATCTGATTAGATACTTGAGATAAATTATTTGGATAATTGTAATTGTTGTTTTTCTTTAATTGAAATTATATTAAACATTACACTCCTACAAACCACAAATGTTTCTTTTTAAACTCATAGTTCAGGATTCTTTTTACTCCATCGAGACTTGATGGCTTTGCCATCACCATTGCCAACTTTATTTTTTAGGTTGACTCGGACTTTTATTTTATTTTATTGAGCATCCATTGTTTCTTACTCTAAGCTTTGCATAACTATAATATTGTTTCTCAAAAAAAAAAACTAATGACTTAATAAAAACATAGAAATGAAAACTCGCGGCCTAATAAAGACATAGAACTGAAGTTCCAGCCTTTCAAAAAGTGAAACGAAAATTTTGTGTCCTAGCCAATGATATGCACATAAGTTTTAGGCCAAGTATATATGTTGTCCTTTCCAGGAAATGATAAAAGTTCTAGTTCAACTATTACATTAACAACTTTTTTCATGCAAAAATACATCTAATTTTTATTTTTGCATCTGATTAGAGACCTGGGATGTATTATTTGGGTAATTATAATTGTTAGTTTTCTTTAATTGTAAACATTATACTCCCACAATCCACAAATGTTTGTTCTTAAACTCACAGTTCATGATTCTTTCTACTCTATCGAGACTCGATGACTTTGCCATTGCCATCGTCGACTCTATTTTTTGGGTTGACTCAGTTTTTTTTTATTTTGTTGAGCACCCGTTGTTTCTTGCTCTAAGCTTTTTATAACTATCAATCTTGTTTCTCAAAAAATGAAATCTCATGACTTAACAAAGTCATAGAACTAAAGTTCTAGCCTTTCAAACTGGAGTGAAACGAGAATTTTAAGTCCCTAGCCTATGATATGTGCATAAGTTTTAGCCTAAGTATATGTTTTCCTAGGAGATGATAAAAGTACTAGTGCAACTATTACATTAACAATTTTTTATGCAAAAATACATATAACTTTACTTTTACATTCTATTAGAGACTCGAGATGAATTATTTGTATGATTGTAATCGTTGCTTTTCTTTAATTGAAATTATACTAAATATTGTACTTCCAACATCCACAAATGCTTGTTCTTAAACTCATAATTCAATATTCTTTCCACTATTTTGAGACTCGGTGGCTTAGCCATTACCATTGCCAACTCTATTTTTTAGGTTGACTCAAACTTTTTTTTCATTTTGTTGAACATCCATTGTTTCTTACCCTAAGTTTTTCATAACTATCAATATTAAAACTCAGTACTTAATAAAGACAAAGTATTGAAGTCCCAGCCTTTCAAACTAGAGTGAAATGAGAATTTTGTGTCTCTAGCTATTGATAGGCGCATAAATTTTAGGTCTGAATGTACATGTTGTCCTTGCTAGGAGATGATAAAAGTACTAGTGCAACCTGGGAAGCAGGGGTAAGGCAGTCATATGCCGTTTCAAGTACCAGAAACGTTTCTGGGACATGTACGGGACGGGTACGGCTAGGATACGTACTGGGGACGTTCCACGTGGACGGGGTACAGCTGAAAACGATCGGGGACGGTTGGGATATTTTTTGGGGACGTTTCGGGGACGGTATATGACCTTTATGCGCGTCCCCAAGGTTGTTTTTCAGTTGAGAGACTCGCGCACTGACAATGATTCCGATGGCAATCTCACCGGCAAAGGTGGAGCGACCAACTGGAAAAAACAATCAGAAAAAAACTGAGAAGAAGAAGGGTTGAAGAAACGCGTGAAGAAGATGAACAGGGATTTTTTTAATTTATTGTATTAAATGGGCCCAATAAAATGGATTATTATGATTTTGTGGGGCCCAATAAAATATTATAGTATTTGCTACTTAGTTAATTATGGAATTTTTTATTAGTACTTTATTAAAAAAATGTAAAGTTAAATTTTAATCTTTGATTTTCTCTTGATTTAGAATGTCATCTTTTAAGTTTATTATTTTAGTCCTTGATTTTCTCTTAATTTAGAATGTAAAGTTAATTTTTTATTCAATTTAGTCATTTTAATATTAGTAATCTTCTAATCTAAGTGTTAGAAAGTAATTTGAAAATCATTAGAAGTGAATTTAAATAAATATAATTATAATTATTGTTTAGTACAATTATAATTTAGTCTTTATTGTATTATGAATTTTAATAATTTATTATATATATATTAAAATTTATTTTATATTTGCCGTACCCGTACCCTGTAATTTTGGAAATTGCCGTTTTCTGTCCCCATATCCGTCCTCGTACTCGTTCCCGTATCTGGTGCAACTATTATATTAACAAATTTTTTCATGAAAAAACATCTAATTCTTACTTTTACATCCAATTAGAGATCTGAGATGATTTCTTTTGGATGATTGTAATTGTTATTTTTCTTTAATTAAAATTATACTAAACATTATACTCCCACAATCCATAAAAATTTATGAGAGTGAGAACACATATATTAACAAGATGTTCAAACTCGGTTTATTTATTATTTAGTTTAATGTTTTTATTTACAAGGGTGTAAAAAAGTATTAATGTGTTTGAAATTTATGTTTTTACTAGTATTATTTATGAGGGTTTATTTTATTGAAAATTAGCTTCAATAAGACAATGACTCGTTTTGTCAAATTAGCAATAGTAATTGTAAAAAATAGACCAAAAGAGTATTTTTGTCTCCAAGTTTGATCCAAATTAATTGTAACGACTCAAATTTTAGTTTAATGACTTGGGTTTCACCCGATCTTTAGACTTTCGGTGTTAAGCATATTTGGTGTCCAAGGAACTTTAATGTGCTTTACACTTGGCCATTGGGCTTGGTTAGGGGTCTAGTTGGAACAAGGAAGAGGATAGAGGAAAATTCCCCCAATTTTTTTAATTAAAAGTTGATGGCTTTAAGAACCCATTTGTTTGGGTGTGGCAGGTAAGAACATGCTTAAGTCACCCTCTTTATTATACCATTTCCCTTCTCTCCATCTCTCATCTCAAAGTTTGGAAGAGAAAGATTAAATCTTTGACAGCTAAAGTGGTATTTTCAAAATTAAGATCAGAGGTCTTGGAATATCCATCCAAGGATCTACAAATCAATGCAAGAATGATTGAAAATGATATAATCAAGAACGGAATAACCCATAAACTCTCATAGAGACGGGGTTAAAAAAAATTTATCACTAAAGCTCAAATAAGGATGGGGATGAAGATGGTATTGCTATATCCAAACAGCGGAGATAATCGAACCATACCCATATAAATATCCGTAGGGATCCCAATATTTTACAAAGTAAGCTCAATTAAAGGTTTAGAATTAAATCCAGTTATTGATATAGATTCATTTTAATAAATGACAACGTGAGCTCAAACAATATATCCACTCTTACGAGGATAATCACCATCGATTCAAGTCACCCTACCACATCAGATAGAGGCAAGAAAATCAAATGACCAAGTTTTTTTTAACAGAGTCGAATAATATTACTAGCTGAAACAATGTTGGTCTATTTTCAATGAGTAGGTTGTTAACAAAAAATTATTCAAGTTAATCTATAAATCATCATCAGATAGAGCAAAGGGGAGAATGAAATGAAAAATAGCCACATAATTAATACAAGAAAATAATAATCGATTCAATCAATCTATGACATATCTGATAGAGCAAAGGCAAGAAAATGAAATGAAAACAAACGTTCCTTTTTTACCATTTTAAACCCACAAAAATTAAGATTTCTCACTCCCTTCAACAACTGCATTGATGTGTCGATTACCAAGAAAAGGGATGGGAGAAAGGGACGAAAACCTGACCGGATATTGAAAATTTCCAGTTTGATCGCTTTCGCCTCTCAGTATTCTCGATTTGTCCCAGTAATTTACATGAATTCATAGCAACAGATTGCATTACATTCACAGGCAAGTCGGTATGCATGATGCCTGATCCCCTACCTAGTGTTACCACTATTCACCCTTTTACTTGTATGGAAGTACAAATAAATTGGATTTAGAGACCTAACTCCTTTCCGAGCACATGGGAAAAGTTATAAAGTATTCTACTGAGATTTCATGAAGATAAATGAAGCCTTTATAAAACATGAATTTGCAGCAACATTACCTTGCAACATTTCTAATTTCATTTGTTGCTCCTTGAATTCTCTTCTTCCCTGATTTAAAACTACTTTGGCCTTTCCTGTTCCAACGAATTGAGGTGCTTCGCTTAAGAACATCTGATATAAGAGGTGATCTCGAGGTTGAATCCCCTAAGGGAGTATCGTCATAATCTGGTCAAAAATTTATCGGTCAATTTTCATTAGATAACATTCTAATGATAACCAAGAATTAATCAGCAATTCAGCATGCAACCAGTTTATTGTGGCTTCCAAATCTCGGGATGTAAAGAACTATTCAGCATAACAAGTATGATACACTGCATTATTTCTGAACATCAACCAAGCATATAAAATTCCTCCCTTTGGCTTTATAAATAAACCTATGATGGTTCAACTGAAGAATGAAATCCCTTCCAAACCTTAACATTCTTTTAGGATACTTTCACTAAACATCATCTAACGAATATAGCCCGATAAACATTATTAATTAAATTATAGGAATAACTTTGTTACTTAAACAGTCTTTTCTTTCAAATCATTTAAGTTTCTGGAAAATAGTTTCATATATGTTAAAACAATCAGATTGGATAGTCTTTTGTTTCAATTAATCTATGTTTATGGCAAATAGATATGTTAAAACAACCAAATTGGATCAACTAATCATTTGGAATGTAAAAGACTGGAAGTTAAATACTCTCTAGCTACATTGTAGGCAAAGTATCACCTGAAGACATGGGTAGCTGATATTGCACTTTTAAGAACTTTGATGCCTCCCTATCTTTCCTGTGGCATAATACTCGCATTAAAGTGTAAGTATCTCCCATGTTCGTATGACCTTGCTTGTTTGAATCCAATCCCATTGAAATGAGCTCACTTGCAGTCATTAGCATTTGAATAACAGTTTCAGTCTGCCAAAAAGCAATGATTAACTGAAGTACCAACAATCACTATACACAAGAAACACTCAAGTACGAGCTAGCCAACCTGAAGAGAGAACATGTGAAGAATACGTTCAGCAAATTTTGCTTCCTGCTCAACTAATGACCGCTGAAGGCCTTCTCCATCAGCAATGAAAAATTCCTAGAACAAAATCAACACAGTTCTATTAGCTAATATTATCCGGAATACATGCAGCAAGTTTGTTGGCCACTTCATAGAAAGTGTGTTGCTTATTGAATACGAAGGTACTATCGATCAAAGTGCATCATGCAGATTGTCATGCAATACAAACCTTTAGCGTCAAAAGGTCTTCTTCCATAATGATGATATCCGAATCAGAGAAGGCACGGCAAGGACCTCCATCAAGCAATACCCAAACAAAGCCTTCCTGAATCACAAATGTAAACAAAAGTTAGGTTGTTAAACAAGTGCATTAAAAGATAACAGGAGGTCAAGCCACAGGCATACCAATGAAGCCTTATAAATACTTAAAACCACAAGATCTCTAATAGCTTCATCTATCAAACCACATACATTGTCCAGAACCTACATTCAAGTTTACCAATATTAGCACATCTTAACAGGTAGCAAAAAAAATAAAACTTATGTAACATAATAGAAAAGAAATTTTTTCAAAACACATACAAATATTCATAGGTGTAACCATGCACACAAGGAAAGAGAGAAATAGAGAGATGGGAGGGAGGCAGAAGCCATCTACTTTAGAGTCTTACTGTGTCAAAGTTGGGAAGGAAATTCTCCAACCGAGTGCTTTCAACATTGCCGCGATATAAATGGAACAGGAATGCATCTCTAAGATCCCAAAATACAACCCTTGTTCCTATATGTAGTTTAAATAGAAGTTAAAATTTAAATAGTATATCTCAGTAACTAAGATTATAAAATAAAAAAAATACTTTTTGCAGCCCTTAAAAGAAAATGGAACAGGCTCACCAATCAAGTCACAAATATTTTGGCCAATATCTTTAGCAGTATCCCTTATGATGTTAAAGGTGGTACCAAAGAGCTCATCTACTGCTTCATGATGTGTTAGTGACTCACTTTCCAAAATTTCCACAGGCTTTTTTTCAGCTGCATGAATCAAAGAAAACTATCAAGATCATAATAATCAACATCCTGCTTCATTATCACTGGACATAATGGAAAGGAGAGAAAAATCGAAATATAAAATAAAATACAAAAGATGCTTAAAAGTTCATATATTCATTTACAATGTCATTCCAAATCCAGCTCAAGTGCAAAGTTTCTTTTCACTTCAAAGAAACTTCATGATGTAGCTGATGACGCTCTTAATGTTGTTTCATTCGATCTATTTATCCCCTATAAATGATCATTCACGTAAAACAGCCAGAACTAATGTATTGTTAACACTTCAACCAACTTTACCTGGTAGACACATCGTGTTCTTTGCACAATTAGCTTTTACCTTCAGAAATAAATGCGTTCATGCTATTATTGCATCACTGCCTACAATTCCTGTTAATGAGATGCATATAGAACTTACCCTCTGTTTGGTCAAGAGATGGCCTCACAACTGCCCAAGAGTTACGAATGCCATCTTCAAGTTGGCCAACCTGTTTCTGAATATACTGCATGGAAACATGAAAGATAGCACAGGCATAAGTTGACAATGTTCCGAGAATTTTACATTTTAATACAAAAGCTAAAGATATATGACCCATAACTATAAATTATCACAGTAAAAGCTAAGTAATAGACAAAAAAAGTCAGGAGAGTAAAATTAATTATCTGAAGTAATACCATAGTTAAAGGCCCATTTTTTGGAAACCTTGTAACTCCCAATCTAGTTCTAAGGCAGCCTTTAAGTATGATGACGATGATGATGATGATGATGATGATGGAGTAATTTTGGACATTTACAAACAACTCAAAATGTTTTTGACAAGAAAATAGAATGGAAATATTTAGTTATCAAAAAATGTTAGAACAAGACAACATCAACACATGCTAGGTATAAGAACAAATACAACCATATCAAAGCAAAAACAACTATAGAGTTCTTCAGGCAGGAACGCGACTTCAATACATCATGTAAAAGTATAATTGATTTTGACCGATGTTGAAATGACTGATCTTAGGTTGCATTCAGCTGGAACTTTCCTGATATGAACTCAATGCTCTAGCTCAGAGTATAATTTAACTCAATGTGTTAAATTTTCTAAGTTCTTAAAAGCTGAAATATGAACTTTATAATCCCAAAGGAGGAACAAGAGTGAAGATGCACTATTTTTTTTTTATAACAAGATACTTTATAGCACCTAATGAGCAATGCTTTTAAAAATGATCACACCTACCTGAAGGGTGTTCAGCCGGATGCAGAGTTTGGGTATTGTCAATTCATTCAATCTATCGGGCACATTGTCATCTAAGACTTTGTACTCGTTCAACCTCTTCTTAATTAGTGGAATAACTGTCTCAGTATAACGAGTCAAAGGAGGGGCTGACGGGTAGAGATGATTCTTCTCAACTGCAACATTTAATGTATTATCATCACATGGTAAAATAAATTAGGTAACATGAGCAATTGAATGGAAGGAACTTCCATAATTTAAATAATAATAACTACAATAATAAAGAAAAGTGTTAAGACGCTCTATCAATTGCATATACATACATATATATATATATATATATTGTAAAGGCATACAGAAGATCCATGGCGTTAAAAAAAAGTAAATAAACAAAGAGCAATCATGATCCTCATCGAATAGCTACCACCAGACATTTAAGAACAAAAGCATTAGCTACACCCTAGAACAAGTATCAAGGCCTTCAAACAATAGGGCCAGGCATAGAGAGGTTGCTTTTAGCTAATAACAATGAGATAATCACCATCATGAAGAACATTGCAAGATGATGCCCAACTTTTCCATGCACAATGCAACAACAAGAAGAAAGCATAAGAAAATACCTAACTGGTTGAGCACTCTCTGCAGATACCCATCCAAGGTGTGGAAAACTATAGATAGAAGGGCTTGCAAATGAGTGATGTCCAGAGGGAGATTCATTCCAAAAAGTTGATCCACTGTCTGCAAATTAACACAGTTACAAGAGACAAACAACCCAAAAGGCCATAAACCAGAAATACAACTAAGAAAATAAGATTCAATTACTAAAATTTAAAGATAAAATAATAGAATGCAAAACTATAAAAAAGAACAACTCTATAGTTATCACTATCTTTCCTAGTGAAAGTTTTTTTTACAACTTTAATTTAATGCTCATAGAAGTTAGCAAGGGTGAGATTCCCAGGGCAAGGACATCTATTCCATCAAAGAGCAATCTATGGAGATGAAAATTTGCACATACAAAAATACACATACAATAATTACCACCCTTATATCCAGAGACAGCATACCTCCTCTAATATCCTAAAAACTTCAACTATTGATGCTGCCTGCCTTTGATGAAATGACAAGGGCTCCCAATCCTGCACATGCCAAGAAATCAGATGTGGTTCAGCCATCCAGAGTTCCAGCAATTTTAAAATGAAACAACTCATGGTAACTCTCTCTTAATAGGGACTATGATAGGATACTTGAATTTCATACATTCAAACATGTTCTTCTAGAACATCATCAAATCCAATTAAAGATAATAAAAAAGAAAAGAAAACCTACATTGGTTCAAAAGGTAGGTCAATTTTATCATCTTGAATCACTCATTGACAAAAGAAACTCAAGAGAAGAGAACCAAGAGGAATTGTAACCAGAAAAATTTTGGGAGGGAGAAAGAAAGGAAGAATAGCAGCAAGAAGAAAGAAAATAGGTGTATGTCTGTGAAATGAACCCCTTGCAGACAAAGAAACAGGAAAAATTAAACAACCTCAAAGAAACAAATAAGAGCTATAGACATTGCACAAAAGAAGTCCTTAAACTCATTTGTAATGTCAAATGTTGCATTTTTTCATTTTTTATCTCCAAAAATTCAAAACCTTGTTCAGGTACCAACCTCAAGTTCCAATGCTCTGCTGGTCCATTCCAATATATGAGCATGCTGGCCAATCACCCAATCAAGAATTATTGGCCCTGAGACATTTTCAATCTGCAGACAATCAAATAAAAATCAACTCCCATCGGATCATTATCTAAACCCAAACATCAAAATCACTTCTTCTCAGAAATGTTTAGTTCCTATATATTTCCATGTCGAACATTTTCCAACCTAAACAATACCATTACCCACTCCATTACTTGCATCAACCTAAATAAATATCAAATGCACAAAGAAAATTATGTTTAAGATCATTAGCCCTAAATCAAAATTTTCTTTTATCACCAATAAGAAAAAATGTCCAGCTATTGTCCGTGAACATGTTATTCTTAACCAAAGAAGGATGGAATAACATGATATGGGTCACATTTAAATGAAGATCCACAGGCTTTCTTATAATAAGCATAAATATTAAAACAAAGGTAGAATGTTCAAGTATCAGAATAATGTGTTTAAATTTATTTAATCCTTGGAGAAAAATAATTGCTTCTCCATTGAAAATAAAAACACTAGCTAGTAATACGTGAATCATGAATAAACACAAACAGAAAAAATAATATAACAATGTAATATTGCATGAAGCAAATAACAAGGAAAAAAACAGTAATAGATACAATTTAGAATGATACCGCAGAGACTAAGTCTACAAACATGATTCAAAACATAAGTAATACATATTGAAAAATGCAAACAACCTGATAATGGTCCAAATATGGTCTAAGTGAGTGCTTCACTTTCTGTTCCTCAAGAGCAGAAGAATAAAGTCGCCCAAGTTCATGATCAAGTGTATAAGCAGCAGGAAGCACTGATCTAGCATCTTCAGATAAAGATGAAACTCCCTTTAAGAATGGAATCTACACATTAACAAGAATAGTCTCCCAATAAAGATACAGCATACCACCCAATATAAGTTCAACTAAAAGAGATTGTTATATTTTTTTTTTTCGAACAAATGAGATTGTTATATTTGAATGGAACAAACCAGAATTTCCCTATAAAATTGGTGTAATTTCTGCACCGAGATCATTATAGATTCTGGACACCACTGACGAAATACTGGGAAAAATATATTTAACTCCCTCTCGGCAACCAGTCTTAGTTGGTTTGCAAGCAGCGCCAAAGGATGTATCTTTTCTTTAGATTCCAGAATGGTATTTGCCACCTAAAAATATAAACAGCTTTAATTGACCATTTGGGAGAGATTATATACATATAGTTGCATTATACAAAAGACTCACCCTCCCAATTGCAGCTTCAACAGACCTCTCTGCATAATTTTTAATTTTATGGCAAGTAATGACAGTTGACTGCATGGAGGAAAAATGGCCATTAGTTATACATAAGCTTCATCGCCAAATAGTAAGAGACTGGCAATTGCAAATGAGGGTAGAAAGCGCAGATCAAACTCCAAAATCCAAATTGTCCAACCGAAAAGAGTTCAGCTCCAAGGAAAACATAGTTCATGGTATGAGCAAATTGCTTACTCATAACGTAAGGGTGTGGCCATCCAACAAACAGGATGGAACTGAGATCTAAACAAGTCAAGGCCAACCCCCAATTAAACCTTTAAAACCAATATAATCTCAATAATGAGAAAATAGTTTGTTTTGTTCAACTTATTGTATAATAAACCAAGTGAAGCTGTAGTTGAACTTAACAATATTATCTGGAAAAGAATAAGCCAAAAGTAATATGCTTAAATTGAACTTGAGGTTAGTTCAAACTTTGAATATTTACATCAATCTGAGCTTCATCTTTTTACTAGTTCCAAACATGAACGTAATTTGAGTAACATCATGGTCGACCAAACCTTAATCTCAGCACAATCATCAGAAGTGAGCATTCCTATAGCTGAAGCCAAAGCCATCACCTTTCTGAAGTGAACAGGTTTCTGTTGAAAGAAAGTGTTTGTAATTAACGGGTTAATATTGCCAAGTTAACACATAAGCAGACAACAAAAACTGAAATAGCATAAAATTATTGAAAACAAAAAAGGATTGCTGGGAAATAGAACCAACAAAAAACTGACTTAAGGCAGCCAAACTAGCAACAGACCTCACCAAAATGCAGATGATAGTCTTGCAGTTTATTGTCACACCACGTGCCTATGGAGAGGAAAATGGACTGCACCAGATTTAGCTTTGTTTGACTGTCATTCCTTTCTTTTACACATGTTATACATTTCATATATAGCCCTTCATTATAGTCATCTTCTTCAGCAGATACAACTCTCCGGAACTGAAGAACAGCATGCTCGAACAGAGTGCCTTCATCAGTGTGAACAAACTTCAATAGAGAAAATACAAATGATTAAAAGCTCATGAGAAGCAGTATTTTTTGTATGATTTGAACACATAAATAAGGTCATAAATCATAGATGACATATGCTAAAGGATAAAGTTAGTCAACAACAAACATAAATAAGACATACCTGTTGAACAAGAACCCAACCATACAAAGCATTATGCAATTTATGAGTGATGCCTAAAGTGGACCAAGTCAGTTTTATAAGTGACAGTATCGCATCTGCTTCCTAGCAAAATTTTGAAATAAAAACTTAGCAACATACTAGAAGTAATCACAAGCTCTGTGCAAACAAAAAATCAAGCTAACAACAATACGACTAAGGATCTGCATTGGCACCTCTATCAGTTGGCCTTCATCAAGAATGTCAAAAACGCTATTCAGTAATTTCTCATAAATTCTAATGTTTAAATGATAAGCAGAATGCCAGTAATAGGTTTCATTCTGGAGACCAAACTTCCCCTGCTGGAAGAACGCTTTTGATGCTGCCTGTCTAATAGATGATATAACCTCAACTCGTTGAGAAGGAGACATTGCAACATCCCACTCCTAGAGCATCCAATGAACAAAAATGTCTATTTAAATAATAATACTAATCAAAATTGGATTTGAATCCATTTCAGTGACAAGTAATTGTCTATGAATAATAAAAGCCAACAGAGCATACCTTTGTATCTCTAATCTTTGCAAGACAACTTTGAATGAGTAAATGTTCCATTTCTGGAAGTTTAGCTGAGAAGTATAGAAGTTCTTCTAATATATTGACCTAAAAAACAATAATAAAACAGCATGGTAAGTTCTATGCTTGGAGAATTTCTTTAGATAATTCAAATAGACCTTGAAATAGACCTAATGCTTCACTAGGAAAGTTCTTTAGGCTTAATCACTGACTATAGGAATATATTTTGATACCATCAAAGTTGGAAGAAGAACCATGATTCCGATGAAGTGATGCAAACAGCATTTCCATAAGCTGGCGCCACTACTGGCGCCTTAATATTTTTTAGTTATGCAAATACATTATATAAGAGACATTCATTGAAGTTCTCAACTCCAATTAATGGCATATTTAGTTCACTGTTTGAAAAAATGGGTAATACAAAAAGAAAGTTGATAATACCCGTCTACTCTTCCATTGTACATAAGATTTTTCATTGGGAAAATCAGATCTGAAAATCCCAATGAGGAGCTCTAATGAGATTTGAGGCAGATCAATTCGTCCACATGTTGTTGCAGCAAGTTGTACCATATTTCGCCGAATGCATGCATTCATTGCTTCTGAAATCTAGTAAAGGAGAATAATTACACCTAAGATTAAACCACGCAATGCAAATAAAAAAGATTAAATGATAGAAAACATAGTGCAAATGTGGTTGACTGCAAGTTGAGATGAATAGCATGTCTGATTAACAAATAATAGAAGCTACAAATAATTGTCAAATAACTAATCTGAATATCTATAGGATTCATCAGATTTTTTTCCTTATTCAATATTTATGATACTTTTATTTTTATGTACAGGATCACAATTAGTTAGATGGATGATAACTAAATTTTAGGAGTTAGAAATTTGTTGAGACAAATTAAGTAGCATGACTAACTCATGATTATAAAAAGACAAGTATCGAGTCTTTTCACTCCCACAGTCAACACAATATACACTTGACAAGTGGATTCATAAAGTTTTCTGCAAGACCTGGTTTCACATAACATGGATAGTAACAACAACTTGGAAAGCATCATTGTATTTTCTCAAACAGCTATACCTAAATCTATATGATTCAATTAAAGCTAAAGTGGAAAAGAAAAAGATTTATAGCTTGCCTGCATCTGCGCACGAATAGTATCAATGAGTTCTGCATGTCTTTCTGAGGGCTGAGGTTGCGAATTTGGTTTCTCCCTTTTGCTCTTTAATCGAGACAAAAATTTAGAATTCTTTTCTTTCTTTTTATCCTCAACTGGAAACATTTCGACCCTGATAAAAAACGAAACATGAGACAGAGATGGTAACTAGACGCAAGTCAAGACACAAAGATATTAGTAGGATACAGTCATCAGATTTCCTTGAAATCACATCGAATACACATACCAGGACTGACTCATACTCATATAGACAGGCAGATAAAGAAAGTAAGTACCCAGAAGAAGACACGGATGCAAGCAATAACTCATAGGCTGATTCCCGCAAGTCGTCATCAGATAATCCTTCAAAAATCCTTAAGCTATGTATCAGTTTATTCAAACAAGAACTGCTACGATGAGAATGTAAATATTAGCATCCTTATGACATTGTTGGTATAAGTAAATACAAGACAGAAAATAAAAAGTAAACAAAATTTTCCTAAATATTTCATGAACTTCTAAATAAATTTTGATATAAGTCTGTCCAACCAATACCTGTTTTGAGGGCAGGTAAACCGAGAGAAGGAATTCCAGAATCCCCTAAAGGAGCCCTAAGTGCAGCTGCTTCCGCTTTGTGTTTCAAACCATAGTCATCCCCATAAGTTTCAACACTCTTCATCTTGAAAGAATCCAGCTTAGTAGATGAAGATGAAGCATGGTTGCTACTGCTGACCATAGTTGAAGGCGGCACCCGCCGAGGAGGAGATCCAGCTATATCTGGATTAGAAGTAAGAAAGTATGAATCTCCGAATCTAGAATGAATCTGCAATTCAAGAACAAAAAAAGGTTAAAAATATATATTACTAATGGTAAACTACAGTTTAAGACTCTAAGTCATAGTGTATCTTTTGTTCAATGCTTGTAATACCAGCATTAAAGACCAAACTCAATTCTCCACATTCTAATGGCACAAGTTGCACGTTTCTAGTTTGTTTCTCACTGTGTTCATTGTCAGAGAAAACAATAGAGTAGTTCTGCTTAAAAACTTCTGATTCCTAATAACAGTTCTAAATTCTATTTGTTCAAAACCTAATCTCAAATGATTCTGCAAGCACTTGAAAATATAGTAACAAAGGAAAAAATCAAGAAAAAATAAGTACTATATACAAATTCATTTGAATGCGAAGCAAACAGTAAAAGACTTTAAATATGTACTTCAACTAAAATGAGATGAAGTGGTCTATTACCATTATCGGATGAGAAAATTCCGCATAGCACATCTTAGAGGCTTCAGAAACATCAACGATTCCACCTAATAATAATTCAGCACGCAAACACTCCTTCAGTCGCGAAAAAGAAAATAAATAAACAAGGATAACTCTAAAAACTACTAATCAGTGTTTCCAGCTGAATTCGTTCTTTTGTTTCTAATTTCGAATTCTTGGAAATGAAAGTGACAGAAAGAGAATCATACCAGATTTAATGCAGTGGAGGATGTAATCGGCACTGAGTTTGTCGAAGTCGGCGTCGGAGAGAGGAGTGGAGCCGGACGGCGACCGTACTTCCTTTATCAGACCGGAAGATAACAAAAACTCCAAGAGCTTCCGGCGATCGCGACGGTAACGCTGCAGTAGTATGTCCTGCTCCATCTTGTCCGTCCGGTTATACACAGACGATTAAACCAGATTACAAATACAAGTCCTTGTTTAATTTTCTATAGGCCTAATAATTTTGAATTTTCAGACGCTAAAAAAAAAGGAGGCGTTTTAACAGAGTAACCCAATAAATCAAAACTCTTTTCCTGTTTACTGAAGAAATTGGAATGAATTATGAGTGGATTCATTATTTCATTACATTACACAAGAAAATTGTCCATATCGGGGAGCGCGAAAAGCCGACTCCAAAAGGACAATTTAGACGGCGGATATTTTTTCTTTTTCAGCCTTTTGTCCCCTATATTTTGTTTATTTACACTTTCCCCTTTATGTTCTGTTTATTTGCTTTTCCACCTATTTTTTTTCCACATACACACTGCACAGGACATCCTCGGACGTAATTGTACTTTTTAGGTTAAATTGTTTAAAAGGTTTTGTACTATAAAATCTTTACGGATTTAATCTCTGTGATCAATTCTAATTTCTTTACTATTTGAACTGTGTATTTTCAATTTTGATATCAACTTGCTGATATTTTTTCAAATAATGATGTGACTTATTTTCTTTAAATATATTGTGATCTAATATATACACCTTAACATTTTTATATATTGCTTAAATATACCACATGTCATTAAATTATTAGTATCGTTATAAATGGGTCACTTTTAAAAAAGTTATAATTTAGTCATTCAATTATAAAATTATCTCAAACACGTTATTTTGTCATTAAAATTGAAACAATAGTCTAATGTAGTCTGGTATGATAACAATTTGAGTCTTAAACATTTATACACTCGATCAATTTGATCCTAACTCAAAACAACTCTAAATTTGACCCATTTAATTCTTTTTGTTATATTGTCAAACTAAGTAAGTTTATCGAATCAAAACAGTTGTTGAATAAATGCAACAAGAATGTAATATATCATTTCTGTGAGAAGAACAAAGACCAAATTGGTAGAATTTTTAATTATGAATTGTTATATTTATTAAGTTTTTTCGAATAGAACCAAATTGATAGAATGTATAAATTTTGAGGATAAAATTTATTATTATACCAAGTTATGTCAACGTCTTTCACCCATTTTAACAATCAATTACATGTTTGGCAATATTTTTAACTAAATTGTTAAATTGTAACTTTTAAAAGAAAAAGAAAACTCGTTGTCATTAAACTAATAATTAAGTGACTTTGGTGTATTTTACCCTTTTTTTATATAAATTCGATAGATTCGTGCTCTCTCTTTTTATCTTTTCTATAATGTGAAAATGATCTATTTTAAGAAAATTAATAAATTTAGTTTAAAATAGTTATATTTTAAAAATAATTTAATTAAAATTAATTAAATTATTATTATAGCCTTATAAATCTATATTTTTAGGGTAAAATAAATAAATAGTCATTAAGCTAAGTAAAAATGGTCTTTTTGACCACTAAAGTTTTGAAATTATAAAAGGGGCCATTAAACTTATCAAAGTGTTACAAATGGTCACTATACATTATAACTAGTGATAAATTGTGATAAGTTTAATTACCAGGTTTTTATTATTTTGATAAGTTTTGATGACCATTTTATATTAATTTAATAAAGTTTAGTGACTTTTTGTAACAATTCAATAAATTAGCCATCACTTTGTAATTTCTAAAATTTCAAGGCAACTTTTGTTTTTGCTCAGCTTAATGACCATTTCTGTACTTCATCCCTACTTTTATTTCATATTTTGGTTTTGTTTACATTTCCAACCGAGATGGTGTCATTAAGTTGAAGTAATACCAAACTCAATAGACCCTTCAAAGATATTAGAACTCTATCACATTCACTCATGTGAGCGAAAATTATTTTTAAAATTAATATAATTTGTAAAAAAATATTTATATTTTAAAAATAATTTAATTAAAATAAAAAATAGATTTAGGAATTTAATTATTTTAATAATGGTTATTTATCAATACAAAAAATGAGTCACTATTATAATCTTATAAATCTATTTTTTTATTTTATACTTTAATTTTTTCGTACCTAAACAAGTGAGTCGGTGTTAGAGAGTTGTGATACCAAACTCAATCATAAACTTTAAAAATACTAGAATTCGATCACAGTCACTCTGATAGGGAAATAGTTTTTTAATTAATAAAATTTAATAAAAATTGTTATAAAAATAATTTAATTAATATTTAAAAATAATTTATTAGAAATTAACTATTTTCGATTATATTTATTTATTTTATAATTTGAATTTTGCGTACTTTTTAAACTGAGTTGATATGAATAATTTAAGTAATATCAATACACTTTAAAAATAAACAAGTATTATTATTTGAATATTTTTAAAGAATAGTCATATTTAACACACATGAAATCCACGTATTCAAACCTAAATATAGTGACATGATCCCTTATAAATCCTTTTATATATATATATATATATATATCCTACATATATTCTCGATCAGTCGTATTTCAATTTAAGTTTTGCCTGTATTTTGTCGAGAATTTACATTAGCCTTGTTTGACAATTAGCGAACAGTTGATATCAGATTATTTTAGTCGTTCGTTGATTTGACTAGCGAATTTTATTAACTGATTGTACAAAATTATTTAGTAAAGTTAACTGATAACTAATAGCTGTTTAATTATTTGAGCAAGCAAAATGACATATAAGTACATAATTATACTAATATTTGTTTGAATAATTTATTAGCTATCAATATTTTGTATATATTAATATTAAGTATATTATGAAAATTAATTTTTTAATATAATATTACTAAGCATATTTAAAGATTTATGTATTAATTTATTATTTATGAAATTATCTTTTTAATATAATTTTATTAGTCTTTTAAATTTAGATATATATATTAATTTTTTTAATTTTATTAGTTATTAAAATTTAGGTTATTTAGAGAATTTTTTGTATTTGTCAATGACAAAAGATTCTTTACGACTCTTATATCCAATCCTCCAATCCAAAAGCTCTTAAAACGAGTTTTTTCAATTTAAAAGGTTTTACTAAATTCATTGTTACAATTATCTATTTACCAAACATCCAAATTAACATATTTAGTTGGTCAAACCTCTAAAAATAATGCAAACTTATAGTTTTAACTCAAAAATTATTTACCATTATTATTTTAACTTGTTATTTTTCCTTAAATATTTGTATGTTTAATACGAAAAGTTTCATACATTTATCATGATTCGAAATCATGAATATTTTGCGGTTTTTTTATGTGAAGTTGGTTACATTTTGTTTCTGTTTTTCTAACTAATAGACATTCCTAAACGCATGGTTTGATAATTCATATATTTTTAACATTTTGACTGTGTTTAAAATATTTCATATTTAGATAAATTTTAATAGTTAATAATTTATAATATAAAATTTTAAAATATTAGTTATTTTAGTTTTTAAAATATTAAATATTTGTATTAAATTTATACTATGTTTAATATTATCTGATCCACTTAAAACAACTCAGAGCCGAGTTTGGTCTAAATACGAAATTATCCGGAACTCAATCAAGGGAGTTTACTCGTTATTATATTTTCATAAATCTTCAAGGAACCCAAAGTCTAAAAAGTATTTTATTTTTAAGAGGAAAATTATTCAACACATTGTGTAGTCTTTAGACCAATATTTTATCCAGATAATAATTTAAAATTTTTATTTTAAGATCTGGGTGGGTCTTTTTTTATTTCATGAAGTAGAGATATTTGAACATTGTATAGAAAACTCGTCAGAAGTGTAGACGACTTTGGGGAATACATCGGAAAATGCTAGAGATTTTAGGTAAAATTATTTCAATGGTAGAGTGCAGATGAGAATGAGACGAGCCAAAAATACACATAAGTTGTCAGAATTTCTTAGAGACTTTCACAAGACGCCTACATTCCCAACTAGTTCTAAAATTACTGTAGCAACATCTCTACTTCAAGAGATAAACACAAGCACACCTCATATCATGAAATAAAAACCCCACATCTTTATCTGGGCAAAAAACTGTCTTTAGACTACACAGTCTTTTTTATTTTTGACTTTAAAGAATTAATTTAAAGTTTAGTTTGTATGATTTAATGTTTATGGTTAAGATTTGAGTTTTAGTGTCAAGAATTCAGATTTTAATTTAAAGAGTAAATATGCAAGCTTGTGTAATTTTTTTTTTTTGCAAAATGTGTATAAAAATTACTCTTTTAAGATTTAATATGTTAGAGCCTTTGTATTATAAAATTTAAATTTAAATTTTTATATTAATTTTTTTGTAAAATTGAGTTGTGTTCAATATTTGTATCTCTCAAGTAAGTACATTTGCTCGGTTGGCTAAGCTGCCTATCTTTGTTCTTTTATATTTCCTTAGGTCATGGGTTTTAGACCCACTAGGAATAATCCTCTTCCTCTCCTAGAGTCCTCATTCCCCTCCTCTCTAAGTAGGATTTAAGACATGACTTGTGCGGTGACCAGACCTGAGAAGGATATGAACGTTTTGATTAATGAAAATATCGTGCATTTGTTCCTTCCGCTTTATTTTGCTAGCGCTTATTTTTATCATATTTTATGTCATACGACAGTTGGCATTGAATGCTCATTATCCCCTAATATCTTAACAAACTTAGGAGATAAGGATTAATTGCCAAATACTAAGGAGAAAAGCTTCAACAGAAGATGTTCAAGTAGATGAACTTTACTTTTGAAGTGAGTCTACCCATTAAGAGTAAAGATTAAAACTTTTCCAAGTTTATTATTTGAAAACATCACTATAGACATATAGGTGTTAAAAGTAATTAGCTTAGAGTATTGTCTACGATAGAGGCAATGCTAACTTAAAATCTGCTCGACAATAAAACCAAGGCTGAACATTATTAATTATTATCATTGCTAGCGTGAAATCCAAGCATCCCTTGCCAATGTCAACCAATCATCTTGACACACTTGTTTGCCAATCTGCCTAGATTCTTACTTCATTCTCCTTTAATCACTTTCTTAATTAAAATCTGAAATCAAATGTCAACTCATTTGTTCCAATTCACAAGTAACTATCGTGGCTTTTAATTCCTAGACAATCCTTGTGGATACGATATTCTACTCACTACTATATTACTTGTTGACCGTGTACACTTGCACGCAAAAAGACGTATTCTTGGCATTATTTAACTGCATAATTACACTAGATCCTCAATCTTTTGCCAAGCAGTGGTTGGTCGACAACAATCGATGTTAGATGCAAGACTTGGTGATAAACCATCCTATGCTTGGAGATCTATCTTTAATAACATGACTAAACTTCGAGATGGATTCTTCTAGCAAGTAGGAATTGATAGCACTACTCTAATTTTTAGAGCAAAATGGGGTGGTACAGAACGAGTTATTCTTAATGATTCCTATGTTGATAGTCTGTCTAATCCTTTAGTTTATGGTGATTTCATGATTCTGTCGTACAATGGATGGGATGTAAACAAGGTTCGACAAGTGTTTACACATTCAGATGTTGAATCTCTTCTATGATGTTCCATTGCTAATAGGTACTCAGATGTTTTAATTTGGTTAAATCATTCAAGCTGGACATACTCTACTCGGTCAGGTTATGCTTGGTTGATGAGACAATATCATGCACCGACACCGTCTCTAAAACTGTGGTACACTTTGTCAAAGCTTAAGGCCTTACCGAAGATAAAAGTTTTTATATGACGTGTGACACATGAAGCGCTTCCAGTTAATGCTAGAATTTGAGTGCCTAATTCTTTTGATTGAGCTTGTTCGATGTATCAGTCAAAAGTAGAGATGATGTTGCATGCTTTGCAAGATTGTTCCGCAACCAAAGAGGCTCACATGATGTTTGGATTATCGGGGAGAGCACTTGTTGATCGGTCCTCAACTTGTCTTAAATGGCTTGAACATTGTGATGCAGTACTTAATGAAAACATGTTCACTAGATTTGTTGTACTCCTATAGAATGTTTGGAATAAACGTAATCTACTAGTTCATGATCACAAGCTACAACTGGCTTTCCTCATTGTGGAAAATACAAAGCAGTTTCACAATGAATACAATGGTGCCACAATCACTCCGATACTGAGTGGTGTTCTTACATCGAGGCCATCATTAAAGTGGACTAAACCACAATCAGGGACAATAAAAATATCAGTGGATGTCATATACCAATCATAATCGGGACATGGTGTGATGTTCGTTCTTACACGTGACCACAATGGCTTGGTTCTGGCCGATTGTGCTAGGACACTACTGAGAGTAGCTGTCACACCCTAAAAACTGGTCTAGTCAAAATTAAGTTTCGATGATCGAAAATTTTATATCAAATTTATCCAATTGATGAAGTAGCTCAAGCCTTACACTCAATTTTGATGTAATAGATTCCAATTGAGCCTAATTGATGACGTTAAACCTTTTTGGGATAATTGAAAGTCATTTTAGTGACTAAATTAAAAGTTTGGATGCAAGAGTGCAAACTTTGAAAAGTTGAGGGACCACCTTCGTAATTAGAACATTTTAAAGTATGAGTCACCTCCTTGCTTGATTAATTCCACGTGAAGATGTTGGGCTGGTATCATAAAATATGACAACTTGCCAAATTGAGAAAATAAGATAATGGGAGTTAATAATTGCATGGAGATAAAACTTTTGTTTATTTTATAATAAAAAAAAGTCAAGATAATATTATTAAATCTTTTGATTGGATGCTTGGTAAGAAATCATTCATGCCCATACCACATGGTTAAGAGAAATAATAGAGGGGGAAACAATTTGTTAAAAAGAGATAGCAAGAGTGGAAGCTTAACTGATAACTCAATTATAATTCTTCATCTTTTCCACAAGCCTTTAATCAGGCACCACCATTGTCATCCCCAACCTTGAACTCAAGCTAGCATTTATCTCAAATCTTTGGAATTTCTCTGATTTCTAAATACCAATAGAAATCTCTTGGACTGATAAGTTTAATTCCCCAATCAATTTAAGAATTTCGTGAATTCTTGAGGTTTAATTTCAAGATTAAAGTCTTGAAATTTCAAGTTACACCTATGTGTTTCTTAGAAGCTCAATATCATGAAGTTAATGCCATCTGCACGCTTTAGTAAGCTTGAATATTGTTTTAAATTAATGGTTTCAATTTTAATAAGTTTTCCTAATTTTGGACTAGTGCAAATTATGGAAGAAAAGCCACCACCACCATCCTCCAAACCAAGCTTCTCTAAAGGCAAAGGAATTGTTATTAGGGAGCCTTGAATCCTCCAAGTACTAGGTGAGTGTAGTTGCTTCTCGGGAATGGCTAGGTGCTATCCCGGTTGCATTTGAATATCTTGTTTATGTTGCATTTATGGTATGGAAGCTCAACTAGAGCATTCATATGTGAAATTCACTTGGTAAGTATGGTAAGGTCACCATATTATTTTTTGATGTTGTAGATACTAAGCATGATATTTAAAATATTAAAAATATGAATGTTTGATATAATGAAACTATGAATATAACTACTCATACATGTGACTTATGCTTGACATCAATATGCTATACCATGTAAATTAACGTAATGATATTATATGGCCTAAGGGCACAAGTTTGGTAAATAATGAAAATATACTCCTTTGACACTTGTAAACTTTGGATACAATTGGCATGCCATAAGGTTTATGGGCTCTCCATGTAAGGGATGGACTACGGTCCGGGGCTACGGCCTTCATATGGTGTAAAGGTTGGATTGTGTAAGGGATTCGAACTACGGTTCAAGGCTAAGGCCTATATATGATATGTTATGATGTTCGGTGGAATCCGCATATCCATGGGTTACCTTGTCCAAGGGAAAGAATGTTATGATGCTTATAAATTATGATATGGTCTATGATACATTTGATGTTATGAAATAAGACACTCATATATATAAGCTTGATGTTTTACTCATGACATAAATGCATGTTCATGTACTCCATACTGCTAATTAAGTAATGTTTATGCATTTGTTGTGAAACTACCTCACTAGGCTATGTAAGCCTAACATATGTGTGTCTCATACATTTCAGGACCTTGAAGAATCCTAGTTTGATCGTGTAGTAAAAGTTGTAAGTCACTCCAAGCAATTCTCCATGTATGCTATTTTGTCTTTAAACTCCTAGCAAGGTAGCATAGGGCATGAACATGTTAAATTAGTCCTCTTTATGCGTGTATGATTAGCCCCTAGGCTAGTATGGTAAAACTTGGTTTTTGTTATGTTTGTGAAATATGAAAAACTAGTAAATCGGCCTATAATGCACAAAAGGTAAAATATTAGTAAACGGACTCGAAATGAGTTGAAATTTTGTATGCTATTAGAAATGGTTGATAATAACTTACTGGTAAATTTTCATAATTTTTGTACAAGATTTGGTAAGGTAATTTGGTGAAAAACCAAATGAATATTGATAGGTTTAATTTTAGATTAATAAGTAAGATTTTAGTTAAAGACCTTTAACTCAAAAAAAATTAAATCGACCCCTAAATTGTGTAAACCGATACTGAGAGAATCCTATAACCCTACTATGTCACTAGAGAAGGTTCTGAAACACTGTTCCGAATTCTGAATTAGTTTCCGATAACACATTCTAACCTGGTTCTCTACTAGGCCTAGAAAGGGTGTTACAGTAGCCTCGACCGAGATTGTCGAAAGACGTGCCTTCTATGTGACAATGCTGTTTGCTTTGGACTAGGGTTGGCCGAGGATGCTAGTTGAAGAAAAAGCAACGAATGTTGTGAATCTACTCAATTCGTGAATGCTTGGCAGATCCGTCCTTGCCTAATCACTATTTGAAGGTAGAGATCTTCACCAACAGCATCATCATATTTTAGTCACTTATATACACTGCTCGGTAAATATGGCATCCCATACTCTAGCCTGGTGGGCATTTACTAAATCTGAATGTAATTATTTTTATTTTGAATGCTCTGATTGTATATCCATTGTTGTAATTGATAATGCTATAAATGGGTAATATTAGTGGGTACTTTTTCCTTTGTAGGGGTTGGCATTAGGATTTATAATGTTGATTGTAGATGGGGGTTTTAATGAGGCGCGCATTTCTTTAAAAAATAATGTCTACTCTAGTCATTTCCATAATGTTATTTTTGCATATATGTATGGGTGGACAGTCGACAGGCTGTTGGGATGATCCACAGATAAATGTATGTGTCTTGGGCACACAATTGAGGACGGCTCTGTACCCTAATCGATGGTGTGGGGTAAGTCTTCTTTTGTAACACGATGCATTTCTTTTATTTAACAAAAACATTTTTCCTTTGGGAAAAGTGGAGGTCGACTGTGTTAGAGTATGTCCAAAGACCAATCATAAGATTATTGTAAATGACATTTATTTTACCTTGTTTATTAATACAAAGGCATTGTCATTATTATTTTTAGTTACTATTCTGTGTTTATAAATAAACGGAATTATAATAAAGTCCTTAGAATAAACTAAATTATAGTTATTCTTAAATGTCCTTAGTCAAGTATTATTAAGGATAAGCATTTTACCTAATCCATTCGGGTTCCTACCCATCCCGATTGGGTTAGAATTTTAAATTAAAAAATTGGGTTTGAGTTGGGTCGGGTTCGGGTTTAGGGTGGAAAATATCTAACTCGACCCGACCTGGAATTAATTGTGTAATTTTCTCCTAAATTTTTTAGTAATATTATAATAATACCTCCTATTTATATAATTTTTTTATAATTAGGTTCTTAAAATTGATTTTTTATTTACAAATTAGTTCTTTAAATTATTATTTTATACGATTAAGTCCCTTAAAATTATTTTTTTACAATTAGGTCCCTAAAATTATTTTTTTCTATAGGTTAGGTCGGGTTCAGGGTATTTATTTTTAAGTTAGGTTCGGGTGGGCCAAAACACTGACCCGACCTGTGCCTACCCTTAAGTATTATTGTGGGCATACAAAATAGTAATACATTAATACTAATATATAGTTGATTGATGACAAAGTATTTCCATTGACATAGAGATGTCAAAAATCAATACATGAGTATGTATCATAGAACAACATATTAGACTGACCCGTTATGAGTATGTCTCGTGGATTATTATGTGATAGTCACGATATTACTCATAGTGATAACGATAAGTATGATCCTCATACTTGAGATCATCATTATCTTAACATCGTGAGTTGCGTATATTGATAAGGTCAAACGTTTTTCATAACTAATTACATTATAAAGGCTAATATTGGAAATATAATGATCTATGTAGTGGGCTGTGATTGATCAACATAGAATATCCTTCATAATAGGAGTAATATCATAGGCCACTTGATTGAGTGAGACTAGAAATGCTTGGTCATGCTCAAATAAATTAATATAATATATCATATTTATTTGTTTTTAATAGTCTACTCAAGATATCAAGAAATATTATATGGATCATACAAGTGTGACTATTTCACGACTTGTGTCCATTCTAGATATACATGACATAATGATTTGATACATAAAAGGTTAATCGCATAAAGATTGTGTCGAACCATGATTTCTTATAACTTAGGTAACAATGATGCATTGCTAGATGTCACTCGTTGTTTGTAATATTGAAATCGTTCTAGATAGTACTGCTAACGTTATATAAACCTAAAATGAACAAGTATCGACTGGATAGTATATGTACAAACTTGTTGTGCACGAATTAGATATATAGTTAAATATATATATATGCATTTGATACATATGCTAATTTTAACTATAGCGAAATTGTTATAATTATTGTAATTGTAATTACCAAACTCTATTAAAATATATACATCTAATGAAACTTAAATCAAAATAAAATCAGATTATATAGATATATTTGAAAGGAGATAATTATTGTAATTATCAAACTCCTTTAAAATATAATATTCGGTTCAAGATATGAGATATCTGAGAAAATCGAATTTGAGTAGGATTGGGTTTTTAAAGCCTATATTTTGAAAGGAGATAATTATTGTAATTATCAAACTCCTTTAAAATATAATATTCGGTTCAAGATATGAGATATCTGAGAAAATCGAATTTGAGTAGGATTGGGTTTTTAAAAGCCTATATAAAGACGTAAGGTCTAGCAACCAAAATATGTCTTTTGCGAAACACCTCTCTAACAATTAGAGAAGCAAAATTTGTTATTTCCAATTGGGTAGACTTTGTAGAGGTAGAAGCACTATCATAATGACTCGGATTCAACATTATGTGGGCATAATTAGATTCACAACTCATCACTGTTGTTTCCAGATTTTATCATGTAATGTTTAATCCCTTTTTACCTCAATTCATTCCTCGTACATGGATCACTAGATTAATTTTTTTCGCAACGCCATAAGATGTACTGGCGGTTCCAACAGACTATATGCATCCACTATGCCCTACGATATTGACTTTTGGCTTTAAGGATCACAATGTAGCATGAAACTAATGTGTTGCTTGTTGTTTTGAGAAAATCTATCGAGAGAACTATGCTGACTTGGCTGGGAAGCGTCATTTTCAAGTGTTGTATGGCTTATTGATCGAATAAACGAAAGGTATGTTCGTGACACATGGTATCAGAGCGAGAATGTTGTAAATTTGAATTAGTACGATATTTATTGATTTTGACTATCATGATAGGGCGACTCATTATGTCATAGATCAAATGAGAATTAGTCAGAGCAAAGAGGTGTTTGATTGTTACTCTTGGCATAACAATGCCTACTTATTATCTCAATGCAGTGGCGATTGTTCCTATTAGCATAGTGGTGCTTATTCTTTAATTTAGGCACAAAGGTGCCCATTGAATGCAACAAAGAGATGCTCATTTGATAATCAACATACAACGGTGCTTAAATTTTAATTATGGCACAAAGGTGCCCATTTCTCAAAGCACAATAGTGCTTATTTTTTATTTCAACACATGGGTACTTCTTGTTAGTTATTGCACAGTGGTGCATACGAGTTCAACCTAGTAGAATTAGTGCATAGAGGTTATTTCAGCGTATAGCCACTTATTACTTATAGAACAATAGTGCTTATAAGGTTGTTATAGTAGAATCAACACACAAAGGTGACTGACATTAACCACTATGGTTATTTTAGTGTAGTGACACTTATTACTTATAGAACAGAAGTGTTTACTTGATTGTCATAATCGAATCAACACACTAAGGTGTCTAATGTTAACCGTTATCGGTGTTTCAGTGTATAGGCACTTGTTACTTATAGCACAGTGGTACCTATTATATTGCCATAGTGAAATCATTACACAAAGGTGTCTGGTGTTAACCACTATGGTTACTTCAGTGCTGAGGCAGTTATTACTTGTAGCCAATAGTGCTTACTTGATAATCATATTAGAATCAGTGCATGTAGGTGCTTGTCGTTAACCAAAATGATTATTTTAGCAAGGTATCACTCGTGATATAACATAATATGGTGCTCATTTAATTTTAGCGTAGTGGCCCTTGTTACATTAAAAGGATGTTTGTTGGGTTTTATTGCACAATGGTGCCTAACTTCATCAATGGTACACTAACATTTATTTGTATCTTTGCACAATGGTGCTTGTCTTTTTTCTCAGGATACAATGATGCTTGCATATTCTCTAAAATATCTAGAAATCATAACAGTGGGTCGGTGGATCTTGCCAGATTTGAAGAGCTTGAGGCACCAGTGGCTACCTTTAAAGCTTACATGGTCTCGAGCGACCGTATTAGGAAAATTGAGTAACTCAACAGGAACTTGAGGACGCCATAAAGAAACTTAGTAATAAAGCAAAAGAAGCTATATGCAAGATCAAGAATAGGCTGGATGAACGCAAGTGTCATATCAACCTGATCTAGATGGCTGTAGTCAATCTAACTACAAATGACAAAGGCTATAGGGCTAAGGTCTTAGAGCCCCAATGATTTGAAGGGTATATGAAATTCAAGGAGCTTGAAAATTTACTATTAAACATCGAGCAATATTTTCGGGTAATGCATACCACATCAAAGGATGACAAGGTCTCCATAACCTTGGTGTACCTGACAAGGGATGCCAAGTTATGGTAGCATTCCAAGTTTGATAGTGGGGTCTTCTCCATCAAGACTTTGGATAAACTAAAGAAAAAGTTTAAGAACTCGTTATTCCCTGAGAATTTTGATTGTAATGCATAGAAGAAATTAAGAGATCTTTCTTATATAGGAGCGGAAAGTGAATATGTAAGAGACTTTGTTGCGCTAATGTTGGACATCAAGGACGTGTTCGAGAAAGATAAAATGTTATATTTCCTTGAAAAGTTCAAGTTGTGGGCGCGAACTGAGATCTTTAGACAAAGAGTAGAAAGTGTTGCTGAAGCAATGGTCATTGCTGAACATCTTAGAGACAATAGTTGTAGTTTCACAAAGCGTAAGGCTTTATTCATGAGTACTGATTGTGTCGGCCGGGGGTAATAGCAATGGTAACAATAATGAGAATGTAAATAGTAATGACAATGGTAATAATAACAACAATAGCATGGGTATGGCAAATCACAAAGTGGCAATAGTGGGCAGACCTTTAGCATGAGGAAACAATAGATAACAAAATAGTGAGGTTCTTAGATAAAAGGCTACATTGTTTCCTTTTTCAGAGTTGTCACCGAGTGGATAACTACCCGTAGAAAAGTATTTTTATTATATTAAGGACTTCTACACAAGATCTAAACCAGTTTGACCACCATACTGATAACAATGAGAATAATCCATCTGGATTGGGTTCTTTTCATTTTTTGTATGCTTTGCATTTAGAACAAGATAAGGCAATGATAGAACCAGTTAGGGGACTAATGTATGTAAACATAGACTTGATGGATATATACCTTCATTTCTCTAGAGAAAGCTGAGAGATGCAATCTAAAACTTACCAAGAACGTAGGGCAAATGCAAGTAGTGAACTCAAAATCCTCGAATATATAGAGAAGTACAAAGAATGTGAAGATCAAGATTGGGTCGTGGGAGGGAAAGATCAACTACACAATGGCTCTTATGGATGATTTTAATGTTGTCCTAAGTTTAGACTTCATGATATCTGCGAAAACCATCCCAGTTCCTTCTGCGAGTTGTATGATGTTCCAAGGGGAGTGACCAAGAATAGTAGAGGCCATGATACTTCCAAAGGCTACCAAGAAGACATTGTCAACAATCTAGTTGGAGAAGGATGTAGAGCATGGAGTTCAAAACTACATAGTAAGCGAGGACATTGATAAATTAGGTGGGGGAGAATGTTGTGGCCATCCCTTGTATAGCCATGACCAACTATGCATAAGGTCTCATGGTTGGATAGTAATAAAGTGTCCTTATTTCAAACATTGTAACGTTTAGAGAAAAATATCCTCATATCAATAGAATTAGGCGAACTTTGCTGGGAAGCATCTCTTTCAAGTGTCGCACAGCTTATTAATGGAGTGAACGAAAGGTATGTCCATAAAAGTAAGCATGCTTCGTTTTACAAACTGATATACTCACAAGACTAAAACCCTTAAACTTGGCATGTTCATGAAAATACTCAAATAATACATCAATATTGTTGAATTTTATTTCAATTACGAGCACTTATTTCAAATCCAAATCTGGTTCTTCATTATGAACCTCTTCATTTAAAGACTCAAGCTCAACCTCGTCATACATGCCTTTAACAACCATTTAGAGCTGCTACCACCGCCATCTAATGAATGATCATTGGTTCCTTGTTGCAAAACTCTATCATCTCGGATTGTGTTAGGATTAAATATTGTGAGAGACATAAGTCTATTAAGCCTTTAAATTTAAAAATTAGGAGAGAGAAAGACCTTATTTAATTAATATTTAAATTAAAAAATACTTAAAATACTATTATACCAAAAAAATTGGAAGGATCAACAATCCCTCCCACAATATAGAAGGCTTTGTCCTTGTATATCATCATCGGAGAATCTAGACAAATCAAACAAGTTCTTACTTGGGATGGGTTAAGATCCTACTTTGCCATTTATATCATTTTCATTATCCATTTCTATCAATTTATTTCTTGTAGGCCCAGATTTTTCAAAGAAAAAAATTACAGAGACTTGACACGGAACAAAATAATGTGGAAGTTGATAAAAAAAATAACAAAAATCATTCCCGTTAAAATACAAGTTTTCTAACTAACTATCCTTCTCTAACGATTAGTTTTCTTCAATTTTGAAATTATCAAATGCATTTAATGAGATTCATAAAACATTAAAAACATGTCTTTGGATGAAAAGCATTTTTGGAGGAAAGAAAAAAATAAGAGAAGGACAAGGACAAGGACAAATGAACGTATTCTTGAACTGTCAAAGAAACAAAAAGGGCATCAAAATGTTTTTAGCCTTTCTGGACATATAACACGATCCATAGAATAATATATTTGACAAATGACTTTTTTTGTTAAACAAGGTTAAACTCTTATTTAAAATGTTACAAGGTTAAGCTCTTATTTAACAGTGTTTTTAGTAATTTTAAAATGTTTTTAGGCATCATACGTTTTACAAGGTTAGACAAACACTTTTTTTAGCAATTTTAAAATGTTAAGCTCTTACTTAATGTTATGAAAGGTTAAGTCTTTATGTAATTAATCGACCCCTAAAAGGTTAGATACTTATTTTTTTTAACATGAGATATTTCATAAAATCAGGAATTATAGGAGCAATAACAATTTAGAGGGATGGGTGAAAAACCAGTTCGGACAAATATTTTTTTCTCTCACTGATTTCGCAAACAAAAAACATATTTCCTCAAATCTAGAACAAGACAGAATCATGTTTTTTTATCATAGCAAAATTCCAGCAAGAATGAATTCTATTGAGAATGCGTTTGGTAAGCCCTTCGTTATCCAGTTTGATAAAAACCTTATGGAAACCTTGTTCTGCAGTAGAAGTCATACCCATTCAAATCACATACACCTCTGCTAGACTAGTTAAGGTTGAGACTCAAGAGAATGTCGATCCTCCAATAATACAACCTTCATGGTTCCGAAAAACGACAGTACCCCATTTTTTCGAGGATGAATAAAAGAAAGCATCACAATTTCCTTTAATCAATCCTTCTGGTGAAGGACTCTAAGCAACAACAAATAAAGGAGGAGTTTGCGTAGTACCCTTAATCGTTGTAGCAGGAACATATTTAGAGAAGACTATCTCAGTAATCTTCTAAGTTTCAATCGGATCTTCATCAAAACCAGCAAAGAAAAAGTGATTACGTGTTTTTCAAATCTGCAAACAGAGGAAGGCAATAAGACACAAACCTTCCAAGCATTCAGCTTTGTCGCCAAGTTTTGAAAGGGACTTTCTAGCTCTATCATTTTTGAAAAACATGGATTTGAACTAGTGACTCTTAGGATGAATATAATCCGTTTTTTCATTAGAACACTTGTTGGGTTCAAAAAACATGATTTTTTAATTTCATGACAAACTCTTTTATTTTCATAAAATAATTGGATGCGACTTATTTTTAATACAATGATTGTTTGGTATCCATTAGGGGTGGGCACCCGGTCAGTTTGCCCAGAACTGATCCCGATTTCGATAGTCACTAGTTCTTAGAAGTTGGAATCAGTCCTGATTAGATCGGATTTTAGATTTTAGGAATTGATTTCGGTACTAGTGGAAACCGGTACCAGTACTGGGTACCTGGTCAATTGGTCAACTATTAAAAAAATTTGAGCAGCATGGGAAAAAATTCAACCACCAATAATAATATTAAATATCAAAGTCAAAATATTGTAGGCTTGAAGGTTGAAGTCTTAAAACGAGCCATACTCATAATATTAATACATAAATTAGAATAGAAAGAAATGGAACTGTGAGAAAATTAGAAGATTGAGTGTCGACACTCGGCAGTGATGAGAGAATTTATTTAAGGTTTTAGTATTGGGCATTTAGGTGTGAACAAAAAATTAAAAAAAAGGATTTTTGAGCTTTAATTTTGGGTTAAAGTGGTCCTAACATACCAGTACCAGGTACCTGATACTGGTCCCGGTCTCATTGGGTACCCATCGAGTATCGAGTCCAAAAAATCAGGATCCAGTCTCGGTCCCGGTCGCAACCAGAACCTAAATTTTAAATCTAGTCCCGGTGTCACCAAAATCAATTCTGAGTAAAGATTCACCGAGTTTGACCGGGTTAGAGATCGAATAACCGGGTTTTTTGCCCACCCTAATATCCATTTTATGGTCCATTTAAGGCATATGATGATGCAACATATACATTATGAGTTTTTTTTTTGTATGTGTAGTTGCGCAATATTTTTTAAAGCATTTAAAAAAGAAAAAGAAATAGACAAATGTATAATATTTGTCCAATTCTACATAAAACTAAGTCAAGTGTTTTTATGCCCACATCACAATATAATGAGAGGTGGCCAAGGGAGTAGCTTAAAAGCAACCAAAATAGCCCACCATTCACCAACCAACCACTATCTGCCAACTCATCATTTCATTAATTGTCAGTTGCCTTTTCACTTATTTTTTCCTCTACCAAATGACTGAGTTACCCCTTCGAAGTTTTTTATCAAGCTCCCAAAAGTCCAAAACCGTTACCCAATATGTATAGATTTAAAAAAAATCTTAAATCTAATTTTAATTTTACTTGGACGGGAGTGGAAAGAAATTTTAGGGGAAGAAAAAAATAGTATTTATTATAGGTCTAGAATTTATAATTTAAGAGAATATAAGAAAATAAAAATAAGCAGTTTGACTAACTGACCAAATATTCCTGCTCAAAATTAAATATTAATAGTTTATAAAATTAATGATTTAATGTTATTCTATTCATATGTAAAATGGAAATAACATATTAATAATTTATCAAATACAGCACTTTTTCTTTAAATATGTTAAGACTCAAGAGTGTTTAACCATAGAATAAGGGTGGATGGAAGGCCGTCTACATCCTTGAAATGAGTAAAGTTTAATTAGATGGCAAGCAATTATCATGGACAAGTTGAAGATGTAACTTGTGATTTATTATAGATTTTCATTTGGAGAGTTAGTCGTGACTTTGGGCATATATGATCATTAGGAATTTGAGAAAACGCTTGGTTGAAATTGGTTCCATAAAAGAATTAGAGTCTACTTCCACATGTTTTGTTAAGTGAGAATTTCATTGAATTAAAAAGTTTAATTAATTATTTATCCAAAGGTGACATAAATTTAAGGGGAACAACCAATATGTGATCTCATTTTGAAAAATGCATTAAACTCAAATAATTCCAACTTGCAAAAATCAAAATGATTCCACATCTAAATGATCAACTCTAGTTAATAAAAAAAAAACAATAGCAATAGTAGTTCTAGTCTAAATAGTAAAGGTAAAATTTATGTTAATAATTTGGCAGAGATTATCAATGAGATTATGTGGTTAATAACAAATTCGAAATGAAAAAGGGTGGGGGCCATGATGAAAATAGTTGGGCGAATTAAACCACATAATGCAACTTGTAATTTAGTTTATCAAGAAAAAAGGGTCAAAGAAAAAAAAGTTCAAATAACTAAGCCTAATACAAAATAAATCAATTTGGAAATGATCATATAAAAAACGTAAGAGGCTGTTAGGTAGGGGTGTTCAAAATTACCCGACTCGATTGACCCGACCTGATTACCTGACAATCCGATACAAAATAAACGGGTATTTTTAAGATTTTTATTTTTTATCGGGCCGGGTAGCCGACCCGATAATTTTTCCGGGTACATGGGTCAGGCTTGGGCCAAAATTTTTCCCTTACCGGGTACCCGACCCGATAATTTTAATATATACTTTTTATATTTTAAATTATATGTTTATTTTAGGTTTTTTAATATTTTTACTCTAAAGCTAAATTCAAATCCCTAAATTCTTTCTATGTTTGTATTATATACTTTTAAGTTTTAAATTTTTTAAAAATATTTGTATTGATTTGTCAGTATGATATTAGAAAGAAAAAAAAATCACGATCGATATTAACCTTTTTAATATATTCTTTTTATAATAAACTTTAATATATATCTAGATATTTCACCCTTCAAAGTTAAACTAACTCCAAATCACTAATTTTTTGTTTGGATTATGTATTATAAACATTTAAATTTTATATGTTTAAGATGTGATTTTTTTAAAATTAAAAAAAAATATGAACCGGGTACCCAGTACCCAATTATCCGGGTACCCGGGTTTCACGGGTACCCAAATGTAGCAGGCCGGGACACAGGCTGACAAATGAGGTACCCGGTACCCGACAATGAACATCCCTAATGTTAGGGGTGAAATTCTAATTTGGGTGGATTCGACTTTTCAAGTCGATTTATTTGAATTAATGATTCAGATTTCGAATTTGAGTCAAGTTTGAATTCTGAAGGTTAATGTAACCACAAAAGTGAATATTAAAACTAAATTTTTTGGTCTTTAATTAAGTAATTTGACTCTTTTGTAATTTGGTCCATGATTGTTGAACTAATATTTTGATATAAAAAATTAAAAGAAAAATGTTTTTGGACTTAATAATATATATTAGATCCCTAAAAAATAATTTAAAGTTCAAACAAACTTGAAAATTTTGTTTCGAATTATTTTTAACTTAGCCGATCTTTTTCAAAACAAGTATGATCATTTTTTGCACTATAAAAACTGTTTTCCAGACTTCAAGGCAAAAAGATTGATCCCCTAAAGCAAGGGATCGATCCCTTTATGGGCAGAAACTGCCTCCCAGTCTCCAAGTGCAAAAGGATCGATCCCCTGGTTTAAGGGAACGATCCCTTGGTTGTAACGATCATATTTTTTGAAAAATGATCGATCGCTTTTGAACAATAATCGATCCATTTAGTTATAAATGCTAAAAAAATTTATAGGTAACGACTATTTTGCATCCCCAACGGCCATAAAACAGCTAGGAACTTATTCTACACTATATAAACACCACAAGAACACTTGAAGATCATTAGACAACATATCCAATCTTCATGATCAAGAGAAATATTCTTTAAGTCTTTTATTCTTCATTTCTCTTGTATATATTGTATAGAGAGTGTTTTAATTGTAAATTCTTTGTACTCTTGTGAGCTTAAACAATTGTAAACATCCACCTTGTGAGGTATTTAATTTACCAAACACAAACCTTGTAAAATGGAGATGTTCTAGTTTAGCTCAAGTAAAAACTAGAGTGGTTCTATCTTAGTCGTTAAATGGGGGTTGTAAGGTTATCGTTTTGTCCTAAAAGCAAGAATTCAACGTAGTGAATTGGGAAATCCTTAGTAGTTTGTTTAGCTAGTGGATGTAAACTTGGTTTAGAAGTTCAACCACTCTAAAATCGATTGTGCAAATTGGCTACTATTTTTCATTTTTTTCACCAATTTATTCAAGAAGTATTTCAAACCCCTTGGCGGTCTTTGGTTGATCGATTCAAGCCCAACAATTAGTATCAGAGCCTCATCTCCATCGAAGGTCTCACAACCGGGAGTAAAGATCATCAAGCACAAAGTCTACCATTCCAAGAAAATGGCTAGTAGATCAACAATAAAATTTTTTAAAGAAGGCCACTCTATCTTCTATCCTCTACTCTTCAAAGGAGTTTCATACTTCCAATAGAGTAATTTAATGAATTATTTTATCCAAGAATTCGATCATGATGTTTGGAAGATCATCGAAGACGGTCACATGGAAATTCCTAAGAAGAAGAAGAAAATGAGTATCATTGACACAAGGAAGACACTACTAAATGCCAAGGCTATGCACACTCTTCTTTGTGCTTTAAATGATGAAGTTTCCAAAAGAGTCTCCTCTTGGAAAAGTGCTAAAGATATATGAGAGAAGCTTGAGAAACTCTATAGCAACAAGAAGGATGAGAAGAAAGATGATGGTTCATCAAGCGCAAACCTCCATTCAAATCCAAAGGTCGAATGTTTGATGGCTCTTAATGAGCCCGATGTATGTAACACCCCAAACTGAACGGGTAATCTGATCTGATCAGAGGTGTCACATTAGGGTCACAAAAACGACCCATAATAAAAATCTACATAAAAAATGTTTTTTCTTTAAATACATTAAAACTGTAAAACAAACTTTTGTTTAAAATACCATTTTAGAAAATCTTTTAAACATATAACAATAGTTTAAAAAATACATTATAAACACTAACATAAAACAATACACAATATACATGCCCACCACTAACTATACCAGTATCGTACTTCGAAAGTAACGCCGAGAGAACTCCAAACACTAGTGTCGGTGACTATATCATGATAGATTTATTCTAACCTGCAATGGTAAAAACAACATGGGCTTGGAAAAGCTCAGTAATACGGAACTACCAAGAGATGCTATAGGCAACATGCAGGTATAAGGTAAAGCTTAGAACGAACATAAAGACTATGGCATCAATAAGTAGCCATTACAATACAGAATCTCACATTATGCCATACTTAGAGGCAGCATGGTTGTTCAATACTTGAACCTTTGAATATCAGTCAGGCATACTACACTCCAGAAGAATCAGAAATAAGAGATTTTTACAAGAATTGAGCCAAGAAATTTGGTGTGTCCTAACAATCGCATATCGAGAAAGATTAACAGAAAGTTATAGAAAACTGTAACATTTTGACATAGGCAAAAGAGGAGACATAAAAATTAGCATCGGCCTAACTACACTCCAACCGTACATCGATATACAGTTCCCTAGAACTACATCTATAAGGACTTACCCTAGGCCCATAGGGCATAGGAGGCAACCTAAGGGGATACCTTAGGTCTATAAGGTCTTACCCTAGGTCCATTGAACATAGGTGCCAACCTAAGGGGTTACCTTAGGTCAACAAGGAATTACCCTAGCTGAAGTGTAGGAACCTACCCAAGGGAATACCTCAGGCTATAAGAAATTATCAGCTTGATCAAGGCTAAACCTGAAGAGACTTCATACTATATCCCAAAAGTACCTTAGTAAAACAATTTAGTGTAGTTAGACGAAAGTGGGGAGAACATGAATTAGACATATATTTCCAATATATCAGAAATCAGAGAGCATGTTTTTTAGATCAGACAAAGAGGAATATCTCTAGACAGATAGAATTCATGATTTAGATCAAAGAGACAATATTGGTTTAAAATCAGAGAGAATATTTATGTGCACAAGGAACACACTAGATGGTTCTATATTATTACACAAAGATATTTAATTATTACTAAATAAGGAGCATCGATTGTTAGCATCAAACCTATTTTAGAATTTGAAATTCGTATATAGAAGTTCATTAACTGAGGCTCTATCAGGAATTTAGAAGATTAACATCTCAGGATCATTCAAGATATCAGATTCATTCAGGGTTTTAGATATATAAGGAGAGTTTCAAACAATTATGCTCATAAAGGCATTTTGGTTATTTTAACCTCTAAGAGTAATTTGGTAATTTAACCCGATAGGGGTAAGTCGATAATTTTTTGTACTGAAGTTTGCTAACGGCTTGCCTAGCTTACAAGTCCATTCAACTAAATAATTCTCATCATCGCGGTACTTACCGAGTATTCAGATAGGTACATCTCATGCATATTCAAATCTTAGTACCGACTGTATCTTATAACAGAATAGGTCACCTTCACAATCATTACTGAATTTACTCCGAATAGTCGAACATGTCTTCATATAGTATTCATCCAATAATACGCTATTTTCAGGAGAGACCAACAAACCTGGATTAGGTTTTACAACTCTTAAGGCGGTTTCACCCGTTTAGATTTTATAGGTATTTCGCGGATTTACCAAGGGTATTCCCTTATTCCAAGTTTAAATAGTGTTTCAGTCATTTCAGCGCTTGAGGGTAATACAATCATTTTGATTATTTTAAATCAATTCAATCTTTCCTGTCATTTCATTAATTCAGATATACAAAAAACTTATCGTAAGACTTGTTCAGGATTCAAGAAAATCCAAGTATTAACATTCTCAGAGGTTTGAATCTTGTTACCAGAATTTTTCCAAGTAGATCAAGAATTCCAGATAAATTAGTTATTTAACCAGATCAAAAGTAGATCTCAGGTCATTATTCATCATCAATGATATTTTAGTCATTTTTACATCTCTAGAGTATTTGTGTCACTTTTTAACCATATATTTTTGGTATTTATCCTTTTAACAAAAATAATCAGACTTGGAGATTAACTGTTTATTAATTATTTAATAAACTCATAAGTTCCTTCGATTTATCATACTTCTAATTAAAATATTTCTGTCTTGCCCATTTTACTATTCTTATTTCTTAATTGATTTGATGTAAGCAGAATTAATCATATGCTCAATCATGGTCGTACAAGCATTAACTGGATACCAACATGTTTCATAAAGCATGCAGGAGGTAGTAATGTATTACCTCAGCTTCAAGCTACATCGGTCAATCCATGATACTCCATTCGATCATTCGCAAACTCAAATTCGACGTCCCTCGACATCTCGGATACAAGGAACTGTAAATACCTGCAATTACACAAATTCCAAATTCAATCCTTATTTACTTTGCTCTTAACTGAATAATTAAATATATATACAAGTTTGGGTTCAAGGTCAGATTAGAAGGCTTTTGAGCTAGAATTTCATAAAACGAAATTCAAAAATAGACTCAGGACGTTGAAAAACATAAATTACGGGTTTTTGGAAAAAAATAACTTTTGGGTCAAAGTCAAAGTCAACATTGTCGTCATGTTGACGTTATCATTCAACGCTTACATCATGCTAATATTATCAGTCAACATCGACATCATCGGTCGATAGGTTATGGGTAGGTCAACGGGCCAGACCAGGTTCACGAGTCAACCGAGTTGACTCAACTAGATTGACTAGGGCGAGTTGACTTCGTCAACGGGTTGATTCGGCTGGGTCGAGTTTGGGCCGGGTCAGACGAGTTCGGGTCAGGTCAGGTTAACAGGTTCATGTTAGGTTGGACGGACTCGGATCGGGTCAGTTCAGACGAGTTATGTTATAAACCATAAGCTATTGGGCATATATGCAGGCGACCCAAATGCTAAAGGAATCAGGCCTGGGTTATTGGACTGGTTTAAGGGATCAGACCGGTCCAGTTCAAAGGCTAGTCTAGTTCTGGACAAACTAACTCAAATTGAGCCGGTCCATTTTAGGAAGGGCCGTGTACGATGGTCGAGAATCGCCCTGACGGCACGTGGTCACCATGCACTGCTTACCTAGCCTGAAAACACTACAAAAATGATAGAAAATGGTGTGAAACTTAAAAACAATAAGTTTACCGAAGCTTACCAAGCTCGTAACGGTGGGGAACACGGCGAAATTAAAAAAAACTGAAGGGTTTTCAACTTTTCTGATGACCCATGAGATGGCGACGATTCAAAGATCGGAGGGTAGGGTCTTTCTCGCCACGAAGTAAAGATTTTAAATCTGGCGGCCGTGTTTTACACGGACGGCGAAAGTGATCTAAAACGGCAAAAAACAGAGGGTGACGCTTGGGTCTTTCGCCAAACCTTCAAGTCATTCTCTATGGTGAACGATAGAGAACCAAAGCGAGTGGTGGATGAAGTTTTGATCGAAGTAAGGTAGAGCTCCTAACGGCAACGGCAGTGATGGCCATGGCTGAGCGGTGTAAGAGTCGAGGCCGGGCAAAACTTTTAGAAGTTGAAAGTTCTAGAAAATTTCCAAAATACCAGATATTTTCTTTAGATTTGATATATGAGTATTCCATTCATTAGGGGATTGATGGGCTATAATTAAAATTAGTACAAATAATTATTAAACTTTGTTTAATAGTGAGTTGATGTATAACTTAATCAGAATTCAGTCTTAGCTATATTGGTTAAGATTTAGGCTCAAACATCCAAAGACATGGTATTGAATCCCTACAACAATAATTCTTTTTCTCTCTTCTTCTTTCTTTTCTTTTCTTCTTTTTCCAACATTTTGAGGTGTGAAAAGGTATTTTCTAACTCTAGTGAATTAAATTCATATTCATTAAATGAGTTACAAGATGCTTTTGATGAATTATTTTTGGAATTTAAGACCATAAATTCCAAATACAAGAAAATAATTTCGAAACTTGAATTTGAAAATGATTTTCTCTTGAAAATAAAACATGAGATTGAAAACCAAAATAAAAATCTTAATTTAAAAATCAAGCTTGAAAGCTTAATAAAAGAAAAAGAAAAAATATTGTTGATAATTCATCAAAATTAAAACTAACAAAATGCTCATATTGTCATTATCATGGTCATTCTTTAGATACTTGTCCAATTAAGAAAAGAAAATCTTATAAAATTTGACAGGTATGGGTTCTTAAGGGAACTAGAGACATTGAAATTAATGTCAATGGATCCAAAAACAATTTGGATACTAAAAATCAAATAGTTGTCTCTTGTAGGTGTGTTGGAGCAATGGTAAGAAAGACAAACATGTTTGAATGCTCTAGTCACACATAAGAAGAAAGATGGGTAACCTCTAAGCTTAATTGAATTGCTTATGTTCTTACAGTGATTATATACTATATTGAAATTCAATTTTTAAGTGTCAAGTATTTGAGCTAATATTTTAATATAATGCTTTATTAAAGGGGAGCTTTTATTTTTTTTAAAAGATTTATCTTACCTGCCTTTGTTATTATGTCCAATCATTTGAATTATTTTTTATATAACAAAAAGGGGAAGAGATAAGCGAAAAAATCAATTTTCAAAAGAAAAAATGTGAGCTTAAATATTTTTCAAATAAATCTCTTTTCAAAATAATATTTTTCTAAGGGGGCATTTGTCAAAAAACATTTTTTCAAAGAGTTTTGTTATATCAAAACGGAGAAGATTGTTGAACTAATATTTTGATATAAAAATTAAAAGAAAAAATGTTTTTGACTTAATTGAATATATTAGATCTCTCAAAAATAATTTAAAGTCCAAACAAACTTGAAAAATTAAATTTGAATGGTTTCCAACTTAGCCGATTTTTTCCAAAATAAGTATGATCTATTTTTGCACTATAAAAACTACTCTCCAAACTTCAAGGCCAAAAGGATCGATCCCTTTATGGACAGAAACGTTTAATTGGCCTCCCAGTCTCCAGGTGCAAAAGGATTGATCCCTTGGTTGTAACGATCATATTTTTTGAAAAATGATCGATCTCTTTTGAAAAATAATCGATCCTTTAGTTATAAATGCTGAATTTTTTTGTAGTTAACAACTATTTTGCATCCCCAACGACTATGACTCATCCCCAACGACCATAAATGGTTAGAAACTCATTCCACACTATATAAACACCACAAGGACACTTGAAGATCATTAGAGAACATATACAAGCTTCATGATCAAGAGAAATATATTTTTAAGTCTTTGATTCTTCCTTTCTCTTGTATATATTGTATAGATAATGCTTTAATTGTAAATTCTTTGTACTCTTGTGAGCTTAAACAATTGTAAACATTCACCTTGTGAGGTATTCAGTTTACCAAACACAAACCTTGTAAAAGGGAGAGATTCTAGTTTAGCCTAAATAAAATTAGAGCGGTTCTATCTTAGTCGTTAAAAGATGGGGGTTGTACAGTTATAACTTTGACATAAAAGCAAGAATTCAAGGTGGTGAATTGGGAAATCCTTAGTGGTGTGCTAATGTAGTGGATGTAGACTTGGTTGATCGATTTTTCATCAATTCATTCGAGAAGCATTTCAACCACTTTGGCGGTCTTTGGTTGATCGATTCAAGCCCAACAATGATTTCATTATTTAATTCCTCATTTTTAAGTCCATTTTGATCAAAATTGAACCACATGCTTCTCAACCACCATAGAACACTTGTGTAACGTCAATTCTCTTTTTGAAATGTTGTCCATCGACTTTACATTTTATTCAATTTGGTCCTCCAACTACAATTCTTCCTTGACTCCTTTATACTACCATCAATACTTTGTGCTCAAAATTCATTATTTTAAAAAATAACATTATAAATATATTATCTAGTTTTATATATATTTGGTTTATTAAATAATATTACAAATCTTTCTTACACATGTGAAAAGAATTTGAAGAAATATGTATACACATTATATATTGTTAGAGAAAGTCGTTTAAATTGGAACGGATCAGTACCACAATATTGTAAATAATTACAATTAAATTTGAACAAAAACTCGAACAAATATATTCAATTTGACTTGAATTTCATAAACTCGACTCGGAAATTTTTAAGTAAAGTTTGAGTGATAAAACGGTATTTGTTGACTCGACTAACTTAATTCGACTAGATCGAATACAAAATAAATGGGTTCAATTCCTGACACTAGAGCAAACAAAAAATTGTCACATTTTGACAAAAATAATATTTAGGTTAAACTATTGTCGGAATTAACTACATTTATTTTATTAAAATATATTAACTATATCATAAATTATACAACATTATAAGACTATATTTATAACATCAATTAAAATATATTGTCTCATCTTGTATAGATTCGAATCTCGACATTAGCAGAGAATATAATACTTATTTATTTAATCAAAATATATATATTAATTTTATAAAAAATATTTATAATTTATTTTACAAAACTAATAAATTAATGAAGGAAAAGACTAAAAATGTAATAATAAAAATATATTTTATAATTTATATTATTACAATTTATGTTACAATTAATATATTTTATAAAAGTGTATTTATAAAATCAATTAAGAAGCATGAAAGTAAATAATAATAATAATAATAATAATAATATATCTTATGATCTATGTTAAAAATAATTTTTATATAAAAAATGACGACACATGTCATTATTTTATTGGATGAAATTAATTTATTAAAAATGACGTGTCGGCGTGCCACATTAGCTATTGTTAATGGTTTAACGATAGCGACACTAATGATTTTTTTTTATTTTAGTGACCAAAATGAAAGTATCTTAAAAAAATTAGCGACCATTAGTGTAGTTTACCCTAAAAATAAAATAATAATTGAATCTTAGCTTAGTTGACACTTGACATTGTTACTATTGCATTATATAGGACATAAGTTTGAGCTTGCTTAAGCGTGCAATATTTTTGATTTATAGGTGGTAAGAGGTATAAATAGTTTAAGCATTATTATATTAAAAAAAATCCAAACTAGCTTCAACAGAGTGATTAAAGATGACCATGGATTAAACTAAATTGTAAATATTCAAATAAAAAATTATTATGAGAGTTCAACTAAATTTTTTTTTGGTAATATGCATGTCTGTCTTAAAGTTCATGTGCGGGGTGCAAGGTTGCCCCTCCCAATAATGTCATCTCCAAGGCATGAGTTTTCATTCTCTCTTTGGGAGTACAATGTGCGTTACCAATACACCCATCATTTGTTGGTTAAAAATTCTAAGTATTATTTGACATAAATTAAAATATTCAAATAATTATGTATTAATATTTATCATAACTAAGATAAAATAAAATATTTTTTGAAAAGATAAAATAAAATAATTTTATTCCTTAAATAAAAGTTAAATAAATTATAATCTATTTCAAATCCTACATAATACAAAACGATCTGATTAAACTATACAACCCAATTCTTACACATGATTCAACTTTTCCATTTGCCCTTTCTAACACATTGATAGGTTGGGTATATATTAGAGTTGAATCAAAAGATTGTCAGAAAAATCAATTTTTAATATATTAAATATGTTTATTTAAAAATAATTCAAAAAGATATTAATGTTTTTTTAACTTTTATTATGAAATTAAAAATTTCACGAATAAAATATTAAATAATTAACTTTAAAATTAAAGAAGAGAACAAGATTTGAACCTTCCGGACAAGATGATGCCAATACTATTTGTTGTTTAGAACAATGAAACAAACATAATAATTATCCATTGTTATTACATACATTTTAATCATCTCAATTAAAAGATCTAAAAGGAAGATATAATTACAAAACTCAGATTCACACTCCATATTCCATAAATGTTCGTGTTATTTTAACTTTAAAAAATTACTATGTAACAATACGATGCAACATAAACCATAAGTTATGGATGAAATTGAAATGTTTAAAAGTTTAGAGACCAATTTAGAATAAAGATCATAGTTTGGGATGAAATTGAAGTAAACAAAAGTTTGAGACCATTTTAGAATGCGAATCGTAGTTTAGAGATAAAACTGAAACATTCAAAAAATTATAGACTAATTTAAAATAGAAATTATAATTTAGAGACATGTGATACAATTAACTCAAATTAAAATGATTAAAAGAATACCTAAACAAAATTACCGCTTTTTAAATCATCATTTTGTCTTGCAATCTAGGGATAGCAAAATTACCCGTCCCCGACTCGACTCGGTGTGCCCCGACCTGACCCGATCGGGTTTTTTCTTATGATTTTAGGGGATCGGGGCGGGTATTTAAAAATGTAAAGTCGGGGCGGGGCGGGTTCGGGTATGATATGAAAATTCCCCGCCCCGCCCCGCCCCGGTATTTTTTATTATATTTATAAAAATACCACTATATATAAATACTTTTAGGAGTTTCAAGCTATTTTTTTAGTTTGTGTTTATCGTAAATTTTTGTTAGATATTGTTCGAATTTTAACATATCTGATTCTAAAAGTCAATGGTCGAGTTTATTTTTTTAAAATTTAATTAATTTTATTTTATTTTTTATATAGTTTAAAGTCTGTGAAATTTATATTTTGTAAATATAATGGTCGTTCGATCGAATCTAACATTTATCGTCGACGAAATTTAATATATTTTTTTATATTTTCGGGTCGGATCAGATTTAAGATTTATAAATCGGGGCGGGTAAATTATTATTTTATTTCTGGGGCGGGGTGGAGTCGGGTTTTGAGATTAATATATCGGGATGGGTTCGGGCGGCCAAAAACCCGCCCCGTTGCTATCCCTATTGCAATCTCCTCTTAGACTCGTTGCCAAAAACCCGCCCCGTTGCCCCGTTCCAAAGAATAATATTTTTCTTAGACTCGTTTAAATATAAATTAATCACTCTTTTTATCGTTTCTATTTTCATTTTTTATAAACAATTAAATCTAATCTAACCATAAATTATCACTTTTCCTTATCTATAGTTTAAATCCAATTTAAGTAAAAAGATTAAAAATTTAAACTGTAATCCAAGTTCAATCCATAAACAATCGTATTTTCAATATTAAAAAAGGATTACTTTCTAGCTTAATCTAAAACAATAAAATTTCAAAACAAATTAATTAACAATAACAAGCAATAACTTTATTTTTTAACATTTTTTATAAACATATTTTAAAATTAGGCATATTACCATGGATAAATTCCTACTAAAATTAGTTAAAGTATTTCCTCAGTCCCTGGAACTTGAAAAAATTAGAAATTTAATATCGAATTTAAAATAATAAAAGTTTAATGATTATTTTATAATAAAAATTAAGTTTAATACTTATTATATAATTTTTGAATATTTAATGATTATTTTATAATATTTAGGATAATTCAGTATCTAGTCGTTAACTTCACACTAGAAAAAAACAAAAGCAAACCGTAAATATAGAAAGAAAGTAAAAAACAGTACTTTGTTTTATCTTCAACGATTAACCAGGAAAAGCAATAAAATAGCGAAACCCAACTCTTTTCTCTCTAATTTTTCCCATTCCCAGTCATCAAATTTTCTTTCAAGCTACTCTTCTGTAGTTGATATAAACTTCAGACCAATACCCCCAACAGAACCCAGAAAAAGACTATAAATTTCTCCTTTGAGAAGCGAGTTTTGTTTTGAAGGAGAATGGCAACTGGGGATCTAGAAAGAGAAGGCGGAGGTAATGGAAAGAACAGGGGAAATGGCAATTACCAATCATCTTCTCCATACCATGTGGAGAACGATGAAAATCAATGGACATCATGGCTTGTTCCGATGTTTGTGGTGGCTAATGTCGCCGTTTTTGTTGTGGTGATGTATGTTAATAATTGTCCTAAGAACATTCGGGGATCGGAAGGCAGCTGTGTGGCTAGGTTCCTTGGCAGGTTTTCTTTTCAGCCTTTGAGAGAAAATCCCCTCTTCGGTCCTTCTTCTAATACGTAAGTCTCATGTTCCCCATCTCTAAATTTGACTCTTTGTTGTCTCTGATTTTCTGGGTTTCAGGTTTCTGAGATTTCTTTATGCTTTAGCTCTGTGTTTTCTATTGTGATGAGATTTCCAGACAGTATTACACAGCCAAGTGTGAAACCAAATTGAGTAATTATCAAGAATAACTAAAGAAAAAGGGGGGGAAAGATTGCTTGCAAGTTTTAATTATGGACTGTGGACTTTCATGATTCTGTAACTGTTTTGGACTATTGGTATCTTTTAGAAGTTGTTTATGTAGGAAGTTTTTCTTTGAAGATTCAACTCAGTCCAATTTATCTTCTATAGGATTATCTGATTTGTTTTGATTCTATGAGATGATGGATAATTATATGTACTGGAAATTTTTGTATGATTTGATTGATACTTTTTAAGGTTATGAGGTTTGTTCTTTCTTGTTCATTAGCAGCAATCGGAATTCTAAATATGAGGTCGTTAACAAAAAGTTCATTAGTTGGTTTATGGATTCACATGATTTTGCTTTGTCTAGTTGAAGTGCAGTGGGATCTCACTTCTTGCTTATAGCAGAAGGCATTTATGTAGCATATTATGTCAGTGTCAAGAGGTCGATTCCTGTTTATCTTGTTTTACAACTATTAAACAGTCTGAAAAGAATATTCTGAATTTTGTAAATATTACAGAAGGGCATGTTTGGGAATGATGTACTGAGTAATGAAGTTACTTTTGTTTATTTAAGAATTCATGGTATATTGGAGCTGAAGTATGATAAGACGTGTGATCTCAATCGAAGTAATAGAGATGGAGGCATCGAGCTTTACTTTTGTTTTTGTATGGTCCAATGCAAATCCGAATCTTTCTAATAGTAACTAACTGCAAGTTAGGTTTCGCTATCTTCATTCAAAATGTACGTGATTTTTCAGCTGTTCAATGGATTTAAGCAAGTGATTGTGAATCGAGAAGTTGAACATGTTATATCTCCATGGTTTGGCAAGCCTTTTTTATTATGCCATGTCATTGATGATAATTGCAACTCATGCAATTTTTACTGCTCCTCCTTTTCTTTCATCGTCAGATTGAAAAAATTGGGAGCACTGGAGTGGAACAAGGTCGCGCGTGGAAATCAAGGATGGAGGCTTATAACTTGCATCTGGCTGCATGCAGGAGTTATTCATCTTCTTGCAAACATGTTGAGCTTGGTCTTTATTGGAATACGCCTTGAACAACAATTTGGATTCAGTATGTTCTTTTTTATGTTTGATTAATTTTCCAAATTCTCTACTAGAGAACTTTTCACATTACATAAATTTTTTTGGAATATGCAACATTTAGAAGTGTTTGGTCTATCTTGGATCAGAGAGAAAAATGAAATATCCTATAAAAACGCCTTTTTATGTGATTGCATTACTTGCTGTTGGTGGATGATTTTATCGTTCCAACTGTATTGTGATCAATGTTCAGCTGGATTTTATAAAGTTTACATTTCTTTTGATATCTACCTAGAGGCTGTTTGCCCCATCATGGTGTTATAATTGATATCTGTTCTTTCTCCTGGCAGTACGAGTTGGTCTTATCTATCTGTTGTCTGGTCTTGGTGGGAGCATATTATCGGCTCTTTTCATTCAGCGTAATATATCTGTTGGTGCCTCTGGTGCTTTATTTGGCCTTCTTGGGGCAATGTTATCGGAGCTGCTGACTAACTGGACTATCTATACAAATAAGGTATATTGCTTCCCTTCGTTTCTATCTCCTTTGAAGAAGGCTAACTTTTAAATGGTACATGCAATTGGAAATGGTAATTGTCTTCGTGTTTGGAGCTTAAGATAAGTAGATATTGGTAGCCATGATGTAATGATCAGCAATGCCATCCAAGAAAAAGCTCAAGGAAAATGGGGCAATTGGTGATTATGGTTTTATTGCTGCATCGAGATTTGTCATGGTTGTATCATTTATGGATCTATTGTCGAACCTTTTTTAAAAAAGTAACGGACATACATTTTTCTTCTTTCGTATTGTAGGCTGCAGCGTTGATCACACTTGTGGTCATCATTGTCATTAACTTAGCAGTAGGGATTCTTCCTCATGTTGACAACTTTGCACATATTGGAGGTTTCTTGGCCGGCTTTCTCCTCGGGTTTGTTTTGCTGCTTCGTCCCCAGTTTGGGTGGGTGGGACGTAAGAATCTTCCTGCAGGTGGTCCTGTAAAATCCAAGCACAAGGCATACCAATATGTGTTCCGGGTGGTTGCTGTGGTTTTACTCATTGTTGGGTAAGCTCTCTAAACCCTAGTCATTAAACTTCACGGAAACTAAATTTTTCGTAGATGGTTCCTCCTGTTTATAATTATGTCCTGCCAATGATTTTGTTTAATTTCCTTGTGTTTTACGTTTGGGATAATGGCAGTTTCAGTGTGGGGTTAGTAATGCTGTTTAGAGGGGAGAATGGAAACGACCATTGCAGCTGGTGCCATTACCTGAGCTGTGTTCCGACATCAAGATGGCACTGCGGAAACTGATGATATACCATTACCCTTTGCTATTACTATTACTTCATAGTGCTCACTGATTCTTTCCCGGTTTCCTTTCTTTACAATTTTATATTACTTCATATTACTTCGTGTTGTTATATGCTTATGTATATATATACATACACATACATGTTTAGTTTTTGACTTATTATTTTATTCGCTGTTATTATACATGGTTGACATTTTATACAGGATGATCTCAATATATATTGATTGTATGCAATTTTAGTTAAAGAGAGTACATATTAAAATGAAATTATTTTTATTTTTCTTTTTTCTCATAGTAGCAGCCAAATTTTATTTTATTTGCTACATGCCATCATTCCTTGTTCTAAGTATACATATATCGTCACCTATGCCATGATTTGAAGTTAATATTTGTTTTTTTGGTAAACTATATTGACAGTCTCTAAACTTTTAGGACGCTTGCAATATGATCATTGAACTTTTAAAACTTATAACACGGTCACTAAATTTTTAATTCGCTTTCATTATCGTCAATTATTTTTAAAAAATGAAGTGACACATTAATTTTGAAAAATGTTTTATTGAACTTTTAATTTAATTTTGTTACGGTCATTGTTAGGGTGAGCATTTTGTCAGTTCGGCTAACCGATCGAACTGAACTACCCAAAATCTATGAACCGAATTTGTTTCCTTTTAACCGTTAATTGAACTGAATTTTTTTTGAATATTTTTAATCAAACCGAAAAGAGTTCGTTAATTCGGTCGACTTTCGAAATAGCATAAATTTGTTATAAAATTTTGGGTAAATCACACAAATGGTCACTAAACTATGTTGAAATAATCTTTTTAGTCATTGAACTTTCAAAAGTTATAAAACAATCTTTAAACTTATCAAATTATTACAAAATGGTCGTTGACTCGTTGCACGCCATAAACTATTGATAAATTTTGAAAAATGTAATGACCATTTTGTAATAATCCAATAAATTTAATGATCATTTTGTGCTAATTTGATAAAGTTTGATGACCATTTTATAATATATCAAAAAATTTAATGATCATTTTATAACTTTTAAAAGTTTAGTGACCAAGATTAAATATATGTAATATATATAATATTTAATGTATAATAATTTTGGTTAATTCAAGTAATTAACCGGTTTTGAACCGAATTAACCAATAATCGAAGTTTAGAAAAATTCTTAACCGTTAACCGATCCTACTTAAAAAAATAACCGACTGGTTAATCAAAAAAAATTTGATTCGGTCGATTTATTAGATTTAAACTGAATAATGCACACCCATCATTGTACTTCTAATTCACTTTTATCACAACAATTGAACTTTTAATTTACTTTCCTTACAAGAGTAGCTCCAAGCGGCGACGTGATTGTAGTTCATGTTGCTTTATCTGAAAAAATTTGACATCATTAGTCCGATTTTATATCTCATAAACCTTTGCACTCAATAGGGGAGGTTGACTACAACAAGCACCTTGACTCTTTTAAACAGTCATTAGCGCAAATATATTTTATTGTGTTTGATCTAATGTAACCTATAAACAATCGAATTGCGGATATAAAAAACCCTCAAAATTCCATTTGTTGATACAAGTATACGATTTTTAAAACTAATATAAGAAAATAATTGAACAACATTACTTTCGATTAGTATAATAGTTTTTAAACTTTCCTACTTAAACTCTATTAGAAAACATGACCTTCCACGTCCAACCTCACTTTTAACTTCTCCACCTTGGGAAAAGAGTCGGTTGACATGGAAAGTATAATAGAAACATGACCCTCAATTGATTAGTATAATGGTTTACTAGAAAACATGACAAAATCAATTGACTCAAAATAATCAACATTTCCAGTAAACCATGTCAAATCACCAATAGAAACCGACTCTTTTGTCATTTTAAAAAGTTCATCAAATGTGCCCATAGTAATGGAAAGTTGTTAAAGTAAGATTCACTTTCATGGTATCCGCCTAGAGCTACTATTTCTTTGTTAACATGAGGTGTATTAATACAAAGTAGTTCAATTGAGACAAGATGAAATTGGATTTCCCAGTGTCGACCTCGAGGATTTTGTCACTCTTTTCATCATCAATAGGACCAGTTCTCGTCAAATGCCAACCTGGTTGTAATTTCTCATGATTATAAAGAATCCTTCCAGTCGACTTTGACCCATTTCTCTGATAACGTTAAAACAAGTTAATCACAATGCCAAATGGTACAAAGTTCCTTTGGAAATTTAAAACTTCCAGGTTCAAACAGATGTGAAGACCATACCTTCAGCATGGATGATTGTTCATATCTTGTACACTTGGATCGAATAGAGCGTTTAAACTTTTCAGGAGTTGTAGACAAGTTTACATCAATTTAATATACAATGAAAAAAGTGTTCATGTATTAAATCCAACCAACCCTTGTCAATTCACAAAGAAATGGGGGCAATCACTGATAATTATGCCCACCAAATTGCCTTTCAGCAATAAGTTTCAAGATCATACCACATGAAAGATAAACATATAAAAAGTTAGTTCCCGTTTAGTGACAAGCAACATACACCCCAAAGAAAATGATTTAAGTGCGGCAGTGTCATTTGGTCAACAACTCAATAGGTCCCATAATTATGGTAATTACATATCTAGTAGTTACCAATCGTTTTAATGCCCACCATGGTTAATTTCTGCAGAGTTTACTATACCTTTATCAAGCATCAACCGACTTCACTTAAAATTCTCAAGTTCTTTATGAGCATTAAAAGTAGTCGCTTACAATCCATGAAGCATGTGCACTTGGCAAAAAGATATTCCCATGAGAAATTTCAAAGAAAAACAGGGGAGGAGGGAGGGAAGAACAGATTCAGGCCATTACCAGATGATGGAAGTGAGAAGACTTGCAGCTTGATTGTGAAGACTCGGAAATTTGGGCCCGGCCAGCCCGAGCACGTGCTTGTGCTCTCAATAATGCTTGCATCATTCTTAGACATTCTGCAGTCCTCTTCCTTACCGTGTGGCCCCTAACCAATGCCTGAAGCCTCACCAACCCTTTTAGTGCTCGCGATGCCCTTCTTTCCTACAAAGGTTACATCATTAAAAAATGTATAATTAGTTGAGCAATCAAGATCTTTAGACAAAAAATATCATTGTTATTAGCAAAATCCTCCATTTTCTATCAAGTAAAGAGCTTCAAGTAATTATATTAATGAAGCAGAACAAATAAAAGGAACTGAAAAAGGGCAAGGAGCCAGCTGCCCAGGAATAAAGTGCGTTCACAAGGACTTAGCAACCCAAGGTTCAAAAAAAAGGAAACAGGACCACATTGAACTATATAATAAACAGATTTATTATGTTTCCAAAAACTGGCGCCACGGCAAATGGAGAAAACAAGTACTAGCAGCACGAAAAATTTAACAGCTCACGGGCGCCATGAAGATGATAGATGGTCATGGTAATTAGTATACCAGTAGTACAAGATTTTCCCAAAACGTTAAAAAATCTGATTTGATATGAAAGGGTGAAAAAGGTTACCCACAGCTAAAATATATTCAAGGGTTTAAATAAAAACACAAAGTTTCAACCTTTTAAAAGCTCTGCAATTACCAAGAACAAACTTTTCCACTGGTTTTGGACCAAACCCTCCTTTAAGATGAACAAAATTTGCAATTACCCAGAAGAGTTAGTCCAATTCTCAAAAAAGTTCCATTGCAGTCAATGTCTTATGATCAGAAAGTGCTGACAATTGGACTGATTCTTTATTTGTTAAGATAATAAATTATTGGCATGAGCCTAGCAAAAAAGTAGTTGGGCATCCCTTGAAAGCTTTCAATAATTAGACACAATAAAACTAACTAATCATCATTATTTACCACCCAAAATCAAGTCATTCCCTAAACTTACCATACTTAGAGCAAGACCTGTTTCTGAGATTTTGGTGATTCTAGGGTGAATCAAAAAAATAGGTCCATGATCAAGAATTTAAATTACGATTGAGGTTACGTTCTCGGTCGTGTTGCATCTATAGGGATAATAGATGTTATTGTGGTCACTACGAGTATCATAGTTGTGAATTATTAATAACATATGTTATTGTGGACATAACAATTGCGAACCATTATTTAAATCATCGTCCCTAATAACAAGTGTTGAAAAAAATTAAAGAGTAGCTTCATAATAACAATTATTGAAAAAATTAGGCTTTAATAAAAAGTATTGAAACAATTGAGCTCTTAATAAAAAGTATTGAAAAAAGTGCACTCCTAATAACAAATAAACAATAGAAAAGAAATTTGAATTTTAAGAGTACGCCCCTAATAACAAATATTAAAAATAAATTGTTCTCCTAATAACAAAAATTGAAAAAATGGGTCATTAATAATAAGTATTAGAAAAAAATGAATTTTAAGAGTGTCTAATATAAAAAAATATGGGGGAAATTGAGCACTTAATAATAAATATTAAAAAAAATAAATTATATGAATAGGCCCTGAGAAAAGAATTAGGCCCTAATAATAAATATTAAGAAAAAATTAAATCCTTAATAATAAATATTAAGAATAATTAAATCTTATATTTTATATAAAACATTATTTTATAAACATAATACATTATAAAAATTCTGGGCCTAGGCGGTTACCCCTCATGCCGGGCCCAGATACGGCTATGCTTACAGGAGTACTACATAATGAAAGATCATCTAAAAAATCCCAGAAATAGTATTAGAGTGAGGTTCAACGAAGCCATGATATCGGAAGTCGGGTAATTAAAATGTGCACCGAGGACACGTGTCAAGCAATTAACCGATTGTTATTTGTTAATCCCGAAAAATTTTCATCAAAATCAAGTAATTGAAAAGATGAACAAATTAAGTGATGAAAAGAGACGAAGAAAACAAACCATATATCCACGAAATGCGGATTGTATCTTAACCGCAGCTAACTCTTTGTTGCTGCAAATGTGAGCTTTTGGTTCACGTGCGCACCTGCCACTGCTCCTTGTGAGCCTAACCACCGGTGCAGCAGCTTGGGCAGCCGTGTCTTTATGAGGCAGTGTAATACTCATTTTCTGTATGGGCCAGACCCAATTTTTTTTATTAAATTCATTACTACAAATCCAATTACACAACTCATTTCAATAAACCAAATCAAGCCCAAATAACCCAATAATCCAACAGTCATACCCAAATGTCCATTTAAAAAACCTAAAAAATTAAAATACCATGATTATCCTAAATACCCCTAAACCTAAAAAAATAAAACCATGATACTCTACCTTTATCCCTTAGCCGCCGCCAGCCATGCCCTTTTAGCTTTTTCCGCGCGTGGCGGTCTTCATTGACCCTTGGCCGCCACGCGCTGATCTTGGTCATCCCACTGCCCACTCTACCACCGCCGCACTGCTCCACCGTCCAAATCGCATTTTGAACATGTAAAAACAAAAGGGAGAAATCAGATCTGAAAACGTAAACAAGTGAGAACTTTTTTTATCTCTTTATATTGTTATCAAAAGGTTATAAAAACCCCAATGAAACTTTGTTGTAAGAGAATGATTTTTGGAGAGAATTTTCGGAAGTGGAAATAAAAAAGGAAGCTTGTGCAGTTTTAAAAAAATATATATATATAACCCCATTCAGGTTTTATTAAATTGAAGCCTTTGGAGGGGGATTTGAAAAAATGAACCTTAGATATGCGTTTAGGACCCAAAGCCAAGTCATTTAGTGCCCTTGCATGTACTCCAACCGTCGTTCACGGCGGTTTTTCGTCACCGACGAACGACGACGCGTGGATGACGCCGAAAAGAGGAAGAGAGAGTGTTTATAATTTTTTTAATACAAGCTGCCAAATGAAAATTTTGGGCAAATTTGTGTTCTTATATGTTCATCAAAACGGCGTCGTTTTGGGCGTTTGAGTTTTGGCCCAAAACGGCGTCGTTTCATGCAATAACCGTGCGATGATCCGACCCGAGGAAGGATACACGTATTTTTAAAGAATGTGAAATTACTTTTTGGTCCCTCTATATGGAATAATTACTTCCTCAGTCCTTGAGCATTTTAAAAGTTTTGCAATTTAGTCACTAAATTAGATTTAATCATATTTTGAATGGTCAAATTACCAGGTCAGTCCCTCCGCCCCAAAATTATTTTCAGTTTGGGTCTGCCGCATGGTTTATTTCTCTTTGTAGTCCCTGGACATTTTGAAAGCTTTGCAATTTGGTCCTAAAAACAGATTCAATTATTTAAAAGTCCAACTCTAAAAGGTCACATTCCTTACTAAAATTTGAAATCATAAAAATTATTTAAAAGTTTAAAGGCCAAATCAAGTAATAAAGTGATCTCATGCATAAATAAGTTAAAGAAATCACTAAAACTTCAACAAAATACGATTACATCATAAAACCATAATGACAATATAAAAAGAATACTGAAACAAAATATAGGCTCATATCACCCTATAGGACAGTTTGGAAGATAAAAACATTACATCAAAATGCATGTGCTGAATGTGTAGATCCTTCAAGTGCCAAGTCCGGGTCGCCTATCCAAAAGTATCTGAAAGGGAAAAGATTTGGAGTATGAGCTAGAGAGCTCAGTGTGTTCCAACAATGCATAAAAACATTGAATTTAATTTAGACATGTATGAATCAATTTACTAAAACATATTACAAAAGCAACCAAAGTTTTTCCTATAAGTCTTTCTACCCTCTATCCGTACTCCAAGATATAGTTCCTAGAACGATATCGTACGTATATATATATATATAGGCATTAACACGAGCCTATTGGGCTTGGGTACCATCCTAAGGGAATACCTTAGGTCCAAACAGAATTACCCTAGCCGAAGCATACGAACCTTATACGGCATAATTACCAGCCTGATCAGGGCTGAACCTTTATAACTTCATATCATAACCCCAAGTACCCCATTAGTTCAGTACATGCAGTCTTGCAATATGCAGTATCTTATAAACATATTCACGATTCAATAACAATAACCATAAAGCATACTTGTCATATCATGTACTAGGGCATGCATCAAATTTACAGTAATATCATGCTTAAATTTGAAAACAAGTTACATTTATGCAAAATTACCACGTTGGTCATGTGCACATGATCAGTTTTATAAAATATTTTATGAAAATTTAAATAGCATGTAAAACAATCGTATAGCACACAAGGAACACACCTCAAAAAGGTCAGGTAGGTCAGATAATCTACTGGTGTCGGAACCATGCTCAGTTGCAGTGCTGGAACCTAAATCGATAAAAAGATCAAGATTACTACAAGAATCATATTTTCATTAGAACCATTAATTGAGTATTTAAAGCCATACGAGTCACTATGGGTTCACGAGGCTGAGCAGAACGAAACGAGATGGGTTGGGCGTAAGCACAATATGGAGATCCGTGAGTACCTTTAACCAACAAAGATTTTTATCACTCTTTTATTCAGCAATAAATTACCCCTTAAATAAAATACTTGATAAAAATACATGCTTAGGTTTAAGGTCAATTTTGGAGGTTTTTTTGTTAGAATTTTGCAAAACGAGCTTTATAAACAGACTCAGGACATCGAAAAATATAAAATAGGAATTTTCGAAAATTTTAATTTTTTAGTCAAAGTCAAAGTCAACGTTGACGTCATCATGGCGTTAATAGTCAAAGTAACGATCAAAGTCAACCGATTCAACTCGTACGAGTTGACTCGTAATTCCTTTTTTGGTCCCTCAAATTCTCAGCCCTTTTTGATTTCGTCTCGATCCAGTGGTATAATTACATATCTAATCCCTACCATTTGTAAATACTTTAATTTTAATCTGAAATTTATTTTTAATTTAATTTTTGCACTGTTCTTTTGTTTTCTTTAATTTTAGTCCTTTATTTATGTATTTACGTTACATTCGATATGTTTTATTATACCATGCGTAATGGTAGGATCACAAACAATTTTTAGGCAGAGGGACTTGTACTGTTATTTTCCCATTTTATTTAATTGATTGGACTAAATTGGAACAAAAAGGGATCAAATTGAAAATCTAAAAAAACTAATAGGGACCATCGGAGCAATTAGGCCATGCGGAAGGTCACCGGTGTAAGTGGTTTGGGACGGAGGCCCTTATTCAACAATTAACCCATTTTCATTTGGTTTATAATCTAAAAATAACCTAGACAAACTATTTCCCCATCCTTTTTCTTAGCCAGCCATCTCATCTATCCCCTTTCTCTCTTTTTTTTTCAAAATTTTCAAACCAAAAAACAGTAAACTGTCCCCATTTTTTATACCTGCAACTCAAAATTCCCTAGATCCGGTTGAATAGTGGTGTTCATCTTCGGCCATGCACGGCGGCGACGGCTCAGAATTAAACCGGGGTAAGTCGAATAGTCTCCCCTCTTTTTTAATTTTTTGTGTTTATTTTATATTTGAATGAAGAAAGAAATATACCTTTTTTGAAGCTTTTGATCTGGAAGTTTCTTTTTTTCTTATTCCAACCTTTCTTTTTTTAGATCCGGTTACACTGGGTTTTAGACCCATTTGATTTCTTAAAAAATACATAAATAATCCCCCCATTTATGGTTGATTTGGCCAATTTATGATAATAATCCTCTTTTTTGTAGATCTGGGCGATGGTGGGCCAAGGTGGCACGCGTGCAAGCCACGACGACTAAAAGGTCGGCGCGTGGCTCACACGCATCTAGAAGGTGAAGGGCATAAGGGGTGCGGTGGCAAGGGTTTTTTAGGTTAATTAGGGTTAATGGTATTTTGGTAGTTTGGGTTATTTTAATATTCGGGTTGGATCTGGGTAACCTGATCGATTTGTAATTGAGTATTGGGTTATGGTATGGTTTTGCAATGGGCTTTATTTTATTTTTTGGGCTTTGGTAATAATAATAATAATAAAAGATTTTTTTTTTGTTTTTTTGGATCTGATTTTGAATTTGAGTTTAGGCGAGGACAAAATGAGTTATTATACCCTCTTTGAGAAAAAGAACTACCATAGCTTGTTCTCGAGAAAGCATTCAGTGCCTCATAGTAGGCAGAGGTAGCATTAGGTGGACCATTAATTGATACGGGACTTGTCTCACGTTCTGATTTGGGCCTTGTGCCATATTGACCGAGGCAGCTTGATTCAAGAACTCTTGTTGCCTTGCTTCTGTATTCAGGAAGACATTACAAACACCGCGTGTAGGGCTGTTGACGGGAGGTTATAACGGTCGTCACCGGCTCAAACTTCGATGGAAGACCAGAAAGTATTGCTGAGATGTGCAGTGTTTCTGTGAGTGGATTTCCACAAGCAGCAAGACCGTCGCAGATTGCTTGAATTTGTGCCAAGTATTCTCTCATGCTTTGATCTATCTTTCGGAGTCTTCAATGAGCAATGAAGATGCATGATTTTAGTGGTGAAAGAAATTGAAAAAAGATGTACTTTCTCTTTATATCAATCGCCGTTCTACAACTCACCAAAAAAGGCAAGATTGTTGGCCCAATCGACGAAAGTAACCAAGAACATAGCGCTATCTTGTTGCTTGTAGAAAACATACTCTGGATTAGAAACTTTAATATCCCCTTCGCGGAGAACTTATTGCGGCGGCACCATCATGGTTCCATCGACATGAGCAACCAAGGCTAAACTTTGGTGTCCTCCAATCGAATAGAAATGGATTTGTTAGTGAAGGGTTTCGCAGCAGAAGATCCCTCTGCCATTTTGAAAATCCTCTGATACCATGTAAGGATACAAGGTAAAGGAAGAGAAATACAAAGATTAAACCTCAAATCAACGTGTGTTATTCATGAAGATGAACACTGTTTATATACAGAGATAGACCTGATCTGTTAGGAAGGGTAACAGATTATTAACTATCCTAACAATTTTAACAACTTTTCATTCTTGATCAGATACAATATATACTTCTAATAAGACTCCATAAAAGCAATGTGGGGAGCACCAGAGAGCAATTAATGAGAAGAAAGAGAGCTCTAAAGCACCCCCTTGCAGTAGAGCGAAACAATCTACTCCCTGATCCAATTCAACATTTGAAGTCTTGCCCCCCCCTATAATAAAGAGGCCATCTATAATCTCCTTAGGGAAATCCTTAAGCATCAAAGTGCACTCCAAGTCTGACACGGGACTGGAATTCCATCCAACTCCCCTAAATACTAATTGAGCAGCAACAAGAAAACAATGAGAAAAGGGCCATGCGAGAGATACCAACGGAAACAGGTGTCAAAAAGGAGCACAATAAACGCTCCATACCAACCCATCAAGAGGAAAAGAAATGCTACAGAGTGATTTCAGACCTGAGTACAGCTTTATGGGGCTAACCTCTACATACGTATAATTGTTAACAACATAATTTAACTTTAAGATAAATTACATAAATCATCAATGAACTTTAATCTCTGACCTATTTTGGTCACTCAATATTCAACACATTCAATTTATTCACTAAACATTCAATCACCACGACCGGCCACCGCATCGGTCGTCATCGACGGTGGGTGATGAGTCTCAAATTTTTTCTCCAAACTCATTTTATCATCATAAACTCAAATTTGATGTTCGTTTAACAAGAAGACACCTTCAACATCTATTTCTGTTCTCCATTTTTTTTTGGTCTGCAATTTACTAAAATCAATATAAATACTCATACTCCAAAATTGTTTTCTAAGTTTTGTGCAAACAAATTCACTTAGGGGTATTGCCTTGAATTTCCAAAATCATTTTCTTTACTTCATAAATCAAGTTTAAAGAGAAACAGTGAAATCGAATACCATATTAAATTTTCATCTTTGGTTGCATAGATGGTAGGGATGTTTTTACATAATTAAGTTTGCAATTTCTTTGCCGAAGCAAGCTTTAAATCGTTAATGGTGGGGCGGCGAGGGTTTGAGGAGGGGAGATTGTGATTTAGGGTTTGGGTAAAATTTAGGGATTTTATTTTTTTATTTCAAATTTTATATGTCAACCAAATATTAATAAAAAAATTTACTTCATAATTAAATATTAATAAAATAAATCACATCATTGGCATGTTAATGAAAAACGGATGAGTGACAAAAAACGTTCAATGTTTAAAATTCAGTGAGTAAATTAAACATTTTGAAAGTTGAGTAACCAAAATAAGTTAAAGAACAAAATTTAATGATGATTTATGTAATTTATCTTTTAACTTATAAGACGAGAGAAAAGAAGATAATAAATTGAAGTATACATGAAGTGGTAAAAGACTTAGTGTTAAAATTTCAGTTTACATTAATTTAGAGTCTAATCGATAAATATGTTTTTTTAACGACAAATGTCGGACAATAATGCTAAAATAGAGAGAAATGGTCCATCTCGAAAGCCATGTTCCTTAAACACGTGGATTGAAATAACAGATAATTAACCATTTTTCTTATCAAGTATTAGTTCGCTAATTATTGCATAACTTGGAAGATAAGTTGAATTTGCAAATTATAACAGCAAGATACTAGGATCGAGATAAAAGGACTGAAAAATAAATTTATTTTCAACATGATCTCACTCTATCAAATGGTTAATTATCTCTTAAATATAACTAATAATCCATTAATTAGAAAGATGGCACAATTGTGTAGTATGGTAAGGGTTAAGGATACAGGCAGGGATGGACCCAAAGGCCAGAGGGGAGCGTGAAGGGGCAGTCGCCCCTTAAAATTTTGAAATTCATATATAATTTAAATTTTTTATGTATTTTTTATTAAAAATCTATTTTCGTCTCCTACAATTTTATAAGTTCAACATGCTTAAAATTTTATAGGTTCGCCCACCCCTACTATGAATCCTGCGTCCGTCTCTAAGGAAGGGATGGACCGACGGGGCTGGAGGGAGAGGTCGTTTCCCCTAAAAATTTAAAATTTATATATGATTAAATTTTTTTAAATTTTTTATGTATTTTCTGTTAAAAATCTATTCTCGTCCCCTCCCCAAACCTAAAATTATGCATCTGTCTTTAAATACAGATAAAGGTAATGATGACGAAATGGGTGATGGAATGGTGGAGTAAGAGTGCAACGAGGGGAAGAGGAGGATTGTGTAGGAAAATGGGAAGAACATTATTTAGGGAAAGCTTAGACAAAACCATATGTCATTGGGTCATCCATCATCCCCTTTCGCCTCTCACTTCTCACTCTTTTACGTATCTATTCACATTACAACACCCCCATTTTAGTTCCAGCGTCGTTTTCATAAACCAATGGTGGACCCTGGCTTCTTCTCCCTCCATTCATTTGTTATTTTTCGATTACCACGAATTCCATTCCCAAAAATCATCACTCTCAACCTATATTTTATCTAATCTATTTGATTATAAAAAATCAATAATAGAAATTGTTTAACTCATTTTTTTCAATATGTTAGTACTTCTATATTCACATCCTCCATTGCTACTCTTCCACTGAGATTCTCTTGGTAGCGGATTCAGAAACATATTTAAAGGTGGGCATACAAAAAATCTTAAAATTTTAAAATGGACACAAATCATAAATATTACAAAAACTTAAGGAATAATTCATAAAGATTAAGAAAGTTGAAGACAAATATGTGAACTTTGAAAAGTTTATGTGGGCACGGGCTCACCCTATATTACATTTGGATCCGCCACTGATTCCCTCACCACAACGCGTCTGCATGTAAATCCAGAGCTTTTGGAAAACCACCTGACGAGACCCATGTTCATTCTTGAAATTTTGGTGGTCTTGGGCGTATCTAAAAATTATGCACCTATTAATAAGTATTGAAAAAAATAAATTTTAAAAGTAGGCCTCTAATCACAAATATTAGCAAAAATAATTGGTCTCTAATAAAAACTATTAAAAAATTAAATTTTAAGACTATGTCTGTAATATAAATATTGGGAAAAAGTTAGGCTATAATAACAAATAATAGAAAATAAATTAGACCCTTCATAAAAATATTTTTAAAAAATTGAATTTTAGGAATAGACCCTAATAATAAATATCGTAAAAAACTAGACCCTTATTATTAAATTGTAAGAGTAAGTCCCATAATAGGTATTAGAAAACAATTTAGTCTCCAATAACAAGTATTGGGGGGAAAATTATAGTATGTCCCTAAAAAAATATTAGAAAAAAATATGCCCCTAATAACAAGTATAAGAAAAAAATTGGACACCTAATAACAAGTATTGAGAAAAATAAATTTTAATAGTATACCCCAAATTATAATAAATATTAAGAAAAAATTGAATCCCAAATAAGAAATATTGAAAAAATGACTCTAATAACAAGTATTAAAAAAATTAGACCCTTAATAAAAAATATTAAAAAATAAACCCTAATAACAAGTGTTAAAAATTAGGCTCTTAATAATAAGTATTGTAAAAAATTGGACCCTTATAATAAATATTAGAGAAATTAAATTTTAAGAATAAACCTATAATAATAAGTATTAAAAATTAAACCATAATACCAAATATTAAAAATAATGGGCCCTGCGGGTTGCGCGGGAGCCTCTCTTATCCATGCCAAGGGACAGTCTTGACGAGACCACTGTCAGAAGTTAAAACCTATCATCGTGATAGTTAATTGGGTTTTCTAACTGACTCTATTAAATGACAATATGATCTATCTCTGCATCCCATTATTACCTACCAAACCTAGAACTGACACAAGACATCACCCATAACATATAAATACCCACAAAAAAGCAAAAATAGGGCGATTTTTCGAACATTCACATTATTGTTTGTTATCTTCTTTAGGTTACTTCTTATGATTTTCTTTCTTTCCTTTCATTCACCGTCGACCGTAACTCTCCCACCATATCAAAAATAATGAACCGCCTAAAATCTCTATCGACACAACCCAAACTCAAATCGATCATTAACATAAGTTGATTCAAACTCGAAACTAACCTAAAATATAAACGAACCAAACTTAAAACAATTTGAACACAAAAGTCTAACTTAATATAATCCAAACTTGAAATAACATGAACCCTAAATGATTTGTACACGTACTGATAATCCCGTAAAACTCAAACATCAAACAAGAATGACAAAAAAGTCTAGAATCGAAATAACCTAAATTCAAAATCGATCCAAACCCAAAATATTTAAACCTAAAATTGATCCAATTGAAATAAACCAAAAATTTAGAAGCCTAAAATCTTTTGTCCAAACTAACCCGGTCCTAAGCAAAAACCAAACCGCTAATTAAAGGTATATTCTCATTTTTTAAAGTTAAATCACACAATCTTTAATTTCGTGTTTATACATATTAGCGTTTGTAAGCTGCTCAAGTACTTTATATAAAGGTGGGTGTGGAACTTTTGGGTCTTTGCAGGTACACAAATTGGTGAGACTAATTTAGATTATGGGTAGACAGCCTTGTTGTGACAAACTAGGTGTGAAAAAAGGGGCATGGACGGCCGAGGAAGACAAGAAACTCATCAACTTCATTCTCACCAATGGCCAGTGTTGTTGGCGTGCCGTTCCTAAGCTCGCCGGTCTCCGCCGCTGCGGCAAGAGCTGCCGACTTCGATGGACCAATTATCTTCGGCCTGATTTGAAGAGAGACCTTCTTTCCGAGGCTGAAGAACAGTTGGTTATTGACCTTAATTCCTGGCTTGGCAATAGGTAAATTACTCTCTCGCTCTCGTACCCTAAACATAGCACTCGAGAGGTTTTCAGTTCAAGTCAGATTACTGTTCTTTGCTCTTTTTCTATAGGTGGTCGAAGATTGCAGCCAGGTTGCCAGGCAGAACCGACAATGAAATCAAGAATCATTGGAACACCCACATCAAGAAAAAGCTTATTAAAATGGGGATCGATCCTACTACTCACGAACCATTTGACAAAGAAGCAAAAGCTGAAGAAAGCACTTCCCATGCTGACCATTCTGCAGATAATCATACACCAGAAAACGACGGCATCGCCAATTCATCATCAGAAGACAATTCGTGTGCACCAACTGAGAATTGCTCAACCTCTGATGGTTCCAATTTGCTAAACAAAATTTGCAGTGATGAATCTAATTTATTAAGTAGCTTATGGATGGATGACGAAACTCCCTTAGTCGATTCTTCGTGGAGCAGTCTACCCGCAGGAGAAACCTGTAATGGCACATGCTTCCCATCTTGGGAGGAAAACTGCTCATGGTTGCTGGATTTTCAGGATTTTGGTTTTGATTGCTTAAACGAAACTGAATCAAACAGGATGAACACGTTAGAGATGGGAAACAAAACAGTTGCCTGATGCAACAAAATTGCTTATGAAATCTTCAAATTAAGGCGCATATATATGTATGTATCTTCCTGTATATCAGAAAAAATGTTGGAAGGTCGAAGATAAACCTAGCTTCTTTAGAGGTTTCTCACCTACCAATTTAAAAGTGATATCAACCCTCATATCCTCAAGATGTGATGTGATTTCCTCGGTGCCCTGCAAATGTTGTAATCTCTTCTTCTGTAGAAGAAGACAGGGAAAAGATCATTATTCAGCCAAATGAACAAAAGATACGATATGGTTTGGACGTAATACGCATGATGTATATTATGAAAAAAATAAAGGCAAAAGAAAATTTACCATGTTTTCATTTTATTTTTTGAAAATTTCTACCGCGGACGGAGAGAAAATTTGTATTGAATGAGTTTTGACCTCACAATCTAGGAGAAAAGGGAAGTGCCATTAAAGGTTAAATTTTGAAGCAAGATGACTAGACGAGGACCAATGTTCCATATATCTGATGTGGGATATAAAAATGATAAGATATTGGCACACAATGTATAGAATGATCATTGGTGCAGATATGAGGTAACAAGTGGCCAAACAGATGGATTAAACAAACATGGCATTTTTTGGTTTTAAGCACTCTCCTACTAATGTACTTTACACCTTGTCACCATTAATGGGGAGCTTCAGGAAATTAAGAAAATGTTCAAAAGCAGGCTGTCACCACCAATTGCCTTAATGCCACTTGTAAGCAAGAAATTGACCATATGATGTTTCCATCTCAACTTTTATTTTGTTTAGCCATCAGCTTTAATTGAATTTTAGTGCTTCTATTTATATAAAACAGGGCATCAAAATACATATGTTTCAATATGAGATCATTTTTAAGAAAAATGCAGTGGTAACCTACTTACATTCTGATCATTCCGATACTTAAAATCTTATCTGCCCAAAGTTTGGTTTTTGGTAATGCAAATTGAAAAAAAATAAGATATGAATACTTTTTAAGGATCTTAATGAAATAAAACTTTAATAAAAAGTAATAAATTATAATTTATGAGTGACTTTTACTCTAAAATATACTATATACCTTATTTAAAAAAAAATACTTAATCCCCTTTTCACCTAAAAAAAAATACTATATACCAATCTAGTCAATTGTACGAAAAAATTTAATAGGTAGGATGAGACAAGCTTGAATGGCATGTGATAAATATGTTGATAAGGGTCTGATTAGTTGTTTAATTTAAAATTTTATATGATATTTTGAACCCAACAAGTGAACCAAGTGAAAAGATGATGATGTTCACTCTAGGATACCCGAGTTAGAACAGATATGTGTGCAAGATGTGTGTGCGTTGTTAAAGAGTTATGAAAAGTATGAACATATACTACATGTAACCACACCAATATATTTTTAAAAATTATATTATATTTAAGAGTGTTTAGACAAATAATGCTTTGTTTGAAATATGAGTCTACAAAATTAAATAAGCTTATTTAAAAAAATAATAAAATCAAAACCTTGACTTGATCAAATCCATTTTTCTTTTCTTATTTGGTAATATGCATTTCTGTCTTACAATTCATGTTCGGGGTGCGAGGATATCCCTCCCAACAATGTCATCTCCAAAGTTTGAACTCATGTCATTTCCTTAAGAGTGCAATGTGCCTTACAAATGCACCCAACACTTGTTGGTTGATCAAATCCATTTTTCAATTCCATAGTATGATTATTTTTGTATACATCATAAAATTTATATAATATAAATTTTAAATATTAAATATATAATATTATAATTAAGTATTAAAATATTTTTTATAAAAAATAAAAATAATACGAACAATCTTAAATAGACTTAGATAAGTCGTTTATAAATAGATGAATTATTTCATGTACTAATAGTGAATGAAATACTAATATTATCATTTATCTTTATTTTTAACATAATTAAAGTGCAAACAATAATACAATCTCTCTTATGTGATTTTTTCACCGACAGTATAAAGAACAATAAGTCTTATATATAATTGAACTTATATAAACTTCAAGGTAAACTATTTATTTGGTACCTCACCTATTTTCGTGTTTCTTTTTTGGTCATTCAACTATTTTTTTTTGATAAAATGGTATGTAACATTACATATTGTTTTTATTTTGGTCATCGGTCGTTAAGTTTGACCGTTGACTTAACGAAATGGTGACATGATAGAATATAATAACATTTTAGTCCCCAAAATTATACACTCTATTAGTTTGGTTCTAATATGAAATTATTCAATAAATATGCAATATTTAAAAATCCTTTTAATTTTTCCTATTTTTGTTTGAAATAATTTAATGATTTAATAAATATGACCCCTTCAATAAGACAATGAAACAAAATATTCAATAAATTTGTAATATTTAAAAATCTATTCAATTAAGTCCTCATTTTTCTTTGAAATGATTTAATAAATTTAACACTCCAATAAGATGACGACATGTTATTGATGACTATGTAGATAACCTATTTTGTGTACCTTTTTACTTCGTTTTTGTATGTGTTTAGGCTCATATAGTTGCATTTAGGTCTAGTTTGCATGGAGTTGATATGCTTGCACTGATTGATATATATTGATGAATTTAATGGGGAAGATAGTGCGTTTTAGTGGTACTTGTGCAGGAAGCTGTTGAGGTAGAGGAGCATTGGAGCAGTAGAGTGGCATCCTTCTCGTGTCGAGTTGGCAAAACAGTAGAGTTGGAGATGAATCAGACTTTGACACACGTGGACTTTCATCTGATATGGGACTCATTGAATGAAGCGGGAAAACAAGATCCTCTTTAAGAGGCTTCGCGCACTTTAGGGAAGACTTGGGCCACAAACAAAGAGAGCTTGATCTTAGACGGCAACCCTAAGTCTTCAGCTATCGGAGAACCACCGGAGTCGAGTTCTAGAGGAGTCTCCACACGGTGAGATCCATCGAGAGAGGCTTAAAGAGTATGGGACATGCAGCACAATTAGAAAGCTTAGAGGAGAATGTCGAGGAAACTTGATTCTTTCTTTTTCCTTGCTTGATAAACTGTCATGTTCTTTTATGCTTCTATTATGGATATTTTAGGCTCAAACATGAGCTAAACACTTTTGTTGGGTTTATTATTTTAGGATTTTATTTTTAATTACTTGATTAATGCTATAGTATTTTCCTTTATCTATTCTGTTCATTGTTCTTCATGCGTAGTTATTGTAAAAGCTATCGAGAGAGACCTTTTATCTATGATCCGTGGCTTAATATTGAGAGAGTTAGGTTATACAAACGTGAACAATAGAGCTTAAGCCGTCAACTTAGGTTCTAATCTGGATTAGACATAAGTTTATGATTTCAATGACTAATAAGAGGAACTTGAATAGATAATAAAGTTGTTAGGGTTCACGCAGACATGTCTTTTTTATCAACTTCTAGGCATCGAGAGAGTTAGAGGTTAATTAGAAAACCCTTTCGAATAGGTAAAGACTTAATTGGTTAATACAGACATGTATCACCAACTGCTATTGTAACACCCAAATCGATACGGATTGCCCGATCCAATCTGAGGTGTCATATTCGGGCCACTAGAGCAACCTACCTTAAAATTCCAGATAAAACAAATTGTCAAATCATTTAAAACCATAAAACAAATTCTGAATCAAAAATACAAGTTTAGAAATTATTCATTTAACATAACAATGTTCATAAATACACGTTATAAAACGAGTTTCAGACTCAAATGTAAACCAGACGTGACATACATGCCCCCTAATTAGAAAAGAATCGTACTCTGCAAGTAGTGCCAAAAGAACTCTCATACTAATATCGATAACTACAACATGTTTGATCTTTTAACCTGCGATGGTAAAAACAACATGAGCTTGGAAAAGCTCAGTAAACAGAACTACCAAAAGATGCTAAAGGTACGAGCAGACATATGATAAGCATGACACTATCATGATATTCCAGGAAACAACATACTACAATTACAATTTGATAATTCAGTAAAGCTTTGTATTTGAAGATAACAGAGTTGTTCATTATTCAATCATTGAGTATCAGGCGAAAAGCCTATAGTTCAAAGAATCAGAAGAGATATAGATTATGGAAGTTGAACTAGGGAGTTCAGTGTGTTCCATTGAGTGTAGATAAAAACCATATAGAGAGTTTCAGGCATTGGTAGTTTATTCAGTAGGGTGAGTTTAAAAGAAGAATAATAGTTTATTTGAAGCTCCTAACTACCCTTCAATCGTACACTAATATGCATTTCCCAAAGTTGCATCTAAAAGGACTTACCCTAGGCCCATACGGCGTAAGAGCCAACCTAAGGGGTTACCACAAGGTCTTACCCTAGGTCTATTGGACGTATAGGCCAACCTAAGAGGTTACCTTAGATCCATAAGGAATTACCCGAGCTGAAGCGTCGGAACCTACCCAAGGGGCGACCTTGGGTCCATAAAGAATTACCAGCTTGATCAAGGCTGAACCTGCAGAAATTTCTTACAATATCTTAGATAGTACCACAGAAAAATCAATTTAGTGCAGAAAATAGTAAAGGTGTAAAAATAGTAATCAGACATATATTTTCAATATATCAGAATACAGATAGTATGCTTTCAGATTAGACACAAATGTATATTTCCAGACAAATAAGAGTCATATTTCAAATCAGAAGGATAGTTTTAAGTTTAAACCATAGAGATTATTTATATGCACATGGAACATACTATATGGATAAATTTATTTTCTGGATGCACTTTGAAAGGCTTGTTGCACGCTCGAATTGATCTCCGATAACCGTTAAGAGGGTTGTATTTGATGCTTGGTTGAATTGGCTAAAACCGATAAAAATGGTAGACAATGAACACAAGGATTTTGGAGTGGTTCGACTTTCTAACCAAAGCCTACATCCACTACCTTAGCACACCACTAAGGATTTCCCAATTCACTCTTTAATTCTTCCCATTTTCAAGGTTTAGGAGGCAACCTTTACAACCTTATCTTTTTTCCTTGGCTAAGATAGAACCAACTCTAGCTTTTCACTCAAGGCTAAACTAGAACCTCTCCTTTTACAAGGGATAAGAAGTAAACAAATTACCTCACAAAGGTGGGTGTTTACAAAGATTAAGCTCACTAGAAAGAGTACAAATGATTTACAATGAAGCACTCTCTAAAATATGTACAAGATAAATGAAGAAATTTGCTTTGGACTCAAATTCTCTTTATCATCATGCTTGGATAGTTTCTCTTATTCTTCAAGTGTCTTTGGCTTGTATTTATAGTGTGGAATGAAAAACTAGCCGTTGAAAAACCAGCGGTTCAAAAACTAGCAGTTAGAAAACTAGCCGTTGAAAAACTAGCCGTCGTAGACTTTTAAATTACTTGAAAATATTTGTTTGAGTCAAAAATACTTTTAAAAAATTTCAAACATATTTTTCAAATTAAATGGACTTTGAATTGTTTTCGCAATATTTGTTCAAGTCCATAACATTTTTCACTTTGTTATATCAAAATAAATATCTCAACAATCTCCCCAGTTTTGATATAACGAAACCACTTGAAAAATTGTTTTTGAAAATGCTTCCCCTTAGAAAAATAAAATTTGAATAAGAGAATAAAATAAAAAATAATTAAAGCTCCCCCTTATTCAATTGAAAATTTAATTTTTCAAAACATTCTCCCCCTTTTTGTCATATCAAAATGATTCAAACCAATGTTTGAAAACTTTTAAGTCCATAAAAATAGAGATTTTAAAAAAATTGAAAAAAATGAAGAATTTTGTTTTAAAATGGCTCTCTTTCTCAAAGCATTCCAAAAAAATGACTCAAATGCTTGACACTTAAAAGACATTGAATTTCAATGTTAGATCAAATCAATTTAAAAAGTTCATGAAATTCAATTATCCAAGACTTTAAATTAAAAGAATAGATAACCATTGAAATAAAAAAATTTGCATAGAGGTTACCCATCTTTTTCATTTGTGTGACTAGAGCATTTCTATATCTTTTTCATTTTGGTATCCAAATTGCTTTGGATCCATTTACATTAATTTCAATGTCCCTAGTTCCCATAGGAACCCATACTTTTCTAATCCTATAAGTTTTTCTTTTCTTTATAGAACATGTATGCAAAGAATGACCATGATAATGGCAATGTGAGCATTTTGCCATTATGTGACAAGATGAATTATTTGAAATAATTTCTTTTTCTTTTGTTAAGCTTGAGCTTAACTTTCAAATCAAGATTTTCTTTTTCTAAAATTCCATTGCTTGTTTTTGAAAACTCTAAATCCTTTTTCAAAATTTCATTTTGGTTTTCAAAATCCAACTTTGTTTTCAAAAGAAAACCGTTTTCAATTTCAAGTTTAGAAATCATTTTCTTAAATTTGGAATTCATGGTCTTAAATTTCAAAAACAATTCATCGAATGCATTTTGTAACTCCTCAAATGAATATGAATTTGGATCACTAGAGTTAAAATATACCTCGGGCTCATCGAGAGCCATAACACCATTCACCTTGGGTGATTGGAGGAGGTTAGCACATGATTGAACACCATCTTTCTTCTCTTCTTTGCTATAAAGTTTCTCAAGCTTCTCCCACATATCTTTGGCACTTTTGCATGCAGAGACTTTCTTGAAAACGTCTTCGTTGAGGCCACAAAGAAGCATGTGCATTACTTTTGCGTTTAGCTTTGCCTTTGTGTTGTCTGTACTCCTTTGCTTCTTTTTCTTTTTAAGCGTTTCCAAGTACCCATCTTCAATAATGTCCCAAACCTCATAATCATGAGATTTGATGAAGTACTTCATGACATTTCTCCATTGGAAGTATGATTTTCCTTCGAAGAGCAGAGGAACGAGATAGAGCGGTCTTCTTCAAATCTTGCCATTTTTGCTTGAACGGTGGACTTCGAGCAAATGATCTTTACTCCCGAATGTTAGTCCTTCGATGGAGATGAGGCTCTGATACCAATTGAAAGGTTTGTTGCACGCTCGAATCGATCTTCGATAACTGTCAATAGGGTTGTATTTGAGCTTGGTTGAATGGGCTAAAACTGATAAAAATGGTAGACAATGAACACAAGGATTTTAGAGTGGTTTGGCTTTCTAACCAAAGCCTACATCCACTACCTTAGTACACCACTAAGGATTTCCTAATTCACTCTTGAATTCTTCCCCTTTTCAAGGTTTAGGAGGCAACCTTTACAACCCTATCTTTTTCCTTGGCTAAGATAGAACCAACTTTAGTTTTTCATTCAAGGCTAAACTAGAACCTCTCCTTTTACAAGGGATAAGAAGTAAACAAATTACCTCACAAAAGGTAGGTGTTTACAAAGATTAAGCTCACTAGAAAGAGTACAAATGGTTTACAATGAAGCACTCTCTAAAATATGTACAAGAGAAATGAAGAAATTTGCTTTGGACTCAAATTCTCTTTATCATCATGCTTGGATAGTTTCTCTTCTTCAAGTGTTTTTGGTTTGTATTTATAGTGTAGAATGAAAAACTAGTCGTTAAAAACTAGCGGTTGAAAAACTAGCCGTTGGAGACTTTTAAATTACTTGAAAATATTTGTTTGAGTCAAAAACACTTTTGAAAAATTTCAAACATATTTTTCAAATTAAATGGACTTTGAATTGTTTTTACAATATTTGTTCAAGTCCAGAACATTTTTCACTTTGTTATATCAAAATAAATATATCAACACACTTAGTAATCGCAAGAAAGAGAACACTGATTTTTTGGCAATTCAAACTGATTTCAGAAACTATATTCCTAATAAAAAAGGGTTCAAAACCAACGGCTCCAACCAGGCATCCAAGAATTAATACATCTAGATATTTAGGATATCCGATATATCAGAAATGTTCCAATCACATTGGCCAAGGGCATTTTGGTTATTTGACTGTCAGGGGCAATTTTGTAATTCAACTCGATAATGATAAAAAGGTGATTTGCAATATTCAAGATTTCTAACTACTTGTCAGGCTTTCCAGTCCATTCCAATTTCCAACTAAGCAGATCCCAACTATATGACACTTGCCAAGTATTTGAATAGGGGACACCTCACGATATTCATTTCTTAGAACCAACTAGGAAGAACAAACACCCTAAGGTTGAAGCTGAAGGCCCCCTCTTCAACTGAGTAAACCTTGAAATCAACCGTCTTGGAAGCTCAAATAAGACGAAGGTTGCTTCGCAAGCTCAAAGGGAAGCTCACGAGCGCAACTCCTAGCAGAACACCATCAAGCTCAGTGCAAATCGACGAGAATAAACCCTAGGAATTGGTGAAAAAACGCTCCTCTTTTTACACATACTATTACTAACTTGTTAAAAATAAAGTTAGTAAAAGGAAAGATGGGAGTTTTTAATTGGACTTGGGCTTGTATAACATATTCAATAACAGAAAACCCAGCTTTAGGCCTTTCTTCCCTTAATTATAGGGTAAATGTTAGGAAACTCGATTTCAATCTCCTCGCAACATATATCTCTAGCAGTAAAAACTGCACCGTTTTATTCCTTCCTAAACCGCGGAATTGTCTTCTTTTGTTGGCATTTTGCGCAGATCCAGTGTCGAGGTAAGAATCAATTCATGGCTTAGCTTGTCAGCAATCGACGATTCCTTTTTCTTTTTGCCTCTCTTTATGGTCTTCCATTTTGTTTCTCAGTCTTTTATTGTATTTAGACGGCATTTTGTTTGGAATTTTTTGAGGTTCATAGAGTAAATTGGTACAATGAATTGGGATTTGTGTTTGTCTTCCAATTAACGGAATGAATCTGAGTTCGTAATTGGGTTTGGGATTCTTTGTCTTTGTTGTAATTTATTTGTTCGATTAGTTAAAATAGTTGATGAATTGGTGTAGCAAAGGAATACTGCATTGCCAATGTATCAATGATATCTTCAAAGTTTCACTAGAATAGATTCCCAATGTGAACCCCTTCTTTAGTATCTAAGTTGTGACTTCTAATTAGCATTGGTCTTAGTTTGTCATTAGCCTACTGTCATTTAAGATCATGATAATACTAATTTTAATCATAAGTAATGGATTTACGGGTAATTTCCGCGGGTTTGTTATAGGGTGGGGATGAACCGTTTTTTATGATCACCCTAAATTTAGTTTGGGGTTTATGTTGTCCTTTTATTATTCTCTGCTCTATAGCTGAGTTACCTGTGTTTTGTTGTGTTTAGATGAGCTGCTGTTGTTTGTTTTGCTCAATGTTTTGAACTAGTGTCCTGATGAAGAATGGAAAGAATCGGTGTGCTATGTTTCGAATACACAGTGTGTTTTGTTGTTGATGCTATCAGGTGTTTTTGTCTCAGGTTGATTGCAATATGGGTGATTTTTCAATCCAGATTAGTGCCAACCTTATTAATCGACTTGCTGAAGATGATGAGAAGCTGAAGAAAAGGACAAGGAAAACTAAACCCCGGGTGCCCCGAGAGCCTCGACAACCAGAAACAAAGGTAGATCAGAAGCAAATATCGGATGATTCAGAAAAACAGAAAGAGACTACGGGCATGGGATGGCCAGTTCCGCCTCCCTTGTTTCTGCCTGTAAACCAACCCCAATACCCTGCAAGTGCAGAGTTAGATGCAATTCGATCTGTTGTTCAAGAGAGTGAGAATGTTGTCGAGAAGTTGCGGAAGCAGGAGGAGAACATGGTGCAAGAAGTAACACAAAAAGCTAAGGAACTCCATGAGAAAGAGTTCAAGATTCCCGAACCGAAACCTATGCCTTGTCTGGTTGAGAACAATGCTTGCATGGAATGCTACAAGGAGAATGTTAATGACCTTACCAAATGTGCTCCTCTGGCTCAAAATTTTGCGGATTGTGCTCGCAAAGTTCGGCAGCTCGCCAAATCAACTAACAAGTAAAGACCTTGATAGTGACAAATTTTCAAGTCATTCAAAGAGGGAAAGCCATTTGCCGGTTTGAGTGAAACTTTTTGGCAATGCAATAAATCCGCAGAAAACAGAAACAAGTGTGTTGTTTATAACCATTATTGGGTCACATTTTTGTGCCCTTTGCCTTTTGACTTCTGATTTTGTTAAAAAATCTTTTGCTTCTCTTTAAACTCGTTGTTGCGTGATATAATTCAAAAGTGATATGATTTCCACCGTTGGCACTTAGGTTAACGTTTTATATAACCGATAGAGCATAAATTTATTGGCATTGTCGTTTGTATAATATACAAGAATCCGTGAGATTGAACATACTTAGCGTTCAATATCCTTCTATTTATGAGTGAGGAAGGCTGTTAAAAAATAATGTTTTTTTTACCTCTTATCCTCGGCAAATATTCTTTTTGATTAAAACAGGAAAATACTACCATATGCCTTAAAAAAACCCTCTCTAATCTTAGATGAAGGAAAAAGAGTGCATATGATTGTAATTACAAATGCGAACGTAAAATTAAATTTGAAATACCCCTTGTAATCCAACAAGCAACACAATTCAGTATCACAGCCTAAGCAAAAATTGTCCAACCCCGGCGGTTGTACAGCTTGCCGAGGACGCCAAGGTTGCTCCTGCGTCTCACCCGACCTATTACAGTTTTGTGCCTCCTGTACCAACAAACTGTACACTTGTAAAGGCGTAGAATTCAGCAAAACCTCCCCAATTGGTTGTCCGCGAATCACCGAGCAAGAGTATCCGCAATTCCATTCAAATCTCTACGACATAATGAGCACAAACCTCCCAATCTCTCGCCAATGTGAGATTACTGTGTTCATCATATATTTGCCATCAACACTTAAAGATGTATATATGAGATTATATCACCAAAACCATCTCCCAGTTCTTAATAAACCAAAGCAATAATAAACAAATTAACTAGTTAAAAACCAATTCTGAAACAAAAACAGAATACTTGTCTTGAGCCATTGAGCAATGCAATCTCCATGGGCTACCTATGTAATAATCCATTTTGTCTGGGCCAAATCCAAATTAAACCCAAATTCAAGTCCAATATATAAAAAAGAAACATGTTTAATTATTATTTACAAACTTTACATTGCCCAAATACAAGCCCAATAAATAACCAAGCCCATTACAATGGTTGACTCAATAACCCAAACTCATTTGTCAAACCCTACCCAAATAACTTAAATTACCCTAATACCCCTAACCCTAAAAATGATCTAAACCTAAAACCCCTAAGATTACATCAGACGTCACTGCCTAAGGAGGCTCTTTACCTTTCCCCGCGCGTGGTCGCCATTATTTTTTGACTAATATATCATTTTTCAAGTCAACACATTCGTTTATATGATACTGCCATGTCAGCGTGCACTACCATATAAGTTTGTCTCGTCATTTCATGCCATTTACTGTTATTTGACTGACAGTTTTTATCTGCAGAGGGGCTATTTTGACACAAAATGAAACGTTGAGGGTTGAATTGCTCCAAAAAATAGGGGCCAAAATGACTATTCAGTCAAACGTTGAGGTATTTTTTTGACTTTATGCCAAAAGGTAATTTACAGATAACACAACTTCCCCCACATGTTTTGTGATAACCTAGACTTTTCCTCGTTCTCTTAATTTTGTGCACTTTATAACGTGCATCAGATAAGACTTTGAGAATGTAGTTACGGTATAGGAAATCAAAGTGCTTCCATACCTTGGCAACATTGAAGGTAATAGCAACACGAGTACTTTCATGTCTCGATAACGTTGAAGGCGGTAACAACATCTACATCATCTTCCCTAACAATAGGTGGATCATCTTTCAAATACAACGTGGTCAAATAACACAATATTTCCCAGTACACGTTTTAAAATTTTCTCTGCAAGAGTTTCATTGTATCTTATAGTCATTGACAACGTTTGACTTTAGTTCGAAGTTGAGCCCGAGTAGTGACTATATCACCGGATTGAGAATTGAACGAGTTCTTGAATTATGTCACGACAAAATCACGAACTAAATGTCATGTCATAATTATGAATATGTTAATGGTTAGGAATTTAGTTAAAAATTAAAAACCAAAAACAAAATTAATTAAATTTCGTTGAACGAAAAGAATTTAGTAAAATTAAAACCCGAAACAGAAGTACAAAGCCAATACAATTCTGTTAAACTTTAAACACAGACAATGATTAGTCTCATAAATAATTTACTAACTATAATAAAATTTTATTATTTTTAATTTCTAACTGATCACGAGAATCGAACTAAAATTTAATAACTATTTGATTTAGCGAATTTTTCATTCCACCATCACCAATTCTTTACTTCTCTAAAAATTGCAACTGTCTTGTTGCTTTTACTAATTCTCTAAAAAAATTATTTAGTATTGTAATGTTCATAATAATTAAAACTACTCGATACATACGATAACAAGTTAATTAACATCCCCCAGAATCGGTCCAATCATTGGATATATATACCAGCGCGATTGTTCTACGTGTATTTGCAAAATACTTCATTCGATAGAGGGTGCAAAAAATGAGCATAATTATACTTTCGATTTTACTTTTCATAATTTGTTCGTCTCATATTAAAAATTATAATTTATTTTAAGATTGTTAGAAAATAAGTACAGTAATAAATTAAATATAATAGAATAATGCAAGAAAATAAATAATAATAAATTAAAAATAAAACCTAAAATTGGACAAAGTTAAAAATTAGAAGAAATTTTGTTGAAGGAACAGTTTCCTTAAACAGATTCATCATCTTTTCGGTGCTTGAATAACATTGGACGTCAATCTCTCAAGATAATACAACAAACGTTCACAGTAGTAGCACAATTGCAGTGAACATTTGAACACAATCTTGCCTTTCTCTAGCACCACGTTTTTCTATGTATGCATTTTTAATATTGTAAATAATATTTTCGTTGTTGTTTTTCAAAGTTGTTGAGTTATGTTGTTGTGAAAATAAGTCTTAACTAACTTTTATATAGTGGTTAAAAAATAAAACCGTTTGATGAAAAGATTAAACCTTTTGATGGAAATAATTATTGAAAAGTTAGTAGATATGATTGAATGAATATAACTTTAAACCAAAACTTAATAAATCTATTTACTAAGTGACATGACTTATTATTAACGTGTTTATTTAACAAGTAATATGATTTAGCATCAATATCATTCAACTGATAATTATTTTTTTCCAAACACTCAATGCTTAGAATCCACCGCAATCAACGAAACACCGTGTATTTACTTCACTCGAATCCTTCTTCTAAGTTCTTTAAATTGTCATTATATTTAACTCATTAATGATTGACTTAAAGGTAAAGTTGGAGACATCAAACTTTGAGATTTCTGCCGTTGATAAATTCCTTGATGCTATGACCATGGCTCTCCAATGTATGAGCAAACTTTAAGCTAAAGGCCCATTAGAGTAAGCTTAATCGCTGCTCCAAATGAAACTATGAATGTTTGTTGAAATAATATTGAATGCAAAATTGTGGGTAAAGCGTTGATTGGATGCAAGTCTTAACATGCATTAAGGATGGTAAATAGTCTTGAAACATGTTTTATATATTATTTTATGATATGCTTAACTATATGAATTTGTATTTGAAGCATTGATAGTTTGTAACTTTATATATTAGGCCAATCAGTTTTGATGAGATGATGGGATGAGATGAAGGAGTTTTATTAAACATGTTTTATATATTATTTTATGATATGCTTAACTATATGAATTTGTACTTGATGCATTGCTCGGCTCGGAAACAGTATTATTGGACTCGGCTCGAGCTCGAGGCTTGTCGAGCTCGAAATTTTAGGCTCAAAGCTCGGCTCGGAAGCAATACTATTGGACTCGAAGCTCGTCGGGCTCGAGTCGACTTAAAATGGACAATTTTGCTATAATTTTTTTATAAAAGATGGGGCCTCGTTAAAAACCCCTTTCATAACCAACACCAAAATGAAATTCAATGCCGGGAAAGAGGAAAAGAGTGTCCAATTTATTTTAGTTAATTTATTTTTAGTACCATAAAAAAATAATTTATTTTAGTAGATTTCCCCTAATTTATTTTGTTGTTTTTCTTTTGCTAAAGAGATTACTTTTGTTTTATATGTAATTATATAATATAATTATTCCAAGCATGTTCACGAGTTTTTCAAGGCGAGCTTGGGTCGGCTCGGCTTGTTAAAGTTTCGAGCCGAGCCTAAGTTGAGCTCACTCGAGCCGAGCTTTGACCGAGCCGGGCCCGAGTAGCTCGCAAGCCGGTCAGGCTCATTATCACCCTAATTCATAGTTTGTAACTTTATATATTAGGCCAATCAGTTTTATGGTATCCACCCTATCACCTAATAATTTTGCCTTTACTTCATCTTTCCCTTGCTGAAACGTAAGCAAATTACAAATATGTAAAACTGAACATCCAGATTTTTGGTGAAACTTTACTCAATTCCGTCATTTAATTTTTCTTAATTAGGAGCTAAAAGCAAAACGTTATATGCTACAATTTCCAGATTGCTAACATACATTGAATAAGAAAGGATAGGAGGAGGCTTTAGGAGGGCAGATATAGATGGGTTCAGATAATTGTTTCTGCAGACTTGATCAGTGCTTTTGGAGAAGAAGCTCAGACATTAAGGCTAAATTCTCTTGATGTAGAAGACTGGCTTTCTTCCTCAGCTTCTCATTCTCCTCAATGATGCTTCGATTCTCCAAATACAGCTTCAAGTTCATTAGTTCCATGTCTTTCTTCACATCTTCTTCGCACCTTTTCCTGCGCGTATTCATAAGAAATCTGTTGACGTTAAACATAAAATATTGCATGCACAGATGCAAAATGAAACATACAACTTACCTGGAAAGCCTGTAGATTTGAAGTTTAGTTTGTTTTGATCTATGCCTTCGCTTTGAAGAAACAAAGATGGGATGAGATGATGGGCTCCAAGCCATGTTGTTACACATCCCTTGTATGAGAATTTTGCTTTGGTATATTGAAGAAACAAGGATGAAGGAGATGGATGGGGATGGTGGGATATATATTTACTCCTATGGATATAAATATAGTGGGGGGTTTGGGACTAGCTTTCACCATGCGGTGGGCTGTGTAAATGAGAGACAAGTAGAATAAAAGAGAGAAATAGAGGGATTTGTCTTCAGTCGAAATGATGACAGGGAAATTCATGATTGCAAAGGTAAGCAACCCCAAATATTTGATCAATGAATAATAAATTTACTGGAAATTACTAGGATATCGCACCCTTATTTTTTTATTTTTCAAAATAGTGCATTTTGCTTTTTGTTTTTCAATCTATATCATTTATTACGATAAAAATGAAATTGACATACTTGCACACCGATTTTACTGTTGATTCTATTTTTTTATTAAAAAAATAAAGCTAATAACACTCAAGCCAATGCAAGTATGTCAGGTAAACTCAATTGGTATGTAATCACTCCAACTTTAACATTTTTTAATAAAAAATAAATAATGAAGTCAGTATATAATTCTGTCGACTTTACTTTTTACTGTAATAAATATAATAGATTGATAAATGAAAACACGAGTGCAATACTTGGAAAAATAATTTTGTCCACTGCAATATCTAGGCAACTTAACCATAAATTTATGAAAAAAAAAATACACACCAAAACTAGGCTCATGGAAGGTTCTATGCTTCCCCGTCCTCCCAAGACCCAACTTAATGATTAATTATCATTTTTAATTATAGCAGAAAACAAAGTTAAACTCCCTAATCATTTATCCCCCCCCCCCCAAAAAAAAGTTAAACTCCCTAATCACATAGCTTAGCCTATAGACAGCTAGTATTCTAAGTATTTTAAATATATGGTTAATCCTAGTATTATTATCTTCGAAATGGAGAGAACCCCACAGCAGTCTGACATGGCTTATGGCTATACATTCAACTTTGATTCAGAGAAATTCTTGCATTTCGCATGTGCCTATCAAAACAGTGTCCCATGATGCCAACTTTTCTTGTTTTGGACTAATTGAACCGTCCCTGTTTAAAACTATCATCTTTTACCTAATTGTTAGTAGGGAGTATTAATTTTCTGTCAAATATTGGAATGTTAGATACTTACCGCATATTTTACACCCAAAGCAAAAGTTTTCCCAAACTTGTTGTTTAAAAGAAAATGATAAGATCAAATTATCATGAATTAACTGCACGAGACGTTTTTAAATTATGGGTAGCATTTTAAATTAATTATAAATTTCAAAACATTTCAATTCAATTGAATTTTTAAATTATTAATATTATATCAATTGATTTTTCTACATTGGACATTGAATATTAGTTCAGATTTGGTGTGAAACATATTTTAAAGAAATTTATTTCTACCTCATTATTAGTGTGGATCTTACATATAAAAAAAAAGATAGACTTCAAACATGACACACTTTAACTTTTGTCATTTTTCTGTCAAATCCAAACTTGTTACTAAGGTGTTTAAATTTGAACAAACATTATGTATAAGGTGAGGTTAGACTGACATAATGATATGATTGATACGGTATTAATATTTTGAGAATTTAAATAAAATATTTTGAAGTTTAGGATGAATTTAAAATTTTGCCTATAGTTTGAAGACTTTTGGTGGGTTTATAGTTTCATTTTCCCCTTTTTTCATATGATATGGTCTTTACGTAAATCTGAGTATAGCCTCTCTTGTGCTCTTGTGCTGTTTGAGAGGCAAAGCTGATTAGAAGATGTCTCATGGTTAGAAATTGAAGCTGTCAAAAATTGTCATCATTTTAGACCATTTATCAATTGTTTGTTAGAAAGACACCTTAGCTAACTGGCCATTAATTACAACCTTCACCTGCAAAATTCTATCATTAATTTGCCAATTGCAACTAGTTTTACCTTTAAAAGATGGAGGTTGTAATTAATTAGTAATTTGCTGCTAAAAGTCAACTTGGATATGTATGCATGGTGTTGATTGTTAATTAGTGTCTAATTACACGTGCCTGCTTCCTCCGTGGCATCACATTGGCCTTTCAGGGACCCGTCGGCTTGAGAATTGTATGACTATAATTTAAATCCATTGGCATCTTCAGCTTCATGCCTTTCCCACTTTTTTTTTAAATTTCTCTCATCATATTTGTTTTGAACACAAGTATGATGAGAGATGATCATGATATTGAAGGCCTGGGAAAAGATGATAACCCCCACCCCATTTCACCTTTCAATTTTTTCTCAACATATTATGACAGATGATCATGATATTATGTTCTTATCCATACTATTGTCAACAGGGACAGTCCAAAGAATTAAGGGGTCATGTGGATTAAAATGAGAATATATGTTTATTGATTTGTTGTGCACGTAATAAGTTGACTTTTGAATAAAAATTGAGTATACTAAGACTCAAAATCCATGAAGTACAATAATATTTTGTTTCTAAAGACCATAGCTAATCTTTTGTTTTTCCCTTATAAGCATTTAACTTAATCTATTTTGGACTCTCCTTTTTCTAGAGACCATGTGTGATCGCTCCTAATGCAAATATCCAAAACCACCCCTCACTATCAAATAGTCATAGTACCCATTTGTTTGTAGTTTTGTTTTTAGGCTCCCATTTTTTCAAAACCTGAACTCTAAAATTAACCCTTTTTACAAATGGGAAGAGGGATATGCCATGGTAGACTTGGCAATTATCATAGATGATGAATAATTAGAATACCAATGATATTATTTACTTATTGCAACGATGGTGAACATATAGTTGAAGACCCACCGTAATCAATGTATCTGAACTGAAATTCTCGTTTGGTGAAAAACCCCAGTTAGGAGATGGCATCATTAATCCCCTCTTGTTACATTAGGTAGGAGAAACGGATGGAATTTTGGTTAAATGAACTTAATTATTTATGGGCTTCCCCCCTTTTCTCTTTCTTCATCAACACATTAAAATGATGCGTGAAATTAAACTGTTTTATGGACAATGAAAGATCTTAAAAAAGTTAAAAGCTAGCTTAATTTTAGGTCAAATTCTATAAAACATCCCTATGCATTGCTTTTTTCGTAGGTTTAGTCCTTTTTTTAAATGTCCATGTTTTTTAATAGAAATTGTCTACCTTTTTAGTGCATCTATCTATGTCTCAATATTAAAAAAATATATTTAGGGTTTAGATTTAGAGTTTAGGATTTAATGTTTATGGTGTAGGGTTTAGTTTTTTAGAGTTTATGTTTTAGGATTATTTGTTTAGGGTGTAGGGCTTAATGTTTTGGAGTTTGAAATGTACATATTTTATAATAGAAATTATCAACCCCTTTTTAGTGTCTCTATCTATGTTTTAATATTAAAAAATAGAGTTTAGGGTTTAGGTTCAATATTTAGGGTGCGGTTTAGTTTTTAGAGTTTATATTTTAGGATTTAATGTTTAGGGCGTAGGGTTTAGTTTTTAGAGTTTAAGATTTAGAAATTAAGGTTAAAATATAGAGTTTAATTTTTTAGTGTTAGAAATAAGGACACTAAAAAAGATATGAGTTTTTTGTTCATATGTTTTTAGGCTTGTGGCAATTTTTCTTATTAACATTGATTGACATGTGGTATATTTTTTAAAACACGTGATGACTTAACATATAAACTTTGACAATTTTCTTGTTAAAAAAACTATGACATTTTTATATATGATATTTCTTTTACAACTAAAAACCGCTGAAAATGAAAAAAGTATAGATTTGTAATAAAAAAAAAAAATCAAGGTGTGCATGTTGCATGGCTGTTGTTTTGAGAAAAATAAATAAATGTCATATCATGGGCGGAGTCATTCTTTGCTTCTAAAATTTTTAAAGGAACTTTTTATATATAAATTTTATATAAAAAATTTTAAAATAAAATTAACCTCATTTAAAAGAAAATTAACATCACTTTAAAAATAATTGATATATTTTAAAGAAAATTGAAACTAACCTCTTGTCCATGCCCACTTAAAAATATATTTATAAAATTTTTAAGATTCCGGTACTATAATCTAAATTTTTTTGCTCTATCCCGCGTCAAATCCTTCAACAAAATTGATAGTTAAAGTTGGCCTCAACACTTAATATATACATTTAAAAAGATAAACGAACTAGAAATTATCAAATTACAGTGTGAGAATATTTCTACCCAAAACACATTATAATTATTGTAGTCATTATTATTCATACGACATAATTATTTTTAAGGTGTTAAATATTTATATAGTTTTTAATACATTCATTTCGTAATGTATTTGACATGTTTATGTTTCAATATTTTATTAATAATATTTTATTTGTTATTGTATTTTTTCTTAGGGTAAAGGGGCAAAATATAATTAATCATAAAAAGGGAAAATTCAAGTAAATTGCAAATTGGGAGTCTAAATAGGTAAAATATACTATAAAATAGTATAGTAAAAAATTGGGGGCACAGCCCCAAGGAGCAAAATAGCTCCATCCGTGCTTAGGGTTATTTTTTGATACATTGTCAATGTAATTTTTTTTATATGAGCATGTCTATTTTAACTTTAAAATTAAAACCCTAAACAATAATGTTTAAACACCAAAACTTAAATTTTAAATGCTACAATCTAAACCCATAAACCCTAAAATAACCCTGCTTATAGAATATATTTTTTCACCGCCAACGTATATCCGGATAGTATTTATGTTTGTTGAGACATTTAAATTCGAATTTAATCTAAAATATTAATTATTTTAAAAATTATGCAAGGAAAAAATTAGCATATATAGATGTGATCAGTACAAAGTGGAATATGGTAATGGCAATGGAAGTATATATAGCTGAGATAATGATTCAGATTTGAACTAAACAAAAGGTAGAGAGGCAAGTGAAGAAGGGAGAGTACCAGACATACTCATGACCTTCACTTATTTCTTCTTTTACTACAACTATTAAACTTGGTGATGAATTTGAGGCAATATCAGAGATGCTATAGTCGACAATAAAATCAATATTGTTCTTCATTTCATTCTTTTAAATTTCATTTTTTTTTTATATTCTTCTTCCTATTCGAGTATGCTGCCCGAATTGTACACTCGGTTGTTTTTAACGTATTAACCCTCCCACATGAATCAATCATGGTGGCTGCCTATTAATCCCACGTCTATGGGCAGAGATGGAGCGAGGGACTGGTAGGGCGGTCGCTCCCATAAAATTTTAAAATTATTATATAATTTTTAAAAATTTATGTATTTTTTATTAAAGATTTATTTTTATCTCTTAAAATTTTAATAGGTTTGCCTTCTAATATAAAATATTGCGTCTTTTCCTGTATATGTTCCATCTCTCCCCTTCCACTTGATCATCCGGAATTGCTTGTCCAATCCATCCAAACAAAACCGGTCCACTCTTTTTCTCCCTGCTATTGCACTGCAATCAATTGCTCTCTTTGGCATTGGTGTCTACGCATTAATCACCAAGCCAAAGCACATTATCATCTAACATAGTAATCAAGAACAGAATCAAGATTCCGGTTCGATGGGAGTAAGATATACATTTTTAAAAATAAGGAGAGCAATTTATAATTATACCATAAACTTTTTAAATTTATTATATGAATTAAAAGGTAAAAAAGTTTTGGGGTGGGGCGCCACAACTCACCCACCATATTTGCAGCTTCGTCCCTGATATAGTCAAGACATCATGGATTGCCCGTCTTCATACTTGGGAATTTTTTTTCTGGGTTGTCTTATTTGTCAACTTGTATATTATGGTATATTGTTGTGAAACATTATGCAATGTTCTCGCCTTCATTCTCTATGCATTTGTCGTAGACTCATAGTTACTTTTGTATTTATCTATCTATCTATATGTATTACTTTTTTCGGACGTATTACTATTATATTTAAGGTTATGATATATATATAGATATCAAATAATGGCAAATTGCGTACGTGATCTCTATTATCGGAGACAGGGTCAGCCCTGAGAGTGGGTAGAAAGGACTCCCGTGTCTCGTCCAAGGTTCACTGTCCGTCTAACACCAAGTATCCATAATTTTTAATTATATAAATAATTTTTTAAATTTAATTATTCATTAGTGAGGTTCATCATATCTAATTAAATATAAAAACATTTAAAATTTATTTAGTTTAATATTAATAGGTCTGTCATAATTAAGATTTAATGACAGTTTAATTTTTTTAATATTTATTATTAGGAGTCTATTTTTTAATACTTATTATTTGGGGCCTAATTTTTTTTCAATACTTATTATTAGATGCTCATTTTTTTTCAATATTTGTTATTAGAGGTATACTCTTAAAATTTATTTTTCAATATTTGTTATTAAGGGTCCATTTTTAATACTTATTATTTGGGGTCTAATTTTTTTAATACTTATTATTAAGGCTCATTTTTTCTTTATATTTGTTATTAGAGACCTACCCTTAAAATTTATTTTTTTAATATTTATTATTAGAAGTCTACTCTTAAAATTTATTTTTTAATATTTGAGTCTACTCTTAAAATTTAATAAATATTTATTATTTAAAAATATAACTTTTTAATTCATCCCGAGCCTCTAAAATTTCAGGACCGGCCTGATCGGAGGTCTCCTGTTGAAGGGTCAGAAACAATAGAGATTCCCATTTACATTACCAACATTGATGATGTCAAATTATGGGGTTTCTGAAAAACTCGAGTGTTTTTCCAAAAGTTATTGCACACTCTTTTGTAATTGCATTTGTCTCAGTCAAACAGAACTGGATTGCTACTACTATAACTTACCCAGTCTTTTCAACGGAATAGGAAAATGAAATGCATGTTTATTGATTTTAATAACAATTACTTGAAATCATTTGCTGATGCAAAAGAAATATTTCAAATTCAAAGAAATAAACTCAATATGAAATTAATTTTGATGAGATATTTACTTTTAATTTTTATAATAAATTTTAAATATTTATCGAAATCTTATAATTTACCTTTCGTATTTATTATACTTTTGAAAGTTACAAAATAACCATTAAAACTATTAAGAAGTTATAAAAACATAACTGTATTTTTAACGACCGTTAAGTGAGATGGCGTGACATGGTAATTTAATGGTTAATATTCTATATGGCTCTTAAACGATAACTGAAATTTTATTTTTGATACATTTTTAATATTTTAAAGCAATAATTTAGAATTTAGAATTTTTTATTTTTGTTGAAAAATATAAATATTCAGAGTTTTTTAAAAATTATAATTATGTAAAAAAAATTAAAATTTATAAACTTTAAAAATTTGAAAATGTTGTCAAACTTTTTTTTTAAATCTAAATGACAAAAGATCAATTATCACAATTCAACAGTACAGAATGCAAGCCGTAATAATATTCTAAATGAAACAACTAATTACTTTAAAACTTATTACATCGTAATTCAAGAAAAATAATATTTAATACTAAAAAAATGAAAAACACATCCCTAACACTACACACCATTATTTATTTTGGATAAAATACATAAATAATCCTCCGATTATATCATATTTTTTTATTAAATCCCTCAACTATGAGAAATTCTCTATCTTCCTCTTTCCAAATCTTCCATCGCAAAATCAAACAAAAGTAGAAGAGAGAAAAGTGGAAGAAACAACGAGCACTGCAAATCCAACATCCCTCATCAATATGATCAAAAAAATTATCCCTTAATGGTTGCACTCGGAAGAGCATTGTTGTAATGAACCCAATAGCAAGTACATTTCCTTCGGTCCCTACACCATAGCTGTTCAAGCTTTAACTTAGTTAAGATGTGCAAGGGGTTCTGGTTTTTTGTTCTTTTCTGCTTCTAAAGTTATTTTCCTATGTTTTATTTCCCTTTTCTTAAAAAAAAAAATCAGATTTGGCTATTTACATAACAAGCAGTGAAATTAAATTAGCTTTGGTCGGAGTATTATGGTTCTTTTATGAAATAGTTATGATTTCTTTGGTTTGTATCGACTTTTATAAGGAAACTAAGTTCCTATTAATAAAATCTCCTTTTTGCCGAGAAAAAAATCCTTTTTAATGCCTAATAAAGCATTAATAAATAGCCATTTGATTAGAAGATATATGGATGTATTCCGTTTCTTAGCCTGCTTGTTTGTGAATTCACCTTTTTCCTTGCTTTTACTGTTTTACAAACGTTTTTCGATACACGGGCGGAGGTACATAGAAAATTGGGGTGCTCGATGATACCCAAAATTTTTTGGAAAATTTATTTCTCTATATAATTTGTATATAAAAATGTTAAAAATATTTTTAAATAACATTTTTTTATAAATAAAATAATACAACTTTACAAATAATTAACTCTCTTTAAATATCGTTAAAAAATGACACTCTTTAAATAAATTCGCCTTTGGTTGAATAGCTTACAAACGACGAAGATTTCCAGACCGGGAGGAAACCTCGAGGAGTTTGCTAAGTTTGGGTTCATTCCTCTGTTCAGATTAAAACATTTACATTTCTTGACTTTTTGGTTCTGGGTATCTATCAAGATTTCATGAATTTCTAGCCAATAATGACTTTTTTTATCGACCATCGATTCATTAATATAAAATAAAAGAACTTTTGAAATCATTAATCGTCATGCAAACCATTATTCATCACTTCAGCTTCACATATTACATGAATTTTAATTTCTCCAGAATCTATTATGAATTCTTTCCCAATATTCAGCCATTTTTACTTAAATAACATTTTTCAAAAGTATTTAATAAAATATCATTAGAGAATTATTTACGAAAATGACACTTTTTTTGTGTCACATAAGACGAAAGCAAATCGTGTCAGCTGCGCTTTTCGAAAAGCGCAAATCTAATACATCTATGATTTATTTTGTGGCACTAAAAAAGTGCACTAAAGGATTAAAATGAAAAAAAATAAGCTAATATAAACCAAAGATAAGATTTTGCTTAATGAATTGCAAATGTTAGTAGTGTTAGTTTTTATAGATGTAATTAGAGTGTTAGCCTTTGTTTTTTTTCTATATGAGATTTAAAAGTTAAGGATCATATGAAAAATATAGAGAGAGGCAGACTCCTTAACTTCTGAAATTCATATCGATAAAAAACAAAAGTTAAAACTCTAATTGCGCCAATATAAACTAATGCTAATAATATTTGCAATGTGTAACCTTACAAACCCCTTAAAATTTATACTCAAAATCTTAAGTCTACACACTCTTAAAGAGAAATTATTAATTTGCAAACAATAAAAACCCTCTCAAGATAAATATGTTAGCTCAATTTCAGCTCACACCAAGAACACTAAATTAGAATGAATACAACAAAGATAAAGCTAGTGTTCAAGTAAGAAAGATGAAACAATTCAAGTACAATAAGATTTTTTGACTCAATGATGTTGGTAAAGGTTTTCTGATTTTCTTCAATTGATTTGAGGTCCCTTTTATGTCCTCTAATATTTTTTTAGCCGTTTTGATCCATTGGAGAAAGTTTGAAGTCGTTGAAAGTCATAAATTCATGCATTTAATGTTCATCTGCAACAAAATTTCGAAACTTCTCAAATTTTATGTCTTAACTTTTTGTACTCATAGCAAATGATGAGATCCTTCTCTCTAAATTTATTCTTGAAGCTCTTCGTCCTTTAAAATTTTCTCCTTTTGTTGAACTTCATGAATCTTTTGACAAGCATGACCATTTTCTTAGCTTCTGCCTCACTATAGTCGCTCTCTTCTTCAGTAGATTCATCAAAGGGCCCACTTAATTAACCCACACATCGTTCCAGAACTCAACCTTCGTACCATCCCAAATATTCTACCGTATACCTTCTCGGACAGCATCACATATATTGTTTATACCCCTCCATAGACGTGAACTACTACCAAGCTGTAACCGTCGTTGAATGTTTTCACCCCATTTTTATTTCGCTTTTATAACACATACCCATAATTTATCCGGCTCAGTAATAAGTCAGAAACCAAGTTTCATAAGAAAAACACTATTTTGAACGTGCAAGTCTTTGAAATCTAGTCCTCTATTATGGATCAATTTTTGCACAATCTTTCAACTTACTAAATGTATGTTCCTTGCATCCGGAGTGGAACCCCATACGAAGCCTCTAATTAACTTTTCCATTTTCTCATACTCCTATAGGTAACCATGTTGATTGCATCACATAAAAAAGTACTGCTTGTAAAACTCATCACCCGACCTAGAAGGATTAGACCCGAGTGATGACCGATACATTGATCACCGGAGTGATCGTGGACAAACAACTCATAAATATGGACATTTTAAAATCTTTTACGCGTGATTTACAACAGCGAATATAGATAAATACATGATTCCTATGTAAATCAATTAATCAACCTAAAAAATTCATCCCAAACGATCATCTAGAACATGCTTGATTCAATGCATTACATTTATAGGGACCGAATTGCAAAAACAATAAACTTCAGAGCATAAACTGAAATTAGGCATTCCATAATGCAATTCAACTTAAAACATACTTACATGTCAAATTAGGGCTTAAACGGAGTAAAAGAACTAATCCAATTGAAGTACGGAATTTAAGGGACCAATTTGTAAACAAAAACAAAAACTTAAAAACCACCCCAACCGAATTAATAGTCATCCGTACCAGTACTCATTAAAGCTCATACCGATACTTTTGGTTATCTTACGATAAAAAAAATATTAATCGTAATTAGTTTAGAAAATAAGAGGGAAAATAAATATTAAAACATAAAAGGCGTGAATAGCTCTTTAAGGATTCTTAATTTGTGCCTCCTTTTAGTTTAGTCATTAGAACTCATTTATCTAATATTTATGAAATAATCATTTTCCCAATTAAAATAAAATTAACTTTATTAAAAACCTTTCGAACAAAATCTCAATATTTAACATAATCGCTAAATAACCCTTATTATTTCCATAACTGAATCTACCCAGAGATCAATTTATCCCAACCAAATTTATTTTCATACCAAATTTATCAATTTCAATTCATTAGGAACCAATTAATTACCCGAAATTAACCAATTAGTCAAATTCCTCAACTAATCATAAATTGGACCAAATTAAATACTCAAAACTTCTAAATCGGATATCGGGATGTTACATTGCTTGTAACACCAACTTTGCAAGTGTAATTCGACTACCTAAAGGCAATGGTCGAGCCACCCAAGCTAATTTTCGTGCATATAACATCCAAAGTTGATTACTCAAGAAGGAATAAGACAGAAACTACGTAAAAATTACTAGCATGAGCCACAAAGTATTTTCAAAGGTTGAGAATGAAAATTGCTCAACAAATAGCTAGTTCGTAAATTCAATTTGTGCATAAATGGGAAATTATACATAATTATTTATTTAAAAAAGGTTATAGAAATCAGATTAAGACAATTTTTATTACTGCTCAAATGATAGTGACGACAAAATTAAATATCTTTAGTAACTTATTTCATGAAACGCCGTTGATGGTGAAAACTTAAAGCAAAATATTATAATATTGATAATTGTTCTACTTCCTCCGAACGCTACGGGGAGACTGTCTCCACACTACACTACGACGTTCTCTTTCGAAGGCTTACTTCCGAGATCTACGAGGCCCCTGAAGTCCACGAGCCCTCAGGGATCCGTAAGCCTCATGGCAAAACCCCCAGAGTCTTTAACCTCCGCACCATCATCCTCGTGCTATGCTCCATGCACCATAGAGCTCGGACGCTCCTACGCCTCCGAATCTATTAGTCTCGGAGCCTCTCCTCCGAACGACCCTTCACTCTTGGCCAACGCGCCAAGACAAGATGACTATCAAGTTTGACTGAGCTCGCAGCATGACAGCCGAGCTACTACCTTCTAGTCCATCAATAGTCATTGTTGGGCCTGGCACAGTCACATCAGTCATCACTCGGTCTACAGTACTAAAGGGATATAAATACTCCCAAGATTGAAGGCAAAAGTGGCGATCCCCAACTCCTCACAAGGGCTATTATCGCCCATTCTACACCAAATCACTCTATCCCCCACTCTCTCGCTCGCTCTCTCTCTCTCTCCCCCTCTCTTTGACTAGTGACTCTCTATCCACATCAGAATGGGTGAACCACTATCGACTGTCGTCAATCACCACCCGACCATCGGCACGGCTAGCGGCTCTCGACCCCAAGTCAACCAGGGGTGAACCACCTAATTCCACGATCAACAACGGTCTTTTGTGGCTCTCGGCTCATATTTCAATCAGTGAACAACCCATCGCCGTCCCTACTGCTTCTTTCGACCATTAATTTTACCTCTTTGTTTGGTGTCGCCCAAAATCGCATCAACAATAATCTAAGAGAATTTTAATTAGCAAAATTAAAAAACTCTACGATAATTAAAAAACAAAAAAAAAACATAAGTATAAGTATAAGAGTCGCAAATCTTAAGATCGATAAGTCTCTGGTTTCGATCATGGGCGGAGCCACCCATTAATATGGGTGGTCAAATGACACCCCAAAATTTGTTGGGGCCAATTTTTTATATGATTTATATATAATTTAAAAAATAACTAAATGATACATATTTATAAATAATTGACACCCCTTAAATATAATTTAAGAAAAATGACACCCCTTAAATAATTTTCTGGTTCTGCCCATAATTTCGATGGGTATGAGAAGCTATCAATTGCAATGAAAAAAATGTAATCCAAGACCATTTTGTGTTGAAGAAAATGAAGATATGTATATTCAATAGAAAATGAGAAACTGAGAAATTGCAGTGGAAGAGAAACATATTTTGCTTTTCAGATTGAGAGTCATATAACAAACAAATTTTGCATTTCAATTTTTTTCTTTAACGTTTGACTTTGACATTCTGTTAATAGTATTGCTGTGTTTTTCAATAGGACACGTATCGCACAAACGAGTAAGCTTGTGAAGTCTGTAGACTCTACAAACTGTGTATTAAATTTTTTTCCCAAAGTCTAAACCTTAAAATAAACAAGGATGCGTAAAGTACACGGTCTGTTATCAAAAAGTTTTCCTTTATATAAATAGACAATAATTTGTGCTCCACCTTTCTTTTCTTTTCTTTGCCCAAGAGAAAAAGGCTGCTAACTATAGTTTTGGCCCATTGGTATTCTTAAATGGGCAAATTGATCATACTACTAACGATAAAACATCAATTATTTTCTTGCTTTAGAATCAGGGAAGGAGCCCGAATTTAAAATTAAGGACAAAATATAAATGTTTGAAAGTGAAGATAAATTTATAAACAGACCAAGTTTAAAAAAATTATATAAAAAACTAAAGTGAAATAAAAAATTCTTGGGGTGATAGCTCCGTCCCTGTTTAGAATCAAACCAAACCACATGTAAATGTAATGTTTGGTACCAATTGCGGGAATCCAAAGTTCACTTTTCATCCCATTACCAACCAAATTAACATCTTATGCCTCCAAAAAGAAAGCTATGATGTATTTATTTTGTTTTGAACTGGTGTGGCCTACAAGACATGAATTGATTTCATTTGGCAAGCAAGCACAATGTCAATGTGTGATGTTTTGATAAGGGGTGAAAGGCGAAATCCGTTTTAGATTTATTATGGTTTGGTCAATCCAAAACCTATTTTAGATTTGTCATGATTTTGTCAATCCATCCATCACATTATTTCATAGAAGAAAGAAAATCCGAAGGACCTCCATCACAACCTTCGAGGCCTAATCGAGCAAATCATGTTTGCCTGGTCCATGACACCTGTACCAAAATGAAGAAAAAAATGTGAGCCATGTAGGACAGAAAAATATCTTGTTGCATGTGCCATGCAGATACAGATCTTGTGAAAGGCCCAAATTTTATGATTAATTTTGGACAGTGAAAATGAATGCTAAACAAAGTCATTACCAGATCAAGTTAATTTTTTTTAAAAGATTGAAGATAATGTAAAATATCGCATGTTAATCTTCCTCTTAAGCCAAAAAAAGGGTCAAGAAATGCACACAAAGATGTCATGATCAAACATCTAAACGAAAAAAGAAACGTTTGCGAAATGTGGTTGTTTACTTAGAAGTCATTCCAGTGAATACAATTAGTTGAACCTGTCTGCCTGCCTACAAAGCCAAGTAGCAAGATGTACACCGTATTCGGAACATAATTAACTTAATAATTTAAATTAATCCAGATATGTACTCAGCAGTCGAACAGTTTATTTCTTTTTATTGATTAGGCAGTAACTAATCACATTGTTTAAAAAGAATGTGGATTTCAAAAACGACAATTTTCTTGTATTAATATTATTAGTTAAGCAAATTATAAAAGGGAGAGAGCTTGGAGGCTAGAATGTATATACAAGATAAATGTAAATTCGATGCCAAGGTCTCCATCCTGAATCGACTTCAATTTTCCCCTTCGACAAATCATTTCTTTCTTTCTCAACAAACACGATTTTCTTTTCCAGGGGTTCCAGTTGGGCGCTGGTTGCACCTTTTTTTTTTTTTTTTTAAATAGCAGTTAGTTTTATTAAAAAGAGAAAATATTTAAAATTATAATAAGAGTTTACAATTATCATCGTAAATTAAATATATATTTTGGATATTTTCATATAACATTAACTAGCCACTTTAGATCATACAATGAACATACATGGAAAAGGTTAAAAACCCAACCAAAATACTCGAACGAAATACAGATACAAACAAATCTAACTACATCAGCAAACGAACCACAAAAGGGGATCAAGCTACTGAAAGACCACCGAGAACCGCAAATCAAAACCGAGTGTCGTGAGAAAACTATCAACGAACACAAACCGCATATCCAATTCAATCTGAGGGTATAGAGCAAAGAAGATCAACATGATAACAAATAAACGTCATCTTGATCAGTCGCGGCGGCATTAAGTTCAACCCTAAAAAAACATAAAATAAAAAGAATGGTCAAACGACTGAGAAAGAAAAAAATGTGTCAAAATGCAGATATAAACGTGTCACAAAGGCAGAGAAAAAATTGTCGGAAGACAGATAAACGTGTCACAAAGTCAGAGAAAAACGTGACATAAAAGCAGAATTATTCTTATTAAAAACTAAAAAACTAAAAAAAAATAAAGATGAAACATAATAAATAAAAGGACAAAAAAGAGAATCGGCGGTCAACAACGCGGGCTAAACAAATGATAATATCTTGTTTTGCATGTTAGCTGGGGACATTTGTTTAGTTTTAGTATTCAAGCATTTTTACTTTTCAAAAATGTCAAAATATTAATTATATTATTTACACATATTTAGATGTTTCAAAGATGACATTCATCTTAGAACACTCGGGTTTAAATTGCTTTATTTATAAGGTGTGTGTACATTATCAAAGGATTAAAAATATGTTAGAATATATACTACCTTATAATCATCTTAAGTCTATTAAAAAAATATAATAAAAATACTTTGGTTTAATGGTGAAGCTTTAAAATCTCAAGTTAAACCCTCACAATCCGTAAAAATATATTTTAAAGTCCTAAAAAATTAAATGTTGCTAGCTATTGTTCATAGGGGAAATACCACATGGCGAAAAAAATGTGTTAATAAAGAGTTGTCTTAGTTATTTGTTGAGAGAAACAATTTATTTGGAAAATAGAAAGTAGAAACCAACACTTTTTTATAACCATCGATATTCAATTTATTGACTGACTAATTTAGATCGGATACAATAAACTTACAGTTATTCATTGCGGGGACGATCTTCCCAATCCAATTTGTTTTATTCACAACGTCAATATTCAAACATCTGACCTTACTTAAAAGATTTTGGCCATGTTTGACAACTAGCTGTAATAACCCGTTTACAACCAAACCCGACCCAAAACCCAAACCAAACCCGGTTCAGACCCGAATCCGACCCGGATCCATGACTTAACCCGACCCAAATCCAAAATTACCAAAATACCCTTAAAACCCTAACCCTAATCTAATATCCACCCACCGCCGCACCTTCTGCCGCCGATCATCCACCGCCGTCGTTCGCCATTTCCGGCGACCAACCCAAAATTATAACCACAATCACCCAAAACCCTAAAAAACCCTTAAATCAGCATCCTTAAACCAAATCCGCAAAAAGACCAAGAATAAAATAACCCTAAAATTAACTACCCACTGTCCCAAATCCACCGAATCATACCCTACCCATACTCTGGCATCACCAATATCTCAACCAACATCCCTAAAAATCCAGCTCCATCAATCCAACTTCAGATCTGCTACAATAAAAAATTTTAGGGGTTAGTGCGTAGGATTTGGATATAAAAACCGAATCAAAAAGCTTGTAAGGGGGGTTCCTGAGTTCAAAAAAAAATCGAGAGGAAAAAAGTTTGAATATCAGAGAGAAAGGGGTTTTTCTTTGAGAAAATTTGTAAGGAGAATCATTTTGAAATCAAAAGAAAAATTAAGGTATTTTCTCATTCGTTTTACCTTTGTTTTGTTTGAATCAAAATCAAAAAGAAATTTTCATAACCACATCGGGTTCTTTATTTTGAACATCCGAATCTTTTTTAAAAGATTGAAACCGAAACAAAAAGGGATAAAGGGGATTTTCTAATACCTGTGGACCGGGGGAGTCCGACGTGAGTCCGCCGAGGCAAAAGCCGATGAACGGCGCGAAGAATGAAGCACGGCCGCCGTTGAGCAGAGGAAAGTTGAGATGAGAGGATGTGTTATTGTTTAGGGAATTTTTTAACCATTTCGAATAAACAAAAAAAAACCTATAACCAGTTTTAAACCAAAACGCACAAAACGGTGCCATTTTGCACCCTGATCCCAGCGGTGACCCAAACCCGGGGAAGGATCCGCGTGTCCTTAATGGTAAAATTATGCACCGGGTCCCTGAACTTTCCTACCTCATTCGTTTCTGTCCTGGTTTAATTGCGCGCGCGGTCCTTCCCCTCTGTTCCCGCTTTTGTTTTTAATCCAGGGACCAATTGCACTTTTGGTCCCTAAAGTTTTATTTCCATCTCTTTCCGTTTTTATTTCTTCTTCTTCCAATATGGCCACTTTCTCAGATCTGGTTATTATTGTTCTTATTATTATTATTATTATTATTATTATTATTATTATTATTATTATTATTATTATCACATGAACATATTTTATTTTGTACATATTAATATTATAATATGTTTTTATGCCTGCATATAAATTACGTCACATGTTAGATATCAATTAGTAGTATTTATTTTTGCATGTTGTATTTATATTTTGTTCATTATTATGATATTTTTGTTCATGCATTTCATTTAATGTTATTTATGTATTTATGTTAGATTAATTTTATTTTGTTAGTGTTTATTTATATGTGTATTGTATTGTATTTATTTATGCTTGCCATATTTTAAGCTGCATTTCGAGATATATTAATTGTCAATGCGGTGCCCTTTTATCCGAGCGTAAACGGGGCCAGTATCAGCCGTAGTGATAGTGGTTGGGCATTTATTCTCGGACAACGGAGCCTTTAAAATCTACTTGCACTTATAACCAAATTTTAATTTAATCGTCACTTTAATCTGGAAAGTCTAATATTAATAAAATGGTAATTGTTAAAGTACCAATTTTGGGCGGTGTGGGGGTGCTAATCCTTCCCCATCCGTAACCGACTTCCGAACCCGACGTTTTGAAATCTCTATTTTTTACGGTGTTCGGCCTACCTAAGTGGCCGGTGGCGACTCTATTTTTAAATAAAACACGGGTTTTCTAAAATCCCACGCGGAAGACAATATTTTCAAAACAATAAAAAAAAACATCACCTTTTTTAGCGAGATTAGGATCGCTACAGTTGGCGACTCCGCTGGGGATATTTTTGTTTTTTCAAAAAATAGAGTCGAGCTTTTTTTAAATAATTACCGCTTTATTATTATCGAAAATTCCGGATTAAAGTAACTATTAAACTAACATTCGGTTATAATTGCGCGTTTATTTTAACGCATTTAAAATTTGGCATATAAACCCGTTTTTTTAAGTGGGGGGAAAACGCTAATGCTTTCGTGGAGATATCGTTCTCCCGTGTAGGCCTAGCAAGCACCTTCGGGGCTCGAGTACCTTATGCTTTCGTAAGGATATCGTTCCTTCGTGCAGGCATAAGCGAATGGGTCCCCCTGAATTGAACCCGGTTGAAAGGAGCCTATAATGGGTGATGACCGGGGGCCTTGCTACTCTTAGTAGAGGACAGCGAGGACAATTTGGGTACCTCTTAGCACCAAAACTGCATATAGTGAGCCGTAGGAGCCAGCCCTTTAGAGCCATGTGAAACTCTGCCCGATTAGTGGTTACCCTATTTAGGCTCTGGCGTCTTATTTCTTGTTTATGTACAGTTTTTTATTTACTCCATTTTGTTATATTTTTCATTTGTTTTATTTAATCATTTTATTTGGTACTAACTCGTTTCATTTTATTCTCATCGCATTGATTTCACCTGCATCATTGCACAACATCATCACAATCTTGATTTTGCATTGCATCAATTTAGGACACATTTTGCATGCATATACATTCGTTTTCAAAACAAGAAAACTGACTCTAGGGGTGCCCTATGTCAGTGATACTGGATAAAGTAGAAGATCAGTCAGCTCAGCATCCATACGGAACCCGGTACAAAACAAAGATGGCAAACGATGAAAGATTGAAAAAAATTGAGCAAGATCAGAAAGAATTGCAAGCGAACATAGCCAAGCAAGTTGAGGAACAATTAGCGAGAGTCCAACAGGATATGAGAGAATAATTTGCAAAGTCACAACAAGACATGCTGGGCCAAATGGCACAAATGTTGGGATTAAAGCTTCCCGATCCTGAAGAGGCCTCTGTTGTAAATCCCATTGCAAATCCTAGACCCACTGCTGGGGACGAGGATCTTATGTATCCTCTGGGGTTCACTCTCATTCAGACCAAGATACAGCCGGAAAATCAACCTTAGGTGATCATTTCTCGGGTAAAATCTCATCTACATCAGGCCGGTACTTCGATCCTTATAAATCAGCCATCTGCATCAGAAGTTAAACCCGGGGGCAATCAAGCTGAAAATTTTATCTCAGAAATAGATCATCTGTTTGAGACCGAGGGGCCGAAGGTAGAAGCTTCAAAGGAAATCGAAGATTGATGTAAGAGACTCGAAGAGAAGCTAGAGGCTATAGGAGTATAGGACACCTTCAGTGGATTCGATGCCAATGAACCCAGTCTTGTCCCAGAGTTGGTTTTACCTCATAAATTCAAGGTCCCAGAGTTCGAGAAGTATGACGGGATAAGCTGTCCCCACGCTCATCTTACTATGTTCTGTCGGAGGATGACAGGTTACAGCCGAGATGACAAGCTGTTAATTCACTACTTTTAGGACAGTTTATCGGGATCTGCTGCCCGATGGTATAATCAGTTGAGCTGTCATCAAATTAAGTCGTGGAGAGACTTAGCCAAAGCTTTTCTAGAGTAGTACCGACATATCAATGATATGATTCCAGACCGGTGGATATTGCAACGGATGAAACAAAAGCATAACGAAAGCTTCAGGCAATACGCTCAGTGCTGGAGGGATATAGCAGCTCAGGTCCAACCCCTGCTCAGTGAGAGGGAGACAGTGGTCACATTTGTACAAACTTTGGAGGGTCCGATCTTGGGTTACTTGATAGGTAACGCGACTACCAATTTTGCTGACCTCATGTTATCTGGTGAGCTCATCGAGAATGCTTTCAAGACTGGCAAAATTGACGATGGGGGTAGTTCGTCCCACAAGAAGCCTTACCATGGAAGGAAAGACCCGGAAGTGAACTCTTCGGGAGTTTACAATGCCAATTATTCCAAGCCCAGAATAGTGGTGCAATCTAAGGCCGTGCCAAGTGCTCACGTTGCCTCAAGCCAAGGTTCTGGTCAGAGGAAGAACACTAAGAAGATAGAGTTCACTCCCCTGCCGATGTATGGAGATCTGTACAAGGAACTGCTAAAAGCCCATATAGTGGTACCTTTCCACTAGGCTCCGACGCAACCCCCATTTCCTAAGTGGTATGATCCTAAGGCGAGTTGCGAATATCACACTTGACAGGTGGGCTACACGATTGAAAATTATTGGGGCTTTAAGAGGCTGATAGAAAGGTACCTCAAACTCGGTGTTATAAGCATTGAAAACCCTAAAAGTTCAGCCACAAGTGGGAACCCTTTACCGAAGCATGAAGAGGCCAACTGAGGGTGTGTTGAAGGTTTTTGAACTGGACCATGTTAAGTATTGCACTGTCTTGACCATAGCAGGTACCCTTGTAGTTTTTATCACTTTCAGAGTAATACTTTTTGTAAACCAACCTTACCGACTTAAGTACAATAGTGGTGAGCGTATTTTGTAAGGGATGAAAACTACAAGTAGCAATGCAATCATCTTTTGTTCATATCTGAGTCCTGAATATCCAAAATACATCACCTTAAAGTTTCAAATTTACTACGATAACAGTGTCAGATGATGTCATGTAATGAACAAAATTTTGGGGCATCTACTCAGATGAAAGCTGATCGAACCCAGGACAAAGTCGGGGCACCACCGCATGAAAAACCAAGATCCCGATATGACCAATCGAGAGTTAGGGGCATCCCTTAAAGACTAAAAAATCAAATCATGTCGCATTCATGCATTTAGTTGCATTCACCTTGCATTGAACCATCATTGCATACATCATACATTTAGGTTAAGTGCATATACCGAAGTCACCATGCATTTAGGCATAAAATTCAGGCATTTTTGCTTACAAACAGGTTCGGAGGAGAACCCGAACACCCTTGACATGGGGGCAATGACAAGAGGGCCAACCTTAGTCTTGGAGAAGGCTCAACACAAAGAATATGCTAAAACATTTAAATAAAAGGTACCAACGACAAATTTTGTGAACAATTTACTAAAAATGTTTTTTCTCATTTTTAGGATTTCATTCTTCCGACGATAGTGTGATGGAAGTCAACATTTCCAAATTTTGCTTTACCACTGATGGTGCAGCAGTATAGACATCCTGAAGATCTCGTTTCTTCGTTGATGGTGCAACGGATCCAAACCTTTCCCCAAGCAGATCGAATTTCTATTCAGGTATTGTCTCTCCGCTGACGGTGCAGCCAGGCCTAATTTTTTCTCAGTTAAAAAAAATCATCAAAAAAATAAAGAAAAATTGAAATTTTTTGAAAAAGATAGAGAAGAATTCAACAAAAAATTGAAGAAAAATAAAAAAAAACAACAAATCAAAAATAAAAAAAATAAAAAATAGAAAAAATCAAAAATCGAAAAAATCAAAAATGAAAAAATCAAAAGAAAATTTCTCAACTGTCATCATTATCCAATCCAGTCCTCCGCTGATGGAGTGGCCGGGTCCAAGCTGCCGTCGTCCTCAAATCCTGTTCTCTGTTGATGGTGTAGCCAGTTCCAGGTCGTCATTTTCCAATCCAGTCCTCCGCTGATAGAGTGGCCGGGTCCAAGCTCCCGTCGTCCTCAGATCATGCTCTCTGCTGATGGTGTACCCGGTTCTAGGTCATCATTATCCAATCGAGTCATTCACTGATGGAGTGGCTAGGTCCAAGCTATCGTCGTCCTCAGATCCTACTCTTCGCTGATGGTGTAGCCGGTTCCAAGTCATTATTATCCAATCTAGTCCTCCGCTGATGGAGTGGCTAGGTCCAAGCTGCAGTAGTCCTCTAATCTTGCTCTCCGTTGATGGTGTAGCCGATTATTGGTCGTCATTATCCGATCCAGTCCCTCCGCTAATAGAGTGGCTAGGTCCCAATTGCTGCTATCCTACTTCTCCGCTGATGGAGTAATATGATTCCAGTTAATATTATGCTTCTCTGTTGATAGCGAGGTTAGAGCCAATTTTACTGATTTTCAAGTTCTTTTTATTAACGAAAAAAGAAGAAAAATAAGAAAAAATAAAAAAAAGAACGAGAAGAAGAAGAAGAAGAAGAAAATTAAAAAAAAAAAGAAAAAAAAGAAAAAATAGAAGAAAAGAAAAAATGAAAAGAAAAATCAAAAATCAAAAAAAATTATCAACTTTCATCGCCCGATCTAGTCATCCGCTGATGGAGTGGCTAGGTCCAAGTTGCAGTCGTCATCTAATCCTGCTCTCCGCTGATGGTGTAGCCAGTTCCAGGTTGCCATTATCCGATCCAGCCCATCCGCTGATGGGGTGGTTGAATATATGTTACCAACGTTCTCCGATCTTACTTCTCCGTGGATGGAATAGTGGGGTCTAACGTCTATCTTTTGACCCGGTCTCTTCGTCGGTGTTGTAGCCAGGTCATTTTTACTCTCATATTACCATGATGAAAAAAGAAACAAAAAAGCAAAAAAAAAAGCAAAACAAAAAAAAAACAAAGAAAAGAAGGAAAAAGTTGTCAGTTTTCTGATCTTCCTCTTCGTCAGAGTTGTAGCTGGATCAAACATCAGAACTTTCGTCCATCAATCCTGCCTCTTCATCAGTGTTGAAACTGGATCAAATTTTGTAGACCCTACTTCTTCGTCGGTGTTGTAGAGGGGTCGAACTCTCTTTAGATATTATCGTCGTCAATAATGTAGCAAGTTGTACTCTTTTTTGCTTCCCCAACAGACAACCCCCTATTTTGAAGATTTTGCTTCCTAAGAGTGACAAGGTAGATCAACCAAGACAAAAAATAAGACATGCATCAAAGAGAAAGAAGATCTACAGAAAAACGAAGACATGCATCAAGAAGGGAGAAGCTCAGCCGGACCGGACAAAACGGGTCATTCTTAGTGTTTGCTCTATCGTTGTTACACAATAATGAGAAAAGATGGGCAACTGTAATGACCCATTTACAACCAGACCCGACCCAAAACCCAAACCAAACCCGGTTCAGACCTGACCCCGACCTAGATCCATGACTTAACCCGACCCAAATCTAAAATTACCAAAATACCCTTAAAACCCTAACCCTAATCTAATATCCACCCGCTGCCGCACCTTCTGCCGCTGATCATCCACCGTCGTCGTTCGCCATTTTTGGCAACCAACCCCAAACTATAACCACAATCACCTCAAAACCCTAGAAAAAACCCCTAAATCAGCATCCCTAAACCAAATCCGCAAAAAAAAAACAAGAATAAAATAACCCTAAAATTAACTACCCACTGTCCCAAATCACCGAATCATACCCTACCCATACTCTGGCATCACCAATATCTTAACCAAAATCCCTAAAAATTCGGCTCCATCCATCCAACTTCAGATTCTGCTACAATAAAAAAATTTAGGGGTTAGTGTGTAGGATTTGGATATAAAAACCGAATCAAAAAGCTTGTAGGGGTTTCCTGAGTTCAAAAAAATAGAGAGGAAAAAAGTTCGAATATATGAGAGAAAGGGGTTTTTCTTTGAGAAAATTTGTAGGGAGAATCATTTTGAAATCAAAAGAAAAATTAAGGTATTTTCTCATTCGTTTTACCTTTGTTTTGTTTGAATCAAAATCAAAAAGAAATTTTCAGAACCACATCGGGTTCTTTATTTTGAACATCCGAATCTTTTTTAAAAGATTGAAACCGAAGCAAAAAGGGGTAAAGGGGATTTTCTAATACCTGTGGACCGGGGGAGTCCGACGTGAGTCCGCCGAGGCAAAAGCCGATGAACGGCGCGAAGAATGAAGCACGGCCGCCATTGAGCAGAGGAAAGTTGAGATGAGAGGCTGTGTTGTTGTTTAGGGATTTTTTAACCATTTCGAATAAACAAAAAAACATATAACCAGTTTTAAACCAAAACGCACAAAACGGTGCCATTTTGCACCCTGATCCGAGCGGTGACCCGAACCTGAGGAAGGATCCGCGTGTCCTTAATGGTAAAATTATGCACCGGGTCCCTGAACTTTCCTACCTCATTCATTTCTATCCTGGTTTAATTGTGCGCCCGGTCCTTCCCCTCTGTTCCCGCTTTTGTTTTTAATCCAGGGACCAATTGCACTTTTGGTCCTGAAGTTTTATTTCCATCTCTTTCCATTTTTATTTCTTCTTCTTCCAATATGGTCACTTTCTCAGATATGGTTATTATCGTTCTTATTATTATTATTATTATTATTATTATCACATGAACATATTTTATTTTGTACATATTAATATTATAATATGTTTTTATGCATGCATATAAATTACGTCACATGTTAGATATCAATTAGTAGTATTTATTTTTGCATGTTGTATTTATATTTTGTTCATTATTATGATATATCATGATATTTTCGTTCATGCATTTCATTTAATGTTATTTATGTATTTATGTTAGATTAGTTTTATTTTGTTAGTGTTTATTTATATGTGTATTGTATTGTATTTATTTATGCTTGCCATGTTTGAAGCTGCATTTCGAGATATATTAATTGTCAATGTGGTGCCCTTTTATCCGAGCGTAAACGGGGCCAGTATCAGGCGTAGTGATAATGGTTGGGCGTTTATTCTCGGACAACGGGGCCTTTAAAATCTACTCGCACTTATAACCAAATTTTAATTTAATCGTCACTTTAATCTGAAAAGTCTAATATTAATAAAGCGGTAATTGTTAAAGTACCAATTTTGGGCGGTGTGGGGTGCTAATCATTCCCCATCCGTAACCGACTCCCGAACCCGACGTTTTGAAATCTCTGGTTTTTACGGTGTCCGGCCTACCTAAGTGGCCAGTGGCGACTCCATTTTTAAATAAAACACGGGTTTTCTAAAATCCCACGCGGAAGACAATATTTTCAAAACAATAAAAAAACATCACCTTTTTTAGCGAGATTAGGATCGCTACACTAGCGATAGTTGATAGCGGATTACATTAGTTGATAGCTTACAACAGATTGCATTAGGTGATTTGACTAACGAGTTGCATAAAATTATTTGGTAAAATTAACTGATAGTTGATAGATTTTTACTTATTTGAACAAGAAAAATAACATAAAATGTCATGATTATATTAAATACTTGTTTGAATAGTTTATTGGTTATTAATATTTAGTATCTAACTATGTATTAGATTTTGAAAATAATTAGTTTTTTAATATAAGATTATTAAGCATATTTGAATGATGTATATATTAATTTCTTTTTTATGAAATTATATTTTAATATAATTTTATTAATTATTAAATTTAGATGTAGACATTAATTTCTTCTTTATAAAATTATTTTTTAATTTTATTAGTTATTTAAATTTATGTTATTCGAAGAACTTTTTTAATAATCGTCAAGGGTAAAAGATATTTAAACTCTTATTGACAATTTTAAGTATAATTGGCACAACATGAGTTTAGATGTATATTGGTAGTACTTGGTGTAAGCGTTTGACTATATTGCGGTATTTATATTGGTAGTACTTCAGTGCTAGCGTTTGATAGTACTTTGGTGTTGATGTTTGATAATACTTCTAGACTAGCGTTTTATAGTTGTAATAACCCGTTTTGAGCCATAAACTAAAACCGACCCGGTAACCAAAAACCCTAAAAAAACCTAACCCTAAATAACTTCCCTTGTCGCCGCCGGTCATCCACCGCCATTCGTCCGCCGCCACCGTCACTTCACCGGCAACCAAAACAAACTCCAAATTAAATCAACCCCTAAACCCTAATTTCTCGAAACCTTAAATCTAAAAATCCAAAAATTAATCAATAACCTAACCCTAAACAACCCTCTGCCACTTGACTCACCAAATCCCTACAACCCCTATACCCGGCCATACTCTGCCAAAGCCATAAAATCTGGCCATCTCTCCATCAAGATCTGTAGATTAAAAATAGAGGGGAGTTGTTATGGTATTGGGGATAAAAACCGAGCCAAGCATGAATGTAAAAAAGGGGCTAATATTCAAAAAAATCAGAAAAAAAAATCATAGAGATCGAAAAGAGGAGGTAAAAAAAGAAGGACTTGAGATCAAAAAATGTAAGATTTCTTGAAAAAATACCAGTTTTGAAATAAAAATTTCAAAGTTCATCTTTTATTTTTGAATCAAAACTTTATTTTTTTCCTTTTTGTTTTAAACTGTTAATCGAAAGAAAAAAGGGAAAGATTCGAATTTTACTTGGTCGGTTGAGCGTCGCCCGTAGTTGCCGTGAGGTCGCGAGGTCGTCGTGAGGCCTCTGGGCCGGTGAACGGCGCTAAGAACGAGAGAGGTGCGGCGGCCGCCGTCTCGAGTTGAGAGAAGAAGAAGATTGTAGATTAGGGTTTTTTTATTTGAACCGTTTTAACAAAAAAATATTAACCCTTTTGATTATATTAGTCTCGCAGACAAAACGACACCGTATAGGGCATTGACCTGCGCGGTGACCCGACCTAAGGGGAGGATCCGCGTTTTTTTGTCAATGGGTAAATTACCATACAGGTCCTCGAGCTTTTACCTGGTTTAAATTTCCGTCCAGGGTTAATTACATACACGGTCCTTCGAACCTTTATCCCTTTTATTTTTTGTCCTTTTTCATGTTTTTTTAGCTTTTAATTTTTTTTATGTTGCAATTTAGTTACTGTTTTTATGTCAAATTTGATTCTAGCACTTCTATTTAATGTTATTTACTTTCTAGCCCATGTATGTTGCATTTGTTTTATTTTAGTCCTATTGTTTGCTACTCATGCTATATAACTTAATGTTTGTGCATTTTAGTCCTTAATTTGTTGTTTCCATGTTGTTTTATGAATCCATGCATCATCATCATCATCATTATTATTATTATTATTATTATTATTATTATTATTATTATTATTATTATTATGCGTTAGATTCATTTTATTTATGCGATTGATATTTATGTATCTATGTTAGATTAGTATTTTATAATGTTAGTATTTATTTATATGATTATCGCATTGTATTTGTTTATGTTTACCCTGTTTTAAGTTGCATTTCGGATATATAATTCTCAATGCGGTGCCCTTTTATCCGAGCTTAAACGGGGCCAGTATCAGGCGTAGTGATAGTGGTTGGGCGTTTACTCTTGGATAAGGCTTTTAAAATTTACTTGCACATATAACCGAATTTTAATTTAATCGTCACTTTAATCCAGAAAGTTTAATATTAATAAAGCGGTAATTATTAAAGTACCAATTTTGGACGGTGTGGGGGTGCTAATCATTCCTCATCCGTAACTGACTCCCGAACCCAATATTTTAAAATCTCTAGTTTTTTACGATGTCCGGTCCACCTTGAGTGGCCGGTGACGACTCCATTTTTAAATAAAACACGGGTTTTATAACACTCCACGCGGAAGACAATATTTTCAAAACTAAAACAAAATAAAAAAAAACAAATTCTTTTTAGTGAGAGGGACATCGCTACAGATGGCGACTCCGCTGGGGACATTTTTTGGTTTTTAAAAACAAATGAGAGTCAAGCTTTTTAAATAATTACCGCTTTACTAATATTAGAAGTTTCAGATTAAAGTGACTATTAAGTTAAAATTTGGTTATAATTGTGCGTTTATTTTAACGCATTTAAAATTTGGCATATAAACCCGTCATTTTAAGTGGGGAAAACGCTAATGCTTTCGTGAGGATATCGTTCCTCCGTGTAGGCCTAGCAAGTACCTTCGGGGCTCGAGTACCTTAAGCTTTCGTAAGGATATCGTTCATTCGTGCAGGAATAAGCGAATAGGTCCCCCTGAATTAAACTCGGTTGAAAGGAGCCTATAATGGATGATGACCGGAGGCCTTGCTACTCTTAGTAGAGGACATCAAGGACAATCCGGGTACCTCCTAGTACCAACACTGCATATAGAGAACATATAGAAACCCACCCTGTTAGAGCCATGCGGATAACCTAGGTGTTTTAGACGGGATGAAAATAGGGTTGTTTTGTTTGTTTACCTTATATAAACTTCTATTTATGTATTATTGATCTTATCCGGTATTGACTCGTTTTCTTTTTGTTTTACTCTTTTTTTGCATACAATATTGCATTTGCATTACATTGGGGTGTTGGTTCAAGTGGTTTACCCGATCAAATTTTTTTCATTTTTACCCTAATTTCAAATTGACCCATTTTTGTGATCACATCATATCTGCTCATTTGGCATTTTCTGTATGGCATATCATAACACTTTAATTTTTTGCATTTTACCAGCATGAGATACTGATTCATGACTGGTTCTCAATTTGAAAAATTATCATTGGGAGAAAATCTAGCACTCTAGATATCAAGACAATATTCAAAGTTGCAAATGAATCTCGTGAGTTCGGAAAGTTGAGCCACAAGAACCATTTTTGAATCAGTACTTTCACATCTAAGACATGCACCTCACATTTACATGCATACATTTTGAAAATTTTAAAGATGGTCCTCGGGTTACCCCATTAGATACAACAAAGTTGGTCGACCTAGCACCTTACAGAACCTCTATAAGAGCCTAATCTTGGGGCATGTCCAAAAGCACCCTCCACATCTTTTACAAATATTGTGCCTCTAACAAGGTCCTAGTCCGGGGGCATTATTTGCCACGGTCCAGCCTTCATTACCGAGTCAAACTCTTGCATTCTTGACCATAGTATGCAAAACTGCACCCAATCCAAAAAATAATAATAATGAGATGCCATGAACCAACACACAATTTATGAACCCAACTTAGGGGGCAACAGAATCCGCACTCAAAGTGTCAAATTCAAGAGTAGTTTCAGACGATAGCATAAGAACGAGCAAAATGTTGGGGCATGCACTCAGATGGATGATCGAACCCAAGAAGAGATTAGGGCACCGTCATATGCAAAAGACCAAGATCCTGATAGGACCAGTGATGAGTCAGGGGCATCCCATTGAGGGCCAAAAAATCATATCACATTCATGCATTTAGATTGCATTCATCTTGCATTAAACCATTTTTGCATGCGTCATACATTTAGATTAAGTGCATACACCGAAGTCACCATGCATTTAAGATAGACACATGCATTTAGGCATAAAAATCATGCATGCATTTTTGCTTACAAATAGGTTCGAAGGAGAGCCCGAACATCCTCAACATGGGGAAATGACACGATGGCCAACCTTAGTCATGGAGAAGGCCAAAAACACACAAAAAATGCTTAAACATCTAAAATAAAAGGTATAAGTGACAAGTTTTTGAACAGTTACTAATAAATATTTTTTCCATTTCAGGATCTCATTCCTCCGACGATGGTGTGGTGGACGCCAACATTTTCCTGACTATCACTTCTGCCGACAGAAATTCTTTTCAGATCATGCCCTCTATCGATAGAGAAACAGAGCAAATTTTTTCCAGACATCGTCTCACCGTCAATGGCACAACAATTCAACATCTTGCAAATCATGCCTCCTTCAGTGGTGGTACGCCAACTTAATGTAGATCTTGCCTCTGTCGATGGTGTTGCAAATCAAAATTTCCATTCAGATCCTGTCTCTCCGTCAGTGTATAGCGGGTCTCACATTTTGCTGATCTAGTCTCTCAGGCAGTGGGGTAGCGGATCAAAAAACTATCCAAATCTCATCTTCGTCGGTGTTGCAGATCAAAGTTTCCATTCGGTCCTACCTCTCCGTCGGTGGTGTAGTGGGTCCCATATTTTGCTGATCTAGTCTCTCCGTCAGTGGTGTGACAGATCAAATCCTCTCCAGGTCTTGCCTCTTCGACGGTGTTGCAGCTAGACCTAAATTTTACTCGAAATTTACCATTTTATTATAGTTGTAGCTAAAAAATCAATCAAAAAAGGAAAAAATTAAAAAAATCAAAAATAAAAAAAAGATAAAGAAAAAAAAAAACAAAAAGAATAAAAAAGGAAAAATCAAAGAATCCAAAAAAATCTGAAAAAAGAAAAAATCAAATCAAAATGAAAATCAAGTTGTTATCATTTGCCGATCTTGCTCATCCGTTGATGGTATAGTAAGATCCGTGTTGCTGAAATCCGATATTCCCCTCCGTTGATGGTGTGGATAGATCCAACTTTATAAATTTAAGGTTCTGCCTCTTCGACGGTGTTGCAGCTGAACCAAATTTGCCAAAGTCTGATCATGCCTCTTCGTCAGAGTTGTAGCTTAATCGAAAAAAGAAGAAGAAGAAAACCATCTGATCCTGCCTCTTCGTCGGTGTCGTAGCTGGATCAAATCTTTAGACCTTGCCTCTTCGTTGGTGTTGTAGCTTGGTCAAATACAACTTTTGGTTCTGCCTCTTCGTCGGTGTTGTAGCTGAACCTAATTCACTAACTCTCAGTCTTGCCTCTTCGTCGGTGTTGTAGCTAGACCAAATCCACTAACTCTTGATCTCGCCTCTTCGTCGGTGTTGTAGCTTGATCAACATTACTAACTTTAGACCATGTCTCCTCGTCGGTGTTGTATCTTGGTCAAAATTTACTAACTTTCTAGTTTATCAATTTGTATCTTAAAGTAAAAGGAAAAAGAAAAAAAAACGAAAATGAAAAAAAGAAGAAAAAGAAGAAAAAAAGAAAAAAAATCAAAATGAGCTTTCAATCCTTTGATCTTGCCTCTTCGTCAGAGTTGTAGCTGGATCAAACATCAAAACTTTCATCCACCGATCCTGCCTCTTCGTCAGAGTTGAAGCTGGATCAAATCTTCAGACCTTGCCTCTTCGTCGGTGTTGTAGCTTGGTCAAATCTAACTTTTGTTTCTGCCTCTTCGTCGGTGTTGTAGCTGAACCTAATTTACTAACTGTCGGTCTTGCCTCTTCGTTGGTGTTATAGCTAGACCAAATTCACTAACTTTTGATTACGCCTCTTCGTCGGTGTCGTAGCTGGATCAACATTACTAACTTTAGACCATGCCTCTTCGTCAGTGTTGTAGCTTGGTCAAAATTTACTAGCTTTCAAGTTTTATCAATATTGTATCATATCTAAAAAAAAGAACAAAAAAAAGAAGAAAGAAAAGAAAAAAAAGAGAAAAAAATGAAAAAAGCAAAAAAAGAACAAAAAAATGAAAAAAAAGAGAAAATGAAGAAATTGTCAGTTTTATGGTCTTGTCTCTTCGTCAGAGTTGTAGCTGGATCAGACATCAGGACTTTCATCCATCGGTCTTGCCTCCTCGTCAGTGTTGCAGCTGGATCAAATTTTGCAGACCCTGCCTCTTCGTCGGCGTTGCAGCTGGTCAGACTCTCTTTAGGTATTAGCTTATTATCAATAATGTAGCAAGTTGGGCTCATTTTGCTTCCCCAACAAACAACCCCCCATTTTGAAAGTTTTGCTTCCCCAATAGTGACAAGGCAGATCAATCAAGACAAGAAAGAAGACCTGCATCAAAGAGAAAGAAGATCTACTGAAGAAAGAAGACATACATCAAGAGGAGAAGCCTAGCCGGACCAGACCAAAACGGGTCATTCTTAGTCTTTGCTCTATTGCTATTACACAACATACATAAAGTTTGCTCTATTGCTGTAATACCCTAATCAAAAGGTATGGTCGGTTGGAAGGGAACCATATTGGTTCAAACTTTATGGAATGGCATAATTATAATATGTTAGTAAATTATGAAGTAACTGGAGGGCAAGTTTGGAAAGTGAATTAAAATGAATTTTAAATTTATTTTAATTTGGACAAGTGACCAAATTGGATAAATTAAGAAATAAAAGATCAAAATATGAACAACACTTGTTCATCTTCTTCCCCTAAGCTACCGTGACTTATAACAAAGAAAGGAGAAAATAATTTTTCAAATTTTCAAGCCAAATTTGGAAGGTTTTAAGCTTGATTCAAGGTATGTTACTTTAGAATAAATTGTTCTATGCTTCAAGCTCTTCATTTTGATAGTAATTAAGCATAGTATTATGAAGAAGAAGATTTGTAGTGATGAGAATTAATTAGGATTTTGAAAGAAATTGATGAATTTGAAACTAGAATTGTGTGAAGTTGATGATAACTAGTTGAAAACAAGTTTGATTTTGGATTAATTTCATGAATTAGTTAATAAACCCTAACCTTAACTTTTGGGGCTTTAGTTAAGGATTGAAAATTAAGGGTGTAATTAAGCAAATATTGATGTTAGAAGCCTTATTGGAATGTTCAAATGAAAATTTTCCATTTGGTTTTCAAGATGATCAAATCGGCAATTAGGAAAATTTTAGGGGTTTATATTCAAGTTTTAAGTGATGATGGAAATGAATAAATTATGATGGTTGGAGCAAAATTTAAATGCTAGAATGATTGAATTCCTTTCACCATGTTAAGTGACCAATTCGGTCTAAGTAAAAAAAAATAGAGAAATTATTTGAAATCTTATTCTAACACTAGAATTAGTAAGATTTGGATGATATAAGTTTGATTTGGTGATTTAGGACCAAAATATACGTTGTACATTAAAAAGGACCATTTCGGCCTAGGTGAAGATTTAAGGGGATTATTGTTGCAATGATGTTTTAGGGATGTTTTTGGAAGAAAGAATAAAGTATAAGCCTAAAAAATGATATTTGAATTCAAGAATCCTTAATTATGATTTATGGTGACCATTTCGGCAATAGGGGAAAACAAGAAGAAAATTTGTAAGGTTTTGTTTTTAAGTATGTACTTGGTGAGATTATTAAGAGTTAAGTTTAGTTGGATCAAAAATAGAGTCCTTGAATAATTAGGGACTAAAATGTCAATGAAGAATTGGTGAAGAGCCAATTCGGCCAAAGCTTGGGAATAAGAGGAAAATTTTTAAGAAGGTTAAAAGTGTTGGATTAATGTTGATTAAGTATGATTCTAAGCTTAAATGTTAAAGCAGTGACTAAGATGTCATTATTTCAAGATTTATAGTAGTAGTTAAAGTTTAATGTAAAAAGGAAAGAATTATGGAGTAATTATTACTTAGTCTTGAATAAATTATTTGGGGTTCAAAATGGTCACTAAGGATCATAATGAACATTTGGTAAAATCCAAGGAAGAAAAGAAATAAAGGAATTAGAAGTTAAATATGGAAGTTGAGTTAGAATTGAATTGTGGCAGTGAATTTGAAAATCTGCCATGCATTTTACAAAAATGGTTAGATGTGAATTTTATACCATTGTAAAGATTTATCAGTCTAGTTTCATTTCCAACAAACGGAAGCTGATTCCGAGTCCTGTGTAAAAAGATATGAATTTTATTCGAAAGAATGTCAGAAAAATTGTAAAGAAGTTTTCTGCACTGGACAACCTATGACGTGAATGTAGAGTTTTTTCATAATTTTTGTAAATTTTAGTAATTTATGAGGCTTATACCATTGGATTTTTTATCGAATCTAGTTTTTAACGGTGTAAAAAAAGTCGAAATATGATATGTATTCTGTTCTGTAAAAGTGATTAACTGAAGGTAGCACGAGCTGCCAAGATTGGAATTAGGAATAATTTGTATTAGAATATTGGTTCGATAAACTCAAAGGAATTTTTTTTTGAAGTTTAAATTGGTCGATAGGGGGCTATAATGAGTTTTGGACAGTATAAGGAAGAGAGAGAAAAATATTTGGGGAATTTTATTATGTTTGAATGATTTTTATAATAGGCCATATGTTTAAGGAAAGGTTAGATTAAAATCTAACAAGTGATTTATTTTATCTGCATGATGATTCAAGGCGAACTCGAATCACAGGAGAGTTCGAGATGACATTAAGAAAAGAAAAAAGAACGAATCAACGCTTAGTGAGGCAACCTAATACAAGGCCCATGTGAGTGCATTTTTACTTATTTATAATATATATGTGAAATGAATGAATGCATTCTCATCTGTCTTATATATATATGATATGAGAAAACTTGCAATAAGTCAACCTTAATATTAATGAAAATATATGTTGACCAATGTTATGTAAATGGCATGAAATATTAAATAGCATATATGATACATGGATATGGCATAATGATTTATCTAGAATAAATCGAATTTTAAACTTTGGGTATGAAATGTTCATTATCGAATTATGATTGATAATATTGATGAATTGGATATTGAAGGTGAAAAATATATATTAATATGACCAAGTACTAGTGTAAGAGTCTTTGGTATAATTGGATATCCAAAAAGAGTCATAGCAGTTGTGAACCAGCACTACGGTGCTGAGATAATGCAGGCACTACGGTGCTGAAGGTATTAATGCAGGCACTACGGTGCTGAGATAAAGTAGGCACTATGGTGCTGAAGGTATTAATGCAGGCACTACGGTGCTAAGATAAAGTAGGCACTACGGTGTTGAAGAGCAAAGAGCGCCCTCGAGTACGTACTCACCATCAGATGCTACGGCGTTGTCGACACTACGGTGTCAGAGTCGTATATCATAGGTTCACATGAGAATCTTTGGTATAGTTGGATATCCATAGGGTCTTAGCAACTGCGTCAAAGCACTGCGGTGTAAGAAAGACTCTACGAAGTCAGTTCAAACATTACGGTGTTAAAAGGCACAAAATGTGCTAGGAGGAGGAGCAAAGGGCATCCTCGAGTACATACTCATCTCAGTCGCTTCGACGATGTAGACGCTACGGCATCGTAGACACTATGGTGTCATGATGACTCGTGTACCATGGCATCACATGATTTTGTACTTTGGGATATGATAAAGGAAATAATATACAAATGATTGCATAATGAAAGAATGACTATGATAAAGGAAATAATATGCAAATGATTGCATAATGAAAAAATGGCTATGATAAAGGAAATGATATGCAAATGATTGCATAATGAAAGTATGGCTATGTTAAAGGACATGATATGCAAATGATTACTTGATGAAAGAATTATTACTTAATGATCATGAACCATAGATATCATGAATTCTATGACTGAATTGATAGATGATATGGAACATATTGAAAGTATGTTTATGTTAAAGAAATTTTTATGCATGTGAACACCTAATGAACAATGATGTCATGACTCTTAAGATAGTCATGATACATGATTAATTATGCATTATAGTTGGCTTGAATTTTATACTTTGGCTATAATACTTGAAATACAATTATGCAAGTTGCTAAGCTAAAAAGCTTAATGTACACAAGATTGGTAAGATAGATCAAATTTTGTGATTTGAATATTATTTTGGACAAATGAACTATACAAGTAAGGCAGTTCTATATATGATAAAATGTTATTAACTGCAATTGAAAATCATTCGACATCTTGCAGAGCTATGTTATTATAATTATTGTTTATATTATTATGATTATGTTTCACTAAGTTATACTTAGCGTGTGTTGTGTATCACACATAGGTACTTCAAATGAGATGGCAAAAGAGGAGCTACACATCATCGAATCAAATTAATCTGCATTATCAGTAAGTATCACCACATCCTAGTCTAGTGGGGCATGAATTGAATTTAAGTAAGTAGCTATTTTGTATGAACTAGAAACATGACTAAGTTTTGAGAAATTAAGAATATTAGAAAATATGCTTTAAATGGTTTTAAACTTAGTTGGTTGTTTATTGTGTAGTGATTATGAAAACTGAAAAAGGGTCAACCACTGAACTATTTTATTAAAAAAATTACAAGTTTGAAAATCAGGGTTAATCAGTTAGTAACATCTTTAATGTGTATTCAAATATCGAATATATGTCGAGGGTGTTATAGGAGAATAGCGGCGGCAGGTGATTGGTTAGAGAGGGGCCGATGGTGGCGCACGTGGCCACTAGCGTCGCGCGTGGTGGCCACACGCGGAGGGGATTAGGTAGATGATGGGACATGGGCAGCGGCAAACTTATTTGCTAGGGTTAATGTTTTTGGTTATTAGGCTTAAGGGTATTATTGTAATTAGGGTATTTTAGGTTTGGGTTAAATCTGATATTGGGTGTTGGGTGTAATGGGCTTAGGGTATTTTTGGGTTTTGGGTATTGTATTTTAATTGGGCTTAGGGTTTAATATTTGTAATGGTCTAAGCCCGGACTAAAATGGGTTACTACAGCTGTCCCTCTTTGCGAATTGTTGTGTAACAGGAATAGGGCAAAGACAAAAAAGTAACCATTTTTTCGGCCAGTCATGGTTCCTTTCTCTAGTAATCGCTTCTTCTTTGTGCTTGACTTGATCTTCTTTGTTGCTCTTGTAAGCAAAATCTTCGAAACGGAGGATCCATTGGGGAAGACAAAATTCAGGGCGATCTGTTGGAGGAGACAAAATGAGCTCGGCCTGCTACAACACTGACGACAACGCAATGCTTGGAGAAAATTTGACCTAGCTGCAACCATGACGAAAAGGAAAGGTCTGCAAAACTTGATCCAGCTACAACACTGACGAAGACACAAGACCGAAGGCTGAAGGTTTGGCCCAACTACAACACCAAGGAGGCCGTTTACCGGTAGCGGTTTTTCCCAAATGCACAAGGATCAACGGTTTTGAGTTGCCTTTACCGGTAGCCGTTTGCTCTGGGCTAGTTGTACCATTCCCCTAGGTACAACCAGTTTGTACCAATCTTGACATTGGATTTTTCAAAGGATTTATTTTCCTTCGACTATTCACGAAAATGGATTTTCGATGAACATTTGAATTATCCATTTTCTTAAACTTTACCGTGTTTAAGCACGTTGTGCCAGCATTTCTGTTGAACTTGTCAAAAGCTTTGATCCAGCCACATCAATGACGAAGAGACGAGATTGAAATTTGGTTCAGTCATTCCATCAACGAAAGGACAAAATTAGATAACAATAGCTTAGGTCTTATTATGCCCTCAACGACAGAGTAAGAATAAACAACACCTTGAGCCTAGCCACACCATCAACTGTGGGACAACATCAAATATCAGCGACTTGGATTCTACCACACCATCAACGAAGAAGTAAAATCTGGATAATAGCAAATCAAACCTTACTACACCATCAACGGTGATGCAGGGATGAACCGTAACTTGGACCTCACTATGCCCTCAAAGATGAGGTAGGAACGATCAATAACTTGAGCCCAGCCACATTATCAACGGAGGGACAAGATCTGATATCAGCAGCTTGGATTATACCGTACCATCAATGAAGAAGCAGAATCTGGATAACAGCAACTCAAACCTTACTACACCATCAACGGAGGAGTAAGGATAAACCGTAACTTGGACCTTTCTACACCCTCAAAGACGGAGTAAGAACGATCAATAACTTGAACCTGACCACACCATCAACGGAGGGATAGGATCGAATAACCTGGACTCTACCACACCATCAACGAAGAAGCAAAATCTGGATAACCATAACTCAAACCTTACTACACCATCAACAGAGGAGCATGAATGAACAGTAACTTAGACCTTATTATGCCCTCAACGGTAGAGTAAGAACGAATGGCAACGTAAACCCAGCCACACCATCAACGGAGTAACCGGATCGGGTAACTTGGATTCTACCACGCCATCAACGGAAAAGCAAAATCTGGATAACAGCAACTCAAACCTTACTATACCATCAACGGAGGAGTAGAAATTAACAGCAACTTGGACCTTACTACGCCTTCAAAGAGGGAGTAAGAACTATCAATAACTTAAACCCAGCCACAACATCAACGTAGGGATAGGATCAGATAACTTGGACTCAACCTCTCCATCAATCCAAGAGGTAAGATCGGATATTTGTAATTTGGACCTTGTCACGCCATCAACGAAGGAACAAGACCGGGTGAAAGTAACTTGGACCCACCACTTCATCAACGTAAGGGGCAGATCGGATAATTGCAATTTAGACTCAAACTCTCCATCAACGCAAGAGGTGAGATAGGATATCTATAAATTGGACATTCTCACGCCATCAACGGGTGAACAAGACCAGATGAAAGCGACTTGGACTTGGCTACACCATCAACGGAGGAACCAGATCGGATGATAATAACTTGGACCTAACCACTCCATCAATGGAGGGGCAGGATCGGAGGATGAGGCTTTGATTTTTTTATTTTTTATTTTTTATTTTTTTATTTTTTTATTTTTTTTATTTTATTGATTTGTTCTTTTGATTTTTTTATTTTTTTGATTCTTTTTTAGTTATAACTGTAAGAAAGAGATAATATCAGGGGCAGAAGTTTGGTCTTAGCTGCACCATCGACAGCAATGCGAGATATACAAAACGATGGATTCGCTACATCAATAAGAAGGCTGAATCTGGACTGACTTAGTCTACCACCATTGTCGGAAGCAAAAAAAATTAGAAAAGTCAGCTCTGCCACTCTATGTCGAGAATCATAATCTGAAAATGAAAGAAAACATTAATTAGTAAATGTGCAAAAGTTTTCTGTTCTTACCGAGATGTTTGAGCTTTTTCTACATATTCAGCCTCCTTCGGGCTAAGGATTTGTCTTTACGTCGTTGCCCCTATGGTCGAGGTCTTTCAGTCTTTTCTCTGGACCTGTTTGCATGTCCAAATAAATGCATCATGAATGCTCGTAACTTTTATGTCTAATGTGCATGTTTATTCTAAATGCATGATAGCCCGCGTGAATGTATGATGCATGTGTTTGATGTTAAATGGTCCTGATAAATGTGTGAATATAATTTTTCTTTTTGCCCCTTAAAGGGATGCCCATGAATTTCTGCTGTTCGGATTGAGTTTTTGGTCTTGTATTGCGAAGATGCCCCTCAATTTTCCTCGGCTTTGATCATATTCATGTGGAGTTATCTTTCTGTGTGTATGCCCTTACAGTAACGCTTTGCATCAAATTGAACCTATGGTTGGTTAAATTAAGCGTGGGTCATATAGATTTTGATTCACATTACGCATGGGTACGATCGAATCAAGGTGAAAAATATATTTTCCATTAAATCTTGTAGTTTTAGGCCTGTACAAAAAGCTTTCACTGCCATTGGGCTTAGGCAAGCGAGGTACACAAAAGAACATTTCTTTGAAAGAAATAGAAACTACAAGAGGACCTACTGTAGTTAAGATAGTTCAACAACTATCCTGGTCCAAACAATCAAAATGAGGTATGCCCAAACCCGTACATCGAGAATTTTAGTTATGACCTTCGTGCTTCGGTAGGGGATGTTTGATCGTGTCTAGTCCTGCAGGGTTTTTGATACTTAGCACACCAATCTTGATATACTTTTCCACTAGCTTTTTAAAGCCCCAGCAGTTCTCGATTGTGTGGCCAACTTGTCCGGCATGATAATCACATCTTGCACTAGGGTCATACCACTTAGGAAATGGAGGTTGCAATGGGGCCTGGTGGTAAGGTGCCACTACAAGAGCATTAAGCATATCTTTGTACATGTATGTGTATAGAATTTGGAGTGGGGTGAACTCCTACTTTTCGGTGTTTTTCCTTTGTGCATAGTCTTGGCCTGAAGAACCTTGAGCACCTATAGCTTTGGGTTGTATCATTGTTGTCGGCTTTGCATAATTAACATTGTAGACACCCGAGGCGTTCACTTCATTGTCTTTATTCCCATATGATGTCTTCTTGTAGGATGAACCTCCGCCGACGTCAATTTTGCCATTTTTAACAGCATTCTCGATAAGTTCACCAAATAGCACTAAGTCAGTGAAATTGGTGGTTGCATTTCCTATAAGGCGATCTAGAACTGGGCCTTCTAGTGTTTGGACAAATATAACCATTGTCTCCTTCTCACTAAGCAGGGGTTGAACTTGTGCCGCTACGTCCCTCCAGCATTGTACGTATTGTCTAAAGTTTTCATTAGACTTCTACTTCATATGTTGCAGAGTCTAACAGTTTGGAGCCATATCGCTGACTTGCTGGTATTTCTCTAGAAAAGCCTTGGCTAAGTCTTTCTATAATTTTATCTGGTGACGGCTCAGTTGATTATACCATCTGGTGGCAGATCAAGCTAGGTTGTGTTGAAAGCAGTGGATCAATAGCTTGTCGTCTCTATCATATCCCGTCATTCTTCGACAAAACATGGTAAGATGAGCACGGGGACAACTCGTCCCATCATATTTTTAAAATTCTAGGGACTTGAACTTAGGGGGCAGCACCAATTCTAGGACAAGGCTGAGTTCGTTAGCATCAAATCCAATAAAGGTGTCCACTACCTTCATGGCTTCCATCTTTTCCTCGAGTCACTTGCAACGATCCTCGATCTCTCTTGAAGTCTCTATCTTTGGTTTCTCAAATTCGACCAACCGGTCCATTTCTGAGACAAAGTTTTCAGTGTAACTTCCCTCAGGCTTAGCTCCTAACGCGACGAGCATATTCATAGGGGATGAGGTACCAACCTGATGGAGTGGTGACTTTCCTCGAGAAAGTATTCTTTGATGGTCAAGTCGAATATCAACACGAGGAAGAGTAAGTCCTGAAAGATACGCGGGGCCTTCGTCCACATCAACGTGACTTTTGTAAGATTTGCAACAAAAGCCTCTCCTTGCTCAAGGAGTTTACGTCCTAGCATTTGTGCTATCTGGCCTATCATGTCTTGTTGGTATTTCTTGATTTGTTCTCCCATGTCTTGCTGGGCCTTGGTTAGCTAATCTTCCAACTTCTTAGTCAAGTTGGTTTGCATGTCTCTTTGAATTTGTTTGATGCGGTCCAATCTATCCTCGTTTGTCATTTTGGCCTTGTGTCAAGTTCCGTAATGGTGCTGAATTGGTTGACCTTTTGCTCTATCCAGTAACACTGTCACGGGGCATCCCGAGGATTAGTCTTAAAACCTTCAAAAATGAATGCATGTCGTTAGGATTTATGTTTTGATATAATAATTGAAAATAGTTTTGGACTAAATTGAAAAGATTTCAAAACTAGTTTTAAGTCCAAACAACTTGAAAATAAGTTTGAGAAGTTTTTGAGAGGTTTTGGAAATGTTTTAAATGTTTTAAAGTATCTAAACTAACGTTTTCAACACAGGCGTACCGATACGTATACCCCATATTGATATGGTCCAAGGGTTTCAGCTATAGTATTTTTCCAGTAACCAAAAACTGTACCGATATGCCCCTAGGCGTACCGATATTGGTAAGGTCGTACCGATACGCATATCCCTATTTTAACTATCCCCAAAGGCTATTTCCCAATGGCTATTTGAATTGCAGGTTGTACCGATAAGTCCCTAGGCGTACCGATATGCCCCTAGGCGTACCGATACGGGTAGGGTCATACCGATACGCATATCCCCATTTTAACTACCCTCAAAGGCTATTTTCCAATGGCTATTTGAATTGTAGGTCGTACCGATATAGTCCCTAGCATACCGATAGGACCAAGACGTATCGATACGCACAGCCAGAAATAAGTATAACAGCTAGTTACAGTACTGATACACCTACCCACGTATCGATACCGGAAGCTACAGAACTACATTTATTGCGGGAAACAAAGCCTCTAACAGCTCAAATTTAATCCCAGCGATCTCCAACGGCTAGGAACTCAATTGGGACTATAAAAGGACCCTTCAAGCTTCAGCAACAACTAATGATCTTATTGTCAACAACATTATGATGCCAAAATTGGTTTAGGGCTTTAAATCCATCGATAAACCGCCCTTATTCAATGGTGACAACAATGCTTCTTGAAATCATAGAATGATGTTCTTTATGAAGAGCAAAGACTATCGTCTTTGGGACATAGTTGAAGATGGATCGTTCGTGCCAAATCAGAGTAAGGTGGAATAGAGCGCGGAAGATCGCAAGAAAATGGAGCTCAATTACAAGGCTATACACATTTTATTTTGTGCATTGGGCCCGGAAGAATATGCGAAAGTATCTTCTTGTGAGAGTGCCAAGGAGTTATGGGACAAACTTGAAGCAATCCATGAAGGGAAAAATGAGGTGAAAGAGACAAATATTGGTCTACTCAACCTCGAATACGAAAACTTCAAGATGGTCCCATATAAAGACATCAAGAGCATGTTCAACTGGTTCTCTACAATCGTCAATCAACTCAAAAGTTTTGGAGAAGAGATTCTGGAAGAAAAACTTGTTCGGAAGTTGACTTATTCACTTCCTAAATCATGGAAGAGCAAGAAGACGACCATTATTGTAGTCAAAGACATGAAGAAGCTCAAGCATGAAGAGCTCTTAGGGTCTCTTCTCACCCATGAGATGATGTCTCTACCCTTGAAAAGGGAGAAGGAGAAGATAATCCAAGAGCAAGGAATTGATGTCAATATCATTGCTCTACAATCCTCCACAAGCCAACAAGAAGAATCAAGTGAGGAGGAAAGTGAGGATGAAGAGATGGCCTACCTCTTCAAGGAACTTTCTCAATTCATGAAGAGCAACATAGAAGAATTAAAGCATGAATCGAAGAAGAAGATGGTGGATCCCCCCAAATGCTCAAAATACAAGAAGATGAGGCACACCAAAAATGATTGCCCTCGCTTTAACAAAAATGGATCATCATCAAAAAAAGCATATGTGGCTATATGGAGTAATGAAGAATCCAGTGATGAAGATGAAGTAACCCACCTATGCATGATGGCCCTCCAAGAGGGAGAGGTAGCTTCTAACTCATCTATTTCTAATTCTTATACTTTTGATGAGTTGCAAAATGCCTATGACAAATTGGTTTTGGAATTTAAAGCTTCATTTTCGAAGAACAAAAGTTGATTTCTAAATTGAAAAATGAAAATGATTTGCTTGTGAAAACCAATTTGGAATTTGAAGCAAAATTGAAGGATTTTGAACTCAAAGTTTTAGATTTACAAAAATTGCTTCAAAAGAAAGAAAAAGATCATCAAATTGAAGTATATGATCCTAAGAAAGAAAAAGATTTGATTTCCAAAGAGCTTGAAAAGAAAAACAATTTAGGAAAATTAAATTTTTATCAAAGACAATCTACTACCCCTGGGTTTTTGAATGGAAATTTTTTTAGAATTATTTAGGTCCCAAAAGGACTAAGTACTTCAACTAAAAAGGATGAAAATGAAAAATGGATTCCTAAAGGGACTAAACTATGTGCTACTAATTTCTATGGATCCAAAGCAATTGGATACCAAAATCTTTGTGATTGTCTTATTGTAGGTGTGATGGAGCCTTGATCAACAAGTGATAAGATTGAGGGGGAGCTTTATGCACACAAAGGATGAACACTTGAAGAAGGAAGGCTTCACATCCTCTATTTGATTCAAGTGTGGTAAAATTAGTTGAATTTTAGTTTATTTTATTTTAATTTGATTTATTTATTTTAATTCAACTAGTTTATCATATATGTTGGACTAACCATTTGAATGATGCTTGAGTAAGGGGGAGCCTATTTTAAAACAAAATTCATTTTTGTCAAAATTTTCTACTTTGTTATTGGTCTTTAAAGTTTAAACCATTTTTGATATAACAAAAAGGGGGATAGATAGTTTTGAAATTTTGATTTTTCAAATGAATAAGGGGGAGCTTATAAGACTTTCAACATTTAATCTCTTATTCAATTTTTATTTTTACTAAGGGGGAGAATCTCAAAAACAATTTTTCAAGTTGGTTTTATTATATCAAAAAGGGGGGAGATTGTTAGGATTTATGTTTTGATATAATAATTGAAAAATAGTTTTGGACTAAACTGAAAAGATTACAAAACTGGTTTTAAGTCCAAATAACTTGAAAATAAGTTTGAAAAGTTTTTGAGAGGTTTTGGAAATGTTTTAAAGTAGCTAAACTAATGTTTTTAACACATGTGTACTGATACGGTATACCTTATATTGATACGGTCCAAGGGTTTCAGCTACAGTATTTTTTCAGTAACCAAAAACCATACTGATACGCCCCTAGGCGTACCGATATGGGTAGGGTCGTACCGATACGCAAGTACGTGTATCGATCCCCATTTTAACTACCCCAACGGCTATTTCCCAACGACTATTTGAATTGCAGGTCGTACCGATACGGTCTCTGGCTTACCGATACGGCGTACCGATACGCACAACCATAAATAAGCATAACGGCTAGTTACAATACCGATACGCCTACCTATTTATCGATACCGAAAGCTGCATAACTGTACTTATTGCAGGAAACAAAGCCTCCATCAGCTCAAATTCAATCCCAACGGTCTCCAACGGCTAGGAACTTAATTGGGACTATAAAATGACACTTCAAGCTTCAGCAACAACTAATGATCTTATTGTCAACAACATTATGATGCCAAAATTGTCTTAGGGCTTTAAATTCTCATTCTTTGTATAGACAACACTTGTGAGCTTTAATTGTTAGATTTGCTCAGTGTTTTAGGTTTGGGTGAGTGCTTGAAAGAGTGCAAACATCTACCTTGTAGAGAGGATTCTTTGTTTGCCTTATTTCTTTGTTTGAGAAGATTTCCAAAGCTTGGGTTGTAAGCTTTGGATGCTAGACTTGGTAACTAGGTCTAGGATTGTAAAGATTGCCTCCTAAGCCTTGTAAAAGGGGAAGAAATTCTTAGTGAATTTGGGAAATCCTTAGTGGGAGCTATGATAGTGGATGTAGAGCTTGTTAGAAGCTTGAACCACTATAAATCCTGGTGTCAATTTGTCTATATCTTTGCTTCCACCATATACACCCAAAAATTGACTTCTCCACACTTAGAAAGCATATCGGTTGAAGGAATTTTGAGCTCAACACATGTAAATGCAGGGTGCATGTCCTAAGTGTAGAGGTACTGATTCAAAAATGGTTCTCGTGGCTCAACTTCCGAACTCATGGGATTTGTTCGCAACTTTGAATGTTGCATTGATATCTAGGGTACTAGATTTTCTCCCGATGATGAATTCCCTTTTTTTAAATTGGAAACCAGTAGTGAATTAGTACATTGTGCGAATGAAATGCAAGAAATTAAAATGATGGTGTCATGCAATTAATGCAAAATGAAAGAATTTAATATGATGCAATTAAAAAAAGAAGAGAGGTCAGTCCAAAATAAAATAATCAAATGAAATAATTAAACGGTGAAAAAGGTAAAAGAAAAAGAAACTGTACATAAAACAAATAAAGGTACCAAAGCCTAACAACGGTGACCGCAAATGGGCAAAGTTTCGTATGGCTTAAAAAGTTGGCTCTTACGGTTCACTATATGTGGTTCGGATCTAAAAGAAAAGGTACCTGAACTGTCGCGAGGACATCGATTCAGGGGAATACTACCCTTATATCATACAGGGGTGAAAACCCCAAGAAATATAAGGACCGAATTCCAAAAGTGAATTACAACACTATACGGAGGTGAAGACCCCACGAAGCGAAGTAATCACTCCCACTTAACAAGGTGAGAAGCCAGGGTAGAAAGCTCCTGCATGAATGTCGAGGGATTAAAAATTAAATCAAATCGAATTTTCAAATTTCTTGCAAGACAACACAAAATCGACATTGGCCTGACTCTCTTAAAAATGTCCACAGCAGAGTCGCCATCTGTTGTAATAGGTTTTTCCTTTACGAGAAATAATTATTTTTAAAAAATATGTTCTTTACGGAGTCAAAGGAGACGTCACTCGGAGATCGGGATGACACTCCCAACAGGACACCGTAAATGTTTTTAAAAATGGAAAATGATGGTGGCAAATGTGGAAAATGAATGAAAAATGGATGAGTCGCCACCGGCTACTTTGGTAGGTCGAACACCGTTAAAAGGTAACCAGAGATTCAAACGTTGGGTTCGGGATTCGGTTACGTGTGGAGAAAGATTAGCACCCCCACAACGCCCAAAGTCGGTACCACGTTGATTAAGTGTTGTCATTGCAAGAAAACAAAAATTCAATTTTTAAATTTAACGTTTAATCCCTAAAAGAAAACAGTCTAAGGAGAACACTTCTTTATTTACGAAACCGATGAAGACGACACCTGAATGAGTCAGGATGTCGCTTCCTAGCCGGTATCCGAAATAAAGTGGAAAATATTCCCTTAAATTGACCGAGTTTTAAAAAAAATTGAAATGAGAAAAAGTAATATACATATGATAATGTAATATAAACATATATAAATATGGTGAAAATAATAACAATAATAATGTACATATAAAGTAAAAAAGAAACTTTACAAATAAAAAGGTACGTTGTACATTATTCATATAATATATATTTAATAACATGCTAAACATAATATATATAATATATTATATATAATACTATATATATAATAATATACTATAATATAATAATAATATACATATATATATGAATATAAAATAAGAAATAGGTACTAGAAAAATAAAATATATATAATAGTAATAATACAAAACATGAAAATGATATTAATAGTACACATAAAACTATTATTAATCATAATAATAAACATATGATAATAATAATAATATTAATAATAATAATAATAATAATAATAATAATAATAATAATGCACATAACCAAGTACATATATATATATACTATATGTACTATAAATGTATATACATATTACTTAATAAAAATAATAACATATACTTAATATATATATATATATATTCCATAATATACTACATGTAATATAATTACAATATAGTATACATAAAATTAATATACTAATATAAGTAAATATATATACATAATAATGATATGATAATAATAATAATAATAATAATAATAATAAATAAGTGACCAAATTAAAAGAAAAAAGAAACTAAAAAACAAAATAAGGATGAAATTGAAAGAAATATGAATAGGAAGGGTCACAAAAATAATAAAAATGGGGTGGAGGGACCAGGGGCGCTATTTCCCCTTTTAAACTTGATTATTCGGACTAAATTAAAACAAAAATAAAACATGGTGTCTTAATTCAAAAAAGAAGGGCCAGATTGAAAGTTTTAAGAAAACTAGAAGGACCATATCTACGATTAGACCATGCGGCATACCATATTTAAAAAAGAGGCTGGGGCGGGGACTAAGTTTGTAATTTGGGGCAGGGGACTAAGTTTGTAATTAGACCCTATTTTATCCTAGGTATATAAGTTAAAAAATAAAAAATAGGGATTAAACCCATTTGTCTAAAATATTAAAAAAACTATGTTTTTCTCTCTTTGTCCGGCTGCCGGCTTCGGTTGCCGACCACCACGGGCCGCCGCTCGCCGACGACAGCGACCATCGCCTCGGGTCGCCGAAATTTGGAAATGAGGCACTTTTTCGGTTCTTCTCAACGTACTGGATTCAAATTCGAGACCGGATTTTCACGAAAAACTCCCTAGACGCATAGATCTGAAAGAGAAAATAGAGGTATTTAATTTTTATTTTTTTTTACCTTTGGGCCTTTGAATCTTCTTTTTTGGTTCGAATGAAATAAATATGGAATTTTTTTTAGTTTAAACTTTCAACCCTTTCTTTTTATATATATATTCCAAAGCTTCCCTTACATTTCATTCCTATGGGTTTTTATAACCGAAAAAATATAGGAAATAAGTTACAACTTGCATGCAAATTGCTTTTTCAGATATGAAATTTTCCTATTTTTTTCTGACAGATTGGGCGGATGGAATCGACGTTTTGGGCGGTGAAAAACAATGGCAGCAGGAGTGTGGTCAGAGAGGGGTCGGTGGTGGTGCGCGTGGCCACTAGCGTCGCGCGTGGTGGCCGCTAGGAAGGGATTGGGTAGATGAAGGGACATGGGCGGCGGCAGACTTGTTTGCTAGGGTTAGGGTTTTTGGTTATTAAGCTTAAAGGAATTATAGTAATTAGGGTATTTTAGGTTTGGATTAATGGGTTAAATTTGATATTGGGTGTTGGGTGCAATGGACTTAGGGTATTTTTGGGTTTTGGGTATTGTATTTTAATTGGTCTAAGGGTTTAATATTTGTAATGGGCTAAGGGTTTAATATTTGTAATGGGTTACTACAATGCCAATTTTTGACAAAAAATCAATTTAATCATTAAACTTCACTTTAATATCAATTGTACTCATTTTGATTCAAAATCAACATAAATCATCTTAAACAAATAATCTCGTTAGGCTGTGACCCTGGTACCGACGAAATCATGATATTCTTAAAACAGAATACCGGATTTGAGGGGAAAAAATCTTTTGGCTGAGAAGATTTAGTATCTTGGACTACAAAACGTGAAAAAACATGTCATGTGCTCAAACGAGTAAAATTAAGAGAGAGAGAGAGAGGAAGAATCCATCCGAATTCAATGTTGTATCCAACAAAGCATTAAAATAAAAAAGTTACTGATTTTAGTAGTTAGTTTAATGGAACATGTTTAATCACGTCAGAGGAAAACATGCTTCGAGTGTCTCACGGAGAGAAGTGCGGCGCCGCTGTATCCAATCCAAGCCCTCTGGTTCTGAACTCCCGTGTGAACCAAATTCGAATTTCACGCCAAAATTAGTTCCATAACGGTCAAAAAGGCCACAGGCCAAATTCAATATTGTTTTTTTTTAAGAAAGAAGTTAGGCTGTGACCCTGCTACTGACGTGCTGAGCTGTCACCCACGTTTCGCTATACTTTCGCCTCGTACTTGACCCTTCGTTGCTGCAAGAAGTCACCATCTGTTACTGACTCCAATTATTTGGACAATATCAACTCAAATCGATATAAGTATATTCAGGGGTTCGATACCTATCTATGAAATGAAATATATAGCCAACAGTTTATTTTTTAGTAAGAACATTAATAATAAAAAGATTAATCATTATTATCAACCATAGATACCTTAGCTCAAAAGTCAATATATATACAAGGATCAAGCTATATATAGTTTAGGAGCAATTGCTCTTATTTTTTATATTAATATATTTATAATTAATAGGGTAAACTACACCATTTAAGTCTATATTTTGACCACCCAATTTATTAAATTGACATATTTTGACCATCGGCCGTTAAAAAATTAACGGCACAGCTGAGTTGGCTGTGAAAAACTAACGGTCGTTAGTTTTTTAACGGTCGATGGTCAAAATAGGTCAATTTAATAAGTTGGGTGGTCTGATTGACGAGTTCGATAGTTCGGTGGTCAAAATAGGTACGCTCAAATAGTTCGGTGGTCATGTAACACCCTTAACGTATATCCGATATTCGAATACACATTAAAGATGTTACTAACTGATTTTACACTGATTTTCTGACTTGTAAATTTTATTTATTTATATGCAAAGCTAATTTGATTAAACAGCCCTTTCACGATTTTTATTAAATTACAAATTTGTCTATAGTCACCTAGTTTCGACCCTGAGTTGGTTTATAAAATACTTTAAGCAGTTATTAAAATGAAAATATAATTCAGGATGAAAACTATGTGTACTGTCTAGACCCTTTCTTGATTTTAAAATCGCTACGCGATAATCAACGAACTAAGTTTAGAATCATTTGAAGTATCTTTTCTAATATTCTTAATTCCTCAAACTAAGCCATGCTTCTAAATCTTACAAAATAGCTATGTATTTTACATCTATACATGCCCCACTATACTAGGATGTGGTGATACTTACTGATAATACCGACTAACTTGATCTAATGATGTGCAGCTCCTCCTCTGCTATCTATTCCAAAGTACTTACGTGTGATACAAAACACACGTTAAATATAACTTAATGAGGCATAATCATAATAATGTAAAACAATGATTATAATAATACAGCTCTACAGATTGGCAAGCAATTTCCAATTGCAGTTGATAGCATTTTAAACATGTATAGAACTACCTTGTATGTATAATTTATTTAACCAATATAATATTCAAATCATATGATTCCATCTATATTATCAGTCTTGTGTACATTAAGATTTTTAGCTTAACTAATTGCATACCTGCATTTCAAGTATTATAGCCAAAGTATAAAATTATGCCATCTGTAATGCAGGAATAATCATATATCATGACTATCTTAAGAATCCTGATATCAATAGTTCATGATCATCAAGTAGTCGTGCTTTCATTACGCAATCATTCGCATATCATATTCTCTAATATAGTCATACTTTCATCATGTAATCATTTGCATATCATATTCTCTAATATAGTCCAAAGTACAAAATCATGTGATGCCATAGTACGCGAGTCATCACGGCACCGTAGTGTCTACAACACCGTAGCATCTGCTCACCGAAGCGATTGAGATGAGTGCGTACTTGAGGACGACCTTTGTTCCTCGCACAACACCTTAGTGTCTATCTCAGCACCGTAGTGCCTACATTATCTCAGCACCGTAGTGCCTACAACACTACATTGTCTCGGCACCGTAGTGCATACATTGTCTCATTAGTACTTGGGCATAACAATATAATACTTTCACCTTCAATATCCAATTCATCAATACTATCAACCATAATTCAATAATGAACATTTTATACCCAAAATTTTTAATCCGATTTATCTCAAATAAATTATTATGCTAAATCCATGTATCACATATGCTATTTAATATTTCTTTGATCAACATGCATTTTCATTATTACCAAAGTTGACTGATTGCAAGTCTTCTTCACATCATATATATATATAAACAGATAAAAATGCATTCATTCATCTCGCATATATAATAAATAAAAATTACACTCACCTGGGCCATTTATTAGCATGCCTCACTAAATTCTACTCGATCCTTTCCTTCATAGTACATCGAATCTTCTTTTATTCAGGTTTGATTTCATTATCCACATAAATATAAACAAACATTTGTTAGATTCATTTCTAGCAAAATTTTAATCAAGCTATCTAATCATTTAACATAAAAAAAATTCATAATTAACTTCTAACTTATACTAACTTTTTCTTATTTTTCTACTTGTCAATTTAGTCCCATTACTTACTTCAAACCACCAATCCATCATCTTCTTCATCAAATAGTTATTCAAAATAATTCTCTCTAATTTTCTTTCTTTGCCAAAATAGTCACTAAAATGTAAAGGTAATGATTCAAACTTCTTAACTTTGCAATTTAGTCCTCAAATCAACATTACTACCTTAATTCTATTATTTTATCTAAAAAATCAGATTTAATCCCCATCCAAGAATTCATTTTCCTATTTGGTCACTTGATTTTGACAAATTGTCAAAATGGTCACTAATTTGATTCAACATTGGTTTAGCATTCTAACATCAATTTCACATCTCCAACATCACTAATTACATAAATACACTCCAATTTCATAAAATTCAGATTCAATCCCTTAACTTTGAAACTTGCTGAAATGGTCCATATGTTTTCTAATTTTAATTCTAACTTCATACAACATATTCGATTCATAAATTCTCATAATCATAATTTTCATAAAATTTTCCCATTATTCTTCCATGTGGCCGAATTGGTCACTTGGCTTCTCTAGGCTCATTTTTCATCCAAACAACATTCTAACACGCTTAAATAAATTTTCCAACATATATTCTTCATTTCCAAGAATTAACATTTAAATCCACAATTTATTCCTACTTGCCAAATTTGGGTGTCTAAACTTTCCACGGACTTTATTTTAGTCCAAATGCCATAATCAAGCTTCTAAATTCATAATCTCTTCAATTCCATCACTAGGATAATTTTCACAATATTTTCCCTAATTTACCAAGCATGCCAAAATAGTCACTTAAAGGACTAGTTGAGGATTTTTCATTCTAGCATCAAAATCAAGCTTCTAATATCATCAATCTTTCATTTTTATCATCAATTTCAAAACCCTAAATAAAATCACAAATTCTAGGGTTAGGGATTTTAATCCTTAAACATGAAATTAATCACAATCTAAGCTTGATTTCATCTCTAGAACACTAAATTTGCATAGTTCAAGCTTCAATCTAAACATGAAACCCTATTTTCTCTCTCTTCAAGGACATAATAAAATCTTCATAACTCTTGATAAAATTATTATCAAATGAAAGAGAATTGAAAATAGATCAACTTTCTATCAAAAACATACCTTGAATCTTGTTCGGGAGCCTTCAAAATGCTTAGGAATTTTTTTGTGTATTTTCCCCCATTTTTCTCTATTATTTCGAATTGAAGAGGAGGAAGATGAACATTTTTGTTCATCTTTTTTTAATTTATGCCACATATAATAATAAATTAAATTTTTTATTCAATTTAGTCCTTTTTCCAAAATTAACCTCCTACTGAATCATAATTTACAAGTTACCATTCTAGTTCAATTCCAACCAAATTCCATTCAACTCTAACCAAACTAGAGCAATGCTTTCACATGGGAAATTATCATATTACCCATGATACTTTCAAAATATTTCAAAATTGTCATTGTGGCCAAATTACCAAAACTAGTCACTTAAATCATTAATTTTGCCATTTTGTAAAAATCCAACTATTCTTGTTAGATCACAATCCATCAATTAATAATGTATTCATAAAAAAATTATGAATTTTCCGTGACTTATGGTGCAGCCTCTGGAATTTTGATTCGATCCAATTTCCTGATAATCACTTACTACTTCTTCTGCGATTCCCCTTCACCGGGCTATCAAATAAATTCTAAAAATTTCTTATTTCCATATCTGAAAAATAAATAATATTATCAAATAAAATATTTCATATTTGTGAAGTCAAACTTAAAATTGACTCGGTCCAATATACTGATAATTTTACCCAAAATCTTTATCAGATAAAAATTCTCTTAATAATTCTTTATCAGGTATCCATATGAATAATATTAACTCGAACTGATTCCTTTTTTCAGTCTCAAGTACTGACATAAGACCTTCCCAATAGGTCACCCATCCTATGCCTTGAGCACGCTTAACTTTGCAGTTCAATCGAAATTCGATATCTTATACTGCATTTTTATTCCCAAGATCTACATCAGATTTTTCTTCATGATCTGTTTAATCTATGTACAGGATAAAATAATTACTGATAAATTCTCCAAATATTCATAAAATAATATGTTATAACTCTTCCAAAGTCTATGAAATCATCTCCAAAATTTTAGCTTGATCCGATTTACCGATAAATGCCAAGAATTTTATCAGTTACTAATCAAATTCCTTAATCAAAATAATTATAGGATTCATCCTGAATAGAACTAAAATATTTCCAACACTTAGAAATAATTTTTATAACCTTTCTCTATCATATGGTAAAATTTCATAATTTTTCAGTTCGATCCAGGTGTCCAAATTCCACTTAAACTTTGACTGTGATTTCCCAATATTCGAAATATCGGATCAAACCAGTATTTCGCATTCGATCCACACCAATGGGTGCTCTATCTATTTATGAAATAAAACACCTAAATTTTGGAAAATTACAACTTTGGTCCTTCAACTTTTCATTTTTCAACTTGTACCACCCAAGTTTTAAAAACTTATCATTTTGGTCACTAAACTGTAACCTTGAATTCCCATTCAAAATTTCCTTGGATTTTAACCAAATTTTGCGAGTATCCTTTTTTACTCGTTCTTTATCACATGAAACCTTAAAACCTCAGAAATTTCTTTTCTACAGTCCATAATTGAGAAATTCTTAACTTTTGCATTTTTGTCATTTTAGTCACTAAGTAAGCTTTTAAGCCCTTATCTTAGTACTAAATGACCCTTAATCAACATAGCAAATTTTGGGGTATTACAGGTCACTGGTGTAGTTTACCCTAATTAATAATTTGGACCCGAGTTATAATTTATTTAGAATTTTTACTTTATTTTTTATGATCATTTATAGTTCGCATATTCAGTTTGATTTCTGACTCTATTTCTTAATATAACTATATTATAATTAAAATGATTTTAACATAAAATAAGTATTTAAACTATTTTTAGGTGTTTTTATTTTTTTATCTAAGCAGTTGTTTACCGTTTTATTTCATAATCATTTTCAAGTCCTCGTTAAAAAATGTTATCTTTCATTGATAAGTTCTTCCGCCATTGAAAATTTTCTTTTGTGCTCTACTCGCCATTCACAATCAAAGTATTTTTGGATAAATTTTTGGAATTTAGGACTTTACTATTTCGCAAAAAGAGAGAGAAAAACTTATTTTATCGAAATTGATTCACTGGGGATGTCTTTTAAAACTTTTATTATAATAATCAACTTTTAATTTTTAATTCGCTTTCATTACCGTTAAAAAAAGTTGATGTGGCATGTTAAGTTTAAAAATAAATGTTTTCCCACCATATTTTCTCCCCTTCTTATTTTCTTCTATCTTTCTTTTTCATCCTACTCTCCCTCCTCTCTTCCCCCTCTATAATCTTATAGCCTATGTGGGGTGAAATTGTCCTACTAACTGCATCATTAAGAAATCTCTCAAGGCTATATTTATCTTAGATTTTTTTTAGTTTTACCAAAAAAATTCCATCTCACCTTTAGAGCATCCAAGTTGCTCAGGTTTTTCTATTTTTTCAGATTATACATGTTCGAAAAATATTCTAACAAGACATGAAAATATGGTCATCTAAGATCCTCCCAATGCATTAAAAAAGTGACATGCCAAAATTATATATATTCATATCTAATTTTACTCCCCAGTTTTAAGTACCTTAACCACAAGGATAGTAGCAGAACAAATAATCTTTATTTTTGTATCATTTCCCCAAAACTCTAGGATAGCTATAGCCTTGAAAGATTTCTTAATGATATAGGCAGTAGGACAATTTCACCTCACATATGCTATAAGATTACAGAGGAGGAAAAAAAGAAAGATAAACATGTTAGGACGAAAGGAAAATAAAAGAAAATAAGAGGGGGGGAGAAAATATGGTGGGAAAACATTTATTTTTAAACTTAACATGCCACATCAACTTTTTAACGGTAATGAAAGCGAATTAAAAGTTGAGTGATTGTAATGAAAGTTTTAAAAGTACAGTGACCATATTGAAAGTGCCTTAAAAGTTTAGTGACTAACAGTGTCATTTACCCTTAAATTTAACAGCCCATGTCTGTTTTCTTAACGGTAGTGACCGTAATGAAAGTGAATTAAAAGTTGAGTGACTGTAATAAAAGTTTTAAAAGTTCGGTGACCATATTAAAAATACCCTAAAAGTTCAATGACTACCAGTGTAGTTTACCCTATTTTAAATTCTAATATATAATAATGGTCTTCGAGATTGATTACCATGATTCATGCCAACTTCATTTTGTCAGTTTTTCCTGAAAATTCTTAGAACTAGAATTGAATTACATTTTTTATACACGTGGCATTGAAAAAAAAAAGCTATACGACAATTTTTACAATTTTTGGGTCCAAATTAGGGGTGTTCGTGGTAGGTTAACCGTACCGTTTAGTCTAAACAGTCGATTAACCGTTATAGCACTTGTTAAATTTTGCTAACCGTAACCTAACCATTAAGAAACGATTAACCGTCAACGGTTAACCGTTAAGACGCGGTTAAGCAACGGTTCGGTTATAAGTTAACCTGTAACCTATTACAATTTTCCCACGTGTTCACTATTTTTTTAGAGAATGATATAATTATCTTTTCTATAAATATTATATTAAAATATTCATAAAAATAATTAAATAAAGATATTCTAATCACTTACGCCATAATTAAAAAAGGGGCGTGTATATTTGTATCTGTGAGTTGATTTTTTTTAAAGTTATTTTATATTTTAAATATATATATATAAATAATTTAATAACGGTTAACCATTAGTCAAAATTCGTAATCGTAACCATTAATCATTATTTTTAACGGTTCGGTTACCAAAACCGTTTAACTTTAACAATTCAGTTAATTAACCTGTAAAATATAACGGTTATACGATTAACAGTTATAGTTAACAATTGCAGTTAATTATGCAGACCCTTAGTCCTAATCCCCCTCGGCGCAGCCCCTACATTGAATTCAATTCCCACCAACACAATGACAGGTGCCCTGGACCAATATGTGCGACCTATGTTGCGTTTGATTGTTCTAACTTCTAGATAAATTAATTTAATATATATATATTTATATATTAAATTAAATTGATATTCATTTTAAGAGCTTTGAGTTTGAGTAATTTTGTCTGCGAAGTATATATACTATAAAACATGAAAAAAATATATAAATATTTACTATTTTGTAATCACTTTAAAACTATTAAAAAGAATTAAATTGATATACTTAAAATAAATTGTATATATTAAAGAAAAAGTGAACCTCATTCAATTATATATATATAACTTAAATTTACAAATTATAATTAAAGCTAAAATATATTACTATTATTATTATTTATCAATTTTCTATGTATTAGTTTTCCTATTCTTTTTTCTACCAATGTTGTCATTATGTCCTTGTAATGGTTTTCTTTTATTTCGTTTTCAATTTCACAACCCTTATGTATTTGTAAGTTTAGAACTTATATAAAAGTTTGCATTGATTGATTCGTAAGTGATGATCAGTTAGTGGCTTTAGTTTTTATTGTAATGTTTTTTTTTTTTAAAATATGTTTGATAATTTGTTGATAGTTTTCCCTCTTTTCATAACTTATATTATTGTAGATGGTGCTATTAACTCATAATAGACAGGGACGGAGCTTAATAGCTCATGGAAAGGGTTGCTCCCGATTGGGGGATTTTTTTTATCCTTTGGTTTTTTATATTTTTTTTGAAAAAATAGTATAATTGTAAATTTGTCCCCCCACCTTTTAAAACTTATGTTTTGCCCCCTCACCCCTAAATCTCAGCTCCGTCCCTGATAATAGAGATGCATTACAGTCTCATATTGAGATTTGAACTCATACGAAATGGGACAATATGAGTATCCTTAGTCATTATGCCAATTAGTGGATCTTAGTGCTTTTATTATTTTTCATATTTTATTATCTTACTCAACTGTGCAAAGCTCATGGCTTTCTTCAAATTGCTTTTAAATATTTTTATTAAAATTATTAAAAATAACATGTGAAAACTTATTTAGGAAAAGATTAAATAAATACTTGTAACCGCGATCTATAAAATAAAATCATCTATCATTTTCATAAAAATATAAGGATTAATTATATAAAATAAACTAATATAATTCAAAAAAATAAAAATAACATAAAATTAAAAAAATCCCATTGATCAACAATCAGTTTATATATATATATATATATAATTTGCTTAAGTGGTATTTTTGCCTAATTTATTTTTTGCTTTTCTTTTGCTAAACATACTGCTTTAGTGCATATGTAGCGTGTATATAAATAATATTATATATACATATATAATTATTTCAAGCATGTTTACTATCTTTTTAAGTCGATCTTAAATCAGTTCGGCTCGGTATTTTAAGGTCTCGAACCGAATACGAACTCGAGTAGCTTGCAAGCCGGTTAAACTTATTATCACCTCTAATTGACACCATTTAAAAAATTGATATCACTTAAGATAAAAATTGACACCTATTATTTATTCTCACATATTTTAAAAATAATTCATAAAAATTTTAAATTCTTAACACTAGGGAATAAACTTTCAGGCTTAGCTTCTTCCTATGACACCCGAAAAAAAAAAAGATTATATGAGGAAATTTCAGCGCAGCCTCTATTTTGAAGTCAATTCCTACCAACGCCATCACAGGTACCCTGGACCAATATATATGAAGGGATGTATTTATATATTAAATTAAATTAAATTATATATAGTAATTAGTAAGGGATGTATTTATATATTAAACTAAATTATACACTTAAAATAAATTTTATATATATCTATGACTTAAATTTATATATTATTATAAAAGTTAGGGAAACCACATCAGTAGTCACCGAACTATGTTTTCTTTTCTATTTTGGTCACCGAACTTTTTTTGGCAAAAACATCACTAACGTTATGTTTCCTTCCTATTTTGGTCACCGAACTATTTTTTTTGGCAAAAACATCACTAACGTTGTGTTTCCTTCCTATTTTGGTCACCGACTATTAAAAACTTAACGGTTTTGCTTACGTGGAATTTTATTTTATTTTTAATTTTTCATGTCATTTCTTCTCTCTCCTCGTAAGCAATATATATTATTTTATAATATTTTTATTCAAACTAACAGGATAGTGACACGTGTCACTGCCTATTAGTGGAATAAAAGGAATGAAAAATTAAGCCCCTTATGCAGCCAGAGAGATTCGACTAATAGGTAGTTACATGTGTCACCAAGGCGCGTTACACGTGTCACCATCTCATAGTTCGCATAAGGGGCTTGATTTTTCATTCCTTTTATTCCATTTATGTTTTGATGATACGTGTCAAAATCTTACGAGTACACGCGTACCGATACGGATAGCTGCAAAATTGCATTTATTGCGGGGAAATAAGCCCCAACGGCTCTAATTCAATCCCAACGGTCTCCAACGGCTAGAAATTCAATTGGGAGTATTTAAGGACCCTTCAAGCTTGCTTCAATTGTCAACAACATTATGATGCCAAAATTGTCTTAGGACTTTCAATTCTCATTATTTGTATAGACAACACTTGTGAGCTTTAATTGTTATATTTGTTCAAGTATTTAGGTTTGAGTGAGTGCTTAAAAGAGTGAAAACATTTACCTTATAGAGATGATTTCTTGTTTGCTTTATTTCTTTTGTTTGAGAGAATTCCCAAAGCTTGGGTTGTAAGCTTTGAATGCTAGACTTGGTAATTGAGTCTAGGTTGTAAAGGTTGCCTCCTAAGCCTTGTTAAAAGGGGAAGAAATCTTAGTTGATTTGGGAAATCCTTAGTGGGAGCTAAAGTATTGGGTGTAGAGCTTGTTAGAAGCTTGAACCACTATAAATCCTTATGTCCATTATCTATCTTTTTGCTTCCACCACCAACACCCATAAATCGACTTCTCCACCACTTGACAAGCAATTCGGTTGAAGGAATTCGAGCTCAATCAAACTCGACAATGTCAAATTTTGATTGGGTGATAATTTTTTTAACGATATTACCTTAAAACAATAACAGAATAAAACTTTAAGCACTAATTTCAGAGAAAAACATAAGGCGATTTTTTTCAGTCGAAAAATATTTTACGCACTTAATTTAGAAGTTAATTATACCTATTTTGTAGTTATATACAAGAATCATATATCCAACCTCATGCAATTAAAATAATTAAAAAAATGTGAACACCTCAGTTTAAGGAGTAAGACATAATAAATCCGAAAGCGTGACTCCACGACTACGTCTAAACTCATGCGCGCAGATCAGTTGTCTGTGCCTCCCGACCAATTAAGTGCCACCACGTAAGATTTCCATTTTTACTTTTTGAAATGGACTATTTTACCCTCTCAGGTATCATGACCGTACTGACTGGAATATGAGTATGCTTTGTGATTACGCTCACGACAAAACGGTATGTGTCCGAATCTTCAATTTCACGGCCTTCCTTGTTTTAGATGTACGATCGATCCATATATTTTATAGGAATCGACACATATAATTAGAAAGACGATGTTCCCAATCATAATAGGGAGACAATAGATAATGGGTATTTGAATATTAATTTTTTTATTTATATTTGATAACATTCAACTTTTGATATCTTAATTATTATTTATAGTATCATATTAAAAAATGTGAATATTATTCGTTTAGTATTTATCATCTAAATGAACTTATTAACTGATCTTAGTAATAAATGATAGTATTCTCTCTTTTAATTGACTCGAACTCGAACAACATAGTATGTAGATGTGCGGAGGTAAAATCAAACTAATATATTAACTTGCAATTGAATTAAAATGATTAAAAATATACTTTATTTTTGTAGATAGTATATTCAAACTTCAATATTTATCATCCAGATTTATTATACTTTTGCTTTGCATATAAAATTCATATTTTTGAATCCATTATATGTTTTAAGTTTTAATTTTTTATTTAACTTACTAAATACAAATTTTACTGAATTTGGATATTCAACAGATGGTCTTCTCAATGATCGAGCAGCATGTGGAGGTTTGCTTCGCAATGATCGTAGGGATTGGATGATAGGCTTCTCTAAATTTATAGGTATATGCTCAATCGTAGAGGTTGAGCTATGGGGTGTGCTTGAAGGGCTGCAACATGCTTCGAATATGATCATTCGACATATATGGGTGGAGTTGAATAATGCTGATGTGATTAGAATTGTGTCACAGCACATGGCTACTGGGAATATTGGTCTTTAGTTTATCACATTGCTAGACTGGTAGATAACGATTGGGAGGTGCGCTTTCTTAGGTGTATGTGAAGCTAATTCGGTGGTGGACTGTTTAGCCAAGTATGGATTCGAGGTTGATCGTAGTGGCCAGGTTTTTGTTCAACAGCCTGGTGTAGCCCTTGCGGCATTTCATGAGGATTGTAGATTGTTGTTATTTTGATTGTGGTACGATGATTTTTAGTTTTATCACAAGATTATATAAGTTTTTAGGTGTACTCTTTTCTTCTGACTAAGTTTAGAGAATTTTTTAATGAGGCGTCTAATTAACTCTTCTTCTCTTTATAAAAAAAACCACTTTATTCAAACCCTAATCTCTCTTAAAAACAACCACGTCTCATTTTCCATTGATATTACTTAAAAATAAAGACATGATTATTTTCATTCTTAAATAGAAAGAACGCAAAAGAATGGTAAATTTACATAAATATTGTGTTCATTTTTTTTCAAAATATGGTATTACTCAGTTTTTTTCTAAAATATTGTGATATTTATAGTGAATTAAAAGATGAAATCATCTGATTTCGAGTTTGAAGAATAATTTTAACTAATCGAATAAAAAAAGAAAGATAATATCATGTTGTGTCATTTTTTACAGTAAAATAAAAAAACAAAGATGATAGCAGAAGGTGCCAAGTTTGAACCTGAGCACCACATAATATAATTTTTTATTCGATTAATTGAAATTACTGTTTAAACTCAAAATTAAATAATTTCATCTTTTAATTCATTGTAGATATCATAATATTTTAGGAAATAATTTAAATAATATCATATTTTGAAAAAAAAAATTGAATATAATATTTATGTAAATTTTCCCAAAAGAATAGTGGCAATCGTACAGGAGGCATCCGAGCTGGACTTGTGAACTACCACGACCGAGGATCAAGTGACACGTGGGAATTAAAGTTGACCAGTGTGATGGGAATTAGAAGCCAGCAAGGTGTAGGTCAGCACGGGCAGACTCATCGGGCTGGCGTTCCTCACGCCATGTGACCCTCTCTCCTCTGTTTTCCCATCTCTCTCTTTCGGTATAAATTGAAGAGTATTTATTAATTTAATGCAAAATACATATAAAAGGAAGATTTAGACTTAAGAACAAGGCGTGCTTTTCGCTTAGAAACTCTCTAATTCTTTTGTTTCGAGAGACAGAAACAAGAGAGAAAAGTAGGAGAGTTTGGTGGGAAGTTGTTAATAGCGATTTGGTCGAAGTAATTCAAAGTGGGAAGAGTTTTGAGAGCAGTATCTGGCATTTGCCCTTGTTTGATTCAGCCAACACCCTTGTTGCTTTCCAGCTTTCAACACATAAAAAGGCTTGTTTTTGCTCTCAAGTTTCCATCTTTTTTCGGTTTCTTCAACAAACAACAATCAAAAGCCAGAACCAGAAGAGAAATATGGAGTGGCATGCTTGTCTTGATGAATATGAAAAGCTTGTTATAAGGATGAGTACACCCAGGTTTGTTGTCTTAGTCCCTAGAATTTTGGCTTCTGAATTTCACCTTGATTTTTGGTACATCTGTTTTAAAGACAACAATTTCTTCATAACATGTTTGCTTCAATGTTTAGATTCTGGCCTTGTTCTGGTTTTAAGGTTTCTGTTTCCTCTTAATTTTAACAATTAGTGTAAATTTTTTTAGCAATTCTTTGATTTCCCCCTTTTTCTTTCCCTTGATATAGTATCTAGAAGCTTTGGAAATCTTCCTTGGACTTTTCAACGATCTCTTTCATACTATTTTCTTCCTCCAGAAATTTGAAATTTCAACTGGAAATTGCATTTCCCTGACTTTAACGTTCTTTTTGCGTTTTTTTACAGGGTCGTGATCGACAATGCCGTTTGCCCCACTGCGACTCTTGTCAAGGTTAGCTTCTACAAACCTCTCAAATATGAACACACCGCCCATGTTGTACTATTTTTCTCTTTATGTTGCCTAAAATTTTGACCTGTCGGTCTCATGTTTTCTTTTGAATTTTCAAAGCCTTTTGACTCATTCCAGCTCCTCTTTGCTTTGATTTCTCAGGTTGATAGTGCTAGAAGACATGGAATTCTGTTAGATGCTGTTCAGGTTTTAACAGATCTGAATCTTTCAATTAAGAAGGCTTACATTTCTTCAGATGGCCAATGGTTCATGGATGGTAAGCTTAATTTACTTCAAAAAAGATAAGATTTGTTAGATAAAAGTTTGCTCTTTTGACATTTTATTTACATTTTTCCTTTTGGGTTTTTGCAGTTTTTCATGTGACTGATTTAAACGGAAACAAATTAACTGATGCGAGTGTTATTAGCTACATTGAACAGGTAGTTTTTTTTACACTTCATTTCAATGCCTTTTTTACTATCTTAATTAATTTGCAATAAAACTGATCCTTATTTTGTTTTTGTTTGGATTACAGTCCCTTGAGACCACTCATCCTGATAGAAGTCATGGATTTAATGGCTTAACAGCCTTGGAATTGACTGGAACCGATAGAATAGGTCTTTTATCCGAAGTATTTGCGGTTTTAGCTGACCTGCAATGCACTGTGGTGGATGCTAAAGTATGGACTCACAATGGTCGAATTGCTTCTTTGATTTTTGTAAAAGACTGCAATTCAGGGTCCCCGATTGAGGACTCGCAGCAAATTGACAAAATAGAAGCACGTTTAAGGAATGTCTTGAAGGGAGACAATGATATTCGTAGCGCAAGAACCTCGGTTTCTATGGCTGTAACCCACACGGAGAGAAGGTTACATCAAATGATGTTTGCAGATCGTGACTATGAAAGAAAACCTATTTTACAGCATAAGTCGGATTTTCCTGTGGTCACAGTGCAGAATTGGATGGAGAGGGGTTATTCAGTTGTGAATGTTCAGTGCAAGGATCGAACCAAGCTTTTGTTTGATGTTGTTTGCACCTTGACAGATATGCAATATGTTGTGTTTCATGCCACTATCAAGACATCTGGTGACAAAGCATATCTGGTACTTGAATGTTTCGTTATTAACAAATCTTGTTTTAAGATTTGGTTACGTGATTTCAGTTTGTTAACTTGTTTATCCTTGTTACAGGAATTTTATATTAGGCACATAGATGGATCCCCAATTAGTTCGGAACCTGAAAGGCATCGGTTAATACAATGCTTACAAGCTGCAGTTGTAAGGAGAGCATCGGAGGTATATTTCCATCCGAAAACATTTTGAATAATCACTTTTAACATTTATCCGGTATTCCAGGCACTGATGCATTAACTTCGTGATTTCAGGGAGTAAGACTGGAGTTACACACATCGGATAAGCAGGGCCTATTAGCAGATGTGACTCGAACGTTTAGAGAAAACGGTCTTAACGTGACAAGAGCCGAAATATCAACCACGAGTGACATGGCTCTTAACGTTTTTTATGTAACAGATGCAACCGGGAACCTAGCAGATCCCAAAATCATCGAATCAGTAAGACAAAAGATCGGTTTAGCTAACTTAAAGGTAAAGGAATTGCCATTGATTTATCATAAAAAGGCCGAAAGCGAAGAGCAAGCAGTGGGGGTTGGTGGGGCAGTTTTGTTATCACTGGGGAGCCTAGTGAGAAGGAATCTATACAACTTGGGGCTGATTAAATCCTATTCTTGAAGTGGAAACTGCAGGGTTTTGCCTCATTGGTTGGCAATTGGCATATTCTTTGGTTATGGTTTGGGATTTGGCCTTTGTGAACATATGGAAGAAAGCTGGAATTTGGTGATTGTTGTTGTTATAGTTGGTTTTGGGTGGTTGGATAGCTAGAATCATCTAGACAAGTATTTGAATGAGAAGTGGGAAAACATGGTCTGGTGGGGTTTGTGAATTTATGCCATAGATTTGTTGCTCCTGGAAGAGAGAAAAACAAGATTAGGTAGAAGAAAAAGATCTGGTTTATTATTATCACACACAACATTTGTACATAACCACTTTTAAGAATTAAGTATAATGTTTGACTTGTTTTTTATTTGTTTCTGCTATTTTGTTTGGATTTTTTTGTTGATTAAGATTTAAAAACAATCCTTAACGGATTGTCCAAATGGTAAGCAGCTTGGTATCGTTTAAGTAAGTCTCGAATTCGAAGCCTTGTGTATGCAGAAAATTTTCTTTAGAAATTCACCCACTAAAACTAGGTATGCGACGCGAATCACCCACTAAAACTAGGTATGCGACGCGAATCGACCGAAATTAATTTGCCCGGACAACAAAAAGAAACAATCCTTTGCTCCAATGTGTAATACATCTAAGATGCTTCTTCTGATCTTCTATCACCGGCATTCTATCTATCAAGTGTATAATATGATCAACTTGGAATCGATCAAAAGGGAAAAGCATTGGGAACAGTAGCTGATTTTCAAAAGATGGGGGAGAAAGAATATAACTATGCTTGTTTTTGGTGATTTATTTTTCTCTTGATATTAGTATCTTGCTTTATGTAAAAGTAATCATATAGGTTAAATTAGCGACGGCAACTGCCGGGCGGTTGTTTTCCAATTCCGATCCGGGCTTAAAATTTGGAGGGCTCTACTAAATTCTTATTTCAATATAGTTTAATTCAACCTGATTCGATATAGTGAAAATATAACTCGATTTTGTTTTTTTTAACAAAAAAATTGATCTATTTTCGATCTGCCCTGAAAATTTTAATAAAAAGTTCCAAATACATTATATACAGTAATTATAAAATTAAAAAGAATTCTAGTAAATATATCAGAGCATGACAAATTTTACATAAATCCGATTACGAAAAATTTAGAAAAAAGACACGTCTCGTCTTGTTCTGACACTTGATTTTAAAATAAAAATATAATCTTATCAGATCAAAATCCGTCGGTTTTATATTTTTTTACTATCCCTTGGTGAAATAAATACCTCTTCTACCCTAAAATTGAGTAGGTTTTAGCACAGGGATGGGGTATCAAGTATTTAACCTAATCAGCCAAGCAACTTATTTTCCTTTATCCCTAAATCCATCCAACTACTTTGAACAAATCAAGTGGCTTAAAATTCCAAATCGACATTCACTTTTAACCTATATTAGTTGATAGTGGCCGGTCATTCAAAAGGGCAGGGAAGGTTTAGGTGTGTAGACAAATCTAGTTGCACCAACTTTTTAGATGTACTAGAGTATTATAAAGTCTTAACATTTATTAACTTTGCATATACCAGAAGTTGTGGTGGTAAGAGTTATTCTATGAGCTCTCATCATAAATGAACGTGAAAACATTTCAAATTGATATTATCAATATTTATGCATTTGATAAAGTATCTCTATAATATATTATAACTAAATGGCTAGAAAACCCCTTGTTTATGAGTATGTATATTTGGCCAGTTGGCTAAACTGTTAATTTTTATTTTCTCGCATTTCTTTAGGTCATGAGTTCTAAACCCTATAAGAATGCCCTATTCTTTCTCCTATAGTCTCCCTCATCCCTTTAGGTAGGATCACGATTATGATTTGTCAAAAAAAGACTTCTATTTATGAGCAAACACATTTGACCGGTTGAATAAACTGCTCATTTTTATTTTCTTATATTCTCTTAGATTATGAATTTTAGACCCATTAAAAGTACTTTTTTATATAATTTTTTTTCGTGCTCTATAGACACGATTAAGATTATAATTTATATATATATATATATAAAATCTTTGTTTATGCTTTGACATGGGCCGTTGTTTGTCGTTATTGCTGTCCCATTCTGATAAACTTTTGCGGCCTTACTTGCCATTAGGGTAATTTTTGTCTTTCTTTTTTTCCTAAAGATAATTTATCTGATAATTGAAATTCAACAATCGGTCAAAAGTTATGGCTACCTATACTGGCTAGGCTATTCTTGATCACCGTGTGTTTTAAGATATTCGTTAATTGAATAAGATTGGCATCAAAGTAGTCAAAAAGAAGGCAACAACAGAAAAGAGGAAAGGCGATAGTGGGCTGCTTGTCTTTGCCTGCCTTTCCCGACACTCGGTCGATCTCCTGATGTCTAAACGTTGCTGGAAGGTTGTAATAAATCGTGAGTGTTATTTATACTTGTAGGTCGATGTGAACCGTGAAACGTCCTCTCAAATAGCTTTAGATAGTTTGGTGGTTGCACAATTTCAACACAAAATCAACGAGGCATTAATGTATGGACTGTGAATCGTCCCTCTATCCCATTTAAGAAAACTCACTACCTTTTGTGTTGTTCTCACATGAAGCTAGAAAATACTTTATTTTCTTCTGCTTCATCCCAACTCCTGGATTAGAAAAGGTGTTGGGTTCAGGACTTGTGGTCCACTCTACAATTGGAACCTTAAGAAAGAAACGGGAAACAACTTTTGCCCTCAAAGTACGTACATAGCACATAGAAATTTTGGGGGGGCGTTTGAAACAGTTAACCGCGTGAGCTTTGGGGTTATAAGCAGAAGGACGTTTGGAGCTCCCCTTGGCTCACATGCCGGCCAGTGCGCCGGTTAAGGCGGGTTGACGCTGACACTGAACACTGTTGGGGTCATGTGCTTTATGGCTGAGTTTGATGGCCTGCTGCTTGCTTGTATCCATGGCTCTGCTTTTCATGTACTTGTTTTTTTCTATGTGTGCGGCTTGGCTTCTTTGTCGCTGGCAATTTCATGAAATAAGGATCCTTCCTTGGATTGGCTTTGGGTCCCTAACAAATATCTTAAGACACTGTTTACAGCTACGGTATATAACTACTACTTTTTTATATATATTCTATAATAATAAAGCAGGTTGTGTCACCATATTAATAGGGTGTTAATATAATTATAAAAAAGTTTAAATTTGATACGAAGACGGTATAAAATAAATTTTATATAAACATGCTTATTTGTATTATAAATCAAAATTAAGTATAAACTCTAAACAAAAACTTTAAATTCTAAACCCTACAACCCAAGCCTCTAAACCCTACAACTCAAGCCTCTAAACTCTAAAACCTAAACTAAACTCCTAACCTTAAATCTAAAAGGTTATATTGAAGTTTTTCTTATTATAAAATCATTAAAATATATTTTTTCTAAAATTATAATTAATATTGTAATAATAATATTTTTATTTTTATAAATCTTTAAATAAAATAATTAATTTAAGTATCAAACAATTAGTGTATATATAAACTCTTTCTCACTCATCCTATGATCATTTTCACTTGTGGTAATTGTTGTTTAAATATTTTTAAATATATATTATATGGGTTGATATTCACTTATACAATGAAAAGTAATTTAGTTTACATTATTTTTGAATCGTTGGATAAGAATAAATTGATGACTGAGATTATCCCCTTTTTATAAAAATCTCTTCATTACCTACTATTAATCTCAACTGTCTATTTACCCCCAATCGTTTAAAATATTTATATTATAACGACTCAAATTTCAGAATTCATGGGTTAATTCACCTGAGCGGTGGACGTTGAGTGGCTGAGTTCGGGGCCCATTAGGTGCTTAAGAGAGCCTTGGTAGGCTTTCTTTTTGTGTTGGGTTTGAGTATTTCGGTTGCCATGTGAGATTTGAAGATGATAGAAGGGTAAAGGGGTAAATCACTCCATTTTGAAGAGAAAAAAGTGGGATAGTTCTTAATGGCTGCAAAACTGTAAAAGTGTGAGATCACTCATGTCCCCTTCATCCTCTGTATCTCTTTTCTTC